>OX439390.1:4163370-4682626 GCA_949319315.1 Zelleria hepariella | reverse complement strand
GCTCCATCCAGATGTTGGCCACAACTGGAGCTACCGGGCTTCCCATTGCGACACCGTCAATCTGAAGATAGTACTGACCTTGGTACAAGAAGTAACCAGAAGACAAACAGTGTTCCAGTAGCCTGGAATATTCACTTCACATACCGAGATTGGTAAGAGAAGCGATTGAAATTAACAAGTATAAAAATTTCAATCGCGAAGATGGGTTTCAACTGTCGAGAACGTGGAACCCAGTGGTTAATATTTGCGTTGCGCAAAATAAGCGACGTGCGACTTCTGTGTCTACCACATCAGACACCGTTAGCATCGTGAGTCGGGCCGGGCCATCGAACAACTTGGAACGCAGCCGTCGAAATAGAAAGAGGGTAGATAGATTTATCTACGCCTAGGTGTTTGACACTCAAAAAACCGTCTTCAGTCTACCCGTGACCATGGTGCCTGCAACGGTACCGAAATATCGGGAACTCAAAAGAAAATAAATCGTGGTAAGAATCCCGTTTTCTTACAATAATTATGTAATAACTATGTATTTTTAGGTGAGTTCATAAAACGTTTTTTACAGGTAATGTGTTCGTTGAACTGGTGTTATGAACCTCAAACCTTCATGCGCAAAGCACGTTTTTAATTTTCCCGGCGCCTTGCAAATTAGCATCGCGTTTGCAAATGAATCGCCCACTCTTCGCTATCATAAAATTTTATTAGACAATTGAAAAGCTCAAACAAAGCCTTCATAATCCAGCTACCTAGGTAGATACAACAGCCACGAGAAATAGTCCAAAGCCCGAGTTGCTTTTGAAATACGATTACCCATGAAAAGGAAATCTGACACCTACGTAAAGTGCATTAATGCATTTCACGTTTCTATATCAAATCGACTTTCTCCTCATTTCCGGAATTTAGATTGAAAAGTGTAGTTTTGTTTATAAATTGAGCTTTGGCAAAATTCTTTTTAATTTAGTATTGCAAGACAATTATTGATGTAGGTAAGCATGAGTGTAGATAATCAGAGATTTCATCGATTAAATATTACTTTTCAGTGGACGAGTTACAGCTTGGTGTTGAAATTATTCGCAACTAGCGCCAAAGTAATTAATTCTTAGATCCATTATTCTCACGAGCTGCATAATTATTTTCGGCGTTGTCACGTAGAATTTAAACTGACAATTATTCATTCCCTTGCTTGAGAAGTAAGTGGAATCATTAGGTCGGCCACCAATGCTCCGCTGAGATTACACTGATCGCCTATTCATGGTTTCCTTTACCGCCGCATTTCCGGTAGTAACAGAAACTTGCGAACTATCGCCATAATGACCGTTAACGTCTTGTGTAAATAGACTAACACTGCATTTTGTTCTTACTCCGTTACTGTTTCTCCACAAGTGTTTATTTCATGGTAAAGCTTGGAACGGTATTGGATGTGGTGCAAGTTAGAAGGTTCTGTGAAATTGAAACTCGCGCTAGTTCTTAGGTGCAGGTGTTAAGGGTGAATGTAGGACAGCGTGTCAAACTGATGCAAGTGCTCCGATAACACAACGGGGCCTTGTGTTGCGAATTTAAGTCATTGTATTTTATAAGGGGATTAAAGCTTAACAGATGTCTGTAAAGGTTGGTTGAGATGTGGTTTCCGTTACCTTCCTTTCTCTTTGTTGGGAAATGGTAATTAAGATGTTTGCTTCGTATTCTCGCGACATAGTTCTCGAGAATCTGGTGTCTACAGGCTAAATTGTGGCAATTGTCCGCCAATATCTGAGAATCCGAGAATATAATGATATTTTTAAATCATGGTTTTACGAGTAGCATGGTGTGAGACTGCATTCATGCATTCGTAACTTCCAGTAGTTAGTATTTCAGTTTTATTTTCATGTACCATTCGCGATCACGATATCACGTAAGAGCACAAGAATGTTATCGAGCAGGCAACGTAGGTATTAGGAAAGTTTGCATAACGTGGAAATCAATTTTCCGCTGTGTTGAGTGATAAAGGCGCATTATCAACTGATAGGGTGTTATTGGATATTGGACACTAAAGGTATAAAGGGGTGAATATTCACTTTTTGATTACGTTTTTGGTTTTGCATGCCTAGAGATAAATATAACATAATTATTTATCTTTAGAAATGTCCCAATCTTGAATCTCCCGATGGGTTGAATATAACGGCCCATTGTCTCCCAGACATTGAGAAATCTAACGGAATGTGATGAAACGGTGATGCGACACGGGACATCCTATTGTGCACCAGCCAACTGTTTGAATTTAGTGTTTAAGGTCCCGCATTCAGTTAGATTAGCGACATGAAGTGCAAGCAAGTGGAAATGTCACCCGAAGCACATTGCAATGATACGAGTATAATAAGTTTCGCTGCAGTGTGGCGGTTACGAAAAGCGCGTTAGAAGTTTCCAACTTTCCATCAAGACAAATGGAATAAAAAAAAAAAATCTATTATTTTAGTTTAGGGGTCTAACTCGACGAAGTTTTTTAGAGGTCTCTTTGGTATTTTTTTCTCCACATCTGAACCACCCAGGAACTTTTGATTCGGTTACGGGTTATTGTTAAGTCATACGCTTATCGCCGAGACTTGCCAACCGATACAGCTAGATTGTTCATACTGTTTTTTTTTTCAATAATATCTGCAGTTTTGATAGGCAGTCACTTAAATGATGGTGCAGCGAAAATTTATCTGTACCTAACAAACGATTGTTATTTGAAAACGTCTTGAAAACAGAGATCTGGCAGATGTCATGCAGATACATAATTAAGGTATGAACGCACCGTGAGTCAACGCAGTGACTGTTTTGCAATTTCGTCAGGGAAAACCAAGATTTCCATGTTAGGTAGTAAGACATCGGAGTGGAAGATACAGGTGATTCACCACAGAGATTAGAAAGTAGTTCACTGGGACTGCAGAGTCGGTGTGGTCTCTTCACCTATTGTGAATGAAGGTGCCACTGGACGCTGTATAAATCCTCGAATTACTATTATTGAGATCTATGCGAAATATGTAAAGTAAGTAGGTATTTCACTGGCGAACGTATCTACGTAAACGGAAAACTCGTACAGTGAGTTTGTCTTTTTTTACCCCTTATTAGGGGATGTAGGATATAGGTGCATTTTATGTGATTCTCGAGGCTTATAGTTGATCAAAAAACCTATAAGATATCCAAACTTTTAATATCCAATAACCATTTATATTCTGGCGAAAAAGGAATGAAGTTTCTTCGAAATTGTCAAAGCATTCTGTGTGTGGGAGTCATTCATTAGGCACCGATTTGAATATGTATTTATTGATGCTATCGTGGACCAACGCGACGTCTGGCTGCATAATGGTCAATTAATATTGTGAATTCGACCATAGATGGGGGTTTAGGTGCAACGCTGCTGTTGTCACGCGGTCGGTATGCGATGCGTCTGCTGATATGGGAGGTGCGGCCGAGCCATATTGTTCGGACGGCTTGGCGACCAAACACCAAGGATCAACTGCACAATGAAATGCGATGTTAGCAGTTTCCTAAACGAAAACATATGGGAGGTTTCTTACAGCAAGCGTAGCATAAGGAAAGACGAAAGGAATTCCTATTACGTTTCAATTTTATTTACGTACCAATATGAAGTAGCCACATGAGCGCCAGACAGACTTGTGATAGCATCTAATTGTATCTATGTAGGACTATAAAAACTTTAGTCCATAGACAAGGTAAACGCATTCTCCAGTTTTCAGAAAATCATGAGACACGCATACAAATACACGTTGCGTCATGTTTCATTACCCTAAGAAGGCATGTTATCACTGGCTAGGTACCACTACCTACGCGCTGATAAGGTTCTTAATCACAGCTACATGCGTGTGTTTAGTTAGAGATAAGGAATCGCAACATCTCTATGGCCCTTTTTAGTGCGAGCCGCGGAAGTGTTGAAGCTTTGTAAACTACTCGTAAATGAGCAGGGTTTTGATGTCATAAGGGCCAAGCAAAAAACTGAGATATATCTGAGTAATTCTGAGTAAGTAGACGTTCGGCTCACTCACCCCGAGAGATACGTCCTACGTCGACGATAAAATCCAATTTTGGGTGAACGCTGTCTTTTTCCGGGTTACAATAAAATCGATAATACGATAAAAGATGCCCGACAACGACCGATTACTTATTGATAGCATTATCATGACAAAGGCCTGTCATGCCAAACCGTGCCAATGCGATAACCGTCTGAAAAGTCCTTATCTGCGCAGAAAATTATCATATTTTCCTATAAGGGTGTCGTACACCGACGCGGGGAAGATTTGCTGTAGAATATTCACCTCTCAGTTTTCTACACTTTTTGTTTATGATATTTTTTGGCAAATAAAATAGCTCCCCATGCTCTGCAAAAAAAAAATACAATCTTATACTATACTAGCTTTTCGCCCGCGACTTCGTCCGCGAAGACTTATAAGAAGTTGCCTGGGTACATCTTTCACCATTATCAAATTAGCATGAATAGAGTCATGGGTGTGTATTTTTGTAAGCTATCTCTATTCCAAATGTCATCCAAATCCGTCGTGCAGTTTCAGCGTGGAAGTGTATGTGTTGTATATGTGTGTGACCAAATTGGTTAAGATCAAATGAATCCAACAAAAAAAACATACTTTGAACCTTTTTGGCCGTTTTAGGTTTATCATTATTATTGTTTTCTTCATGCTTAGTAGATTTGCTATAAAACGCAACTGTAGTTAAATGTTCATTGAATAGTTGTAGCTTTAATGGTTCCGGCATTGTTATTGATACTAAATCAGGAAAACTCTTAAAATGTTTCCATCCTTTTTGATGCTGAAACATGTGTTTAATTGTTATTTCTGATTTAATACACGACTACTTAGTTTCAACTTAATCTGACCCAATAAAATGATAATTTCATACAAATTTTGAACCCCGTTTTGGCTGTTTTAGAGTTAACATTATTACTTTTTTCTTCATGGTTGGTAGTTTTGCTATAAAACGCAACTGTAGTTTTTCAAAGTTGTAACTTATATGGCTTGGGCCCAGCATTGCTACTACATCAGGGAAAAATATTCAACGTTTCCACCCATTTCAACCCTTCATTCGCTGAAATGAGAAAAATGCTGAAACACGTGTTTGATTATTTCTGATTTAGCATACGAATACTTAGTTTCAAGTATATCAGACAAAAAAAAATGAATTTCATACATACTTTTAACCCCGGTTTAGGCATTTCAAGGGTTAACATTATTACTTTTTTTGTCATGGTTGGTAGTTTTGCTATAAAACGCAACTGTAGTTCAAATTTCAAAGTTGTAACTTAAATGGTTTGGACCCAGCATTGTTTCTATATCAGGGAAAAATCTTCAACGTTTCCACACATTTTAACCCTTCATTCGCTGAAATGAGAAAAATGCTGAAACACGTGTTTAATTATTTCTGATTTAGTATACGAATATTAGTTTCAAGTAAATCGGACCAAAAAAAAATTTTATTTCATACAAACTTTGAACCCCGGTTTGGGCATTTGAAGGGTTATAATTATATTCTTTTTTTCATAGTAGGTAGTTTTGCCACAAAACACTACTGCAGTTTCAATTTCATAGTTGTAGCTTTAATGGTTTAGGCCTGGCATTGATACTACATCAGGAAAAATCTTCAAACTTTTCTACCCCTTTTAACCCTTTTATGGACAGAAATTTGAAATACGCTGAAACACGTGTTTAATGGTTTCTTATTTAATATACAAATACTAAGTTTCAATATAATCGGACCAAAAAATTTATTTATTTCATACAAACTTTGAACCCCGGTTTGGGCATTTGAAGGGTTA
Organism: Zelleria hepariella; assembly: GCA_949319315.1. Taxonomy (NCBI): domain Eukaryota; kingdom Metazoa; phylum Arthropoda; class Insecta; order Lepidoptera; family Yponomeutidae; genus Zelleria; species Zelleria hepariella. The sequence goes on along the minus strand of OX439390.1, from coordinate 4,676,823 downwards.
AAATTATATTTTTTTCTTGATGGTGGGTAGTAATGCTATGAAATGCAACTGCACATTCAATTTGAAAGTTGTAGCTTCAATGGTTTGGGCCCAGCATTGCTACTACATCAGGAAAAAAACTTCAACGTTTCCACCCATTTTAACCCTTCATTGGCTGAAATGAGAAAAACGCTGAAACACGTGTTTATTTTTTTCTGATTTAGTATACTAAAACTTAATTTCAAGTAAATCGGACCTAAAAAAAATTTTATTTCATACAAACTTTGAACCCTGGTTTGGGCATTTGAAGGGTTAAAATTATATTTTTTTCTTCATGGTAGGTAGTTTTGCAACAAAACACTACTGCAGTTTCAATTTCATAATTGTAGCTTTAATGGTTTAGGCCTGGCATTGATACTAAATCAGGAAAAATCTTCAAACTTTTCTACCCCTTTTAACCCTTTAGTGTGCAGAATTTTGAAAAACGCTGAAACACGTGTTTAATGGTTTCTTATTTAATATACAAATACTAAGTTTCAATATAATCGGACCAAAAAAAAATTTTATTTCATACAAACTTTGAACCCCGGTTTGGGCATTTGAAGGGTTAAAATTATATTTTTTTCTTGATGGTGGGTAGTAATGTTATGAAATGCAACTGCACATTCAATTTGAAAGTTGTAGCTTCAATGGTTTGGGCCCAGCATTGCTACTACATCAGGAAAAAAACTTCAACGTTTCCACCCATTTTAACCCTTCATTGGCTGAAATGAGAAAAACGCTGAAACACGTGTTTATTTTTTTCTGATTTAGTATACTAATACTTAATTTCAAGTAAATCGGACCAAAAAAAATTTTATTTCATACAAACTTTGAACCCTGGTTTGGGCATTTGAAGGGTTAAAATTATATTTTTTTCTTCATGGTAGGTAGTTTTGCCACAAAACACTACTGCAGTTTCAATTTCATAATTGTAGCTTTAATGGTTTAGGCCTGGCATTGATACAAAATCAGGAAAAATCTTCAAACTTTTCTACCCCTTTTAACCCTTTAGTGGGCAGAATTTTGAAAAACGCTGAAACACGTGTTTAATTGTTTCTTATTTAATATACAAATACTAAGTTTCAAGTTAATCGGACCAAAAAAAAATTTTATTTCATACAAACTTTGAACCCCGGTTTGGGCATTTGAAGGGTTAAAATTATATTTTTTTCTTCATGGTGGGTAGTTTTGCTACAAAACGCTACTGCAGTTTCAATTTCATAGTTGTAGCTTAAACGGTTTGGGCCCGACGTTGACACTACATCACGAAAAATATTCATACATTTCAACCTCGTTTAACCCTTAAAATGCTAAAATTAGAAAAAAGCTAAAACAGGTGTTAAATTATTTTTGATTTAATATACGAATTCTTAGTTGCAAGTAAATCCGGACAAAAAATTTTTTTTTGCATACAAACTTTGGACCCCATTTTTACCGCCTTAAGGGTTAAACTTGAAGTAAATCTGTCTTAACCCGTAGCGTGTCCACAAATTACAACTATTGTCAAATTTTCATTGTTTTGGCATTAGCGGTTTTGTTCCAGCATCGATCGTAACTGGTGAAAAAAATCGAAAAACTTTGGCACCCATTTTAACCCTTAAGAACATAGAAATGAGAAAAAATCTGAAATAGGTGTCAAGTCATTTTAAAAAAAAAGTACAAAAAATCAAGATTTAAGAACAAAAGACCAAAAAAAATTTTTTTCCCATACACACTTTCAGCCCTATTTTGACCCACTTAAGGGTTAAATAAAAAAAAATCGCTTCTTAAATGAACCCTCCACCATATAACGCAACTTTTGACCAAATTTCATACTTATAGGTTCAGCCGTTTGGGCTGTAGCGTGATGAGTCAGTCAACCTAAGCCTTTTATATATATAGATTTTGTAAAAATCCTTTTCTGCGCGTTGGTGGACAAATAACTTTAGTTTTCAGACTTATTCTTTGGTAGTTTTATTTGCACACACATTTTAATATGAATAAGAGTTGTTTACTTTCTATACAAAATGAAATTATATCTGCTCCAAATATCAAACAAGGTATATCTAGGTTGTCCGCTTAGTTGTTGATTTCCACAGCACTAAGCAAACAACTTGGTTACAGTTATGAATAAACTACATCTGAAAATAGGTATAGCACAGGCATGGGCTACCTATCATCTGAAAAAACTACGTTATAGCAGCCGGATGGAAGCGATATTTATCAACGTGCAAGATTTTGGAGAATCGCAAATCTAAATCAGGTTGCTCATTCCCGAGAAGGGCGCATTCGAGATTCTGCGAAGAACGAAGTATATAAAGTCTGTATATCCGCTAACTCCTCCTTCATTACGCAACGGAGAGTACATCCTAATTGTGTAAGTACTTTATTTTTTTCTAAATTGCACCCATGCGTAGCAGTGGCGGGTCGCTCTTGAATAAAAAGTCGCATTCATGATTCCCGCGAAATTATCCCTCAGTTTTCCCAAAATAAGGGAAAAGCCCCAATACCGTATATGGATCAAGATAAGACACGAAAGCATAGCGGCTTCTGTGCTATTTAGTAAGTACCTAGTCATTCGCCGGTGTCCTCCTAGAACAATGTTCACTTATTAGCTGATAAATTAACATTCTCGTGAAGTCACGTTTCAGTCAGGCTTAAAAGGTTACGGAGCTGACCTAGTTTTTTCAAAGGAGATTGTAAAAGGAAGACGCAAACCATAGGCACATAGAGGTATACAAAGAGGAATGTAATGGCAAGGTGAACTTTAACATACCTAACTATTTAGATGCATATTTTAGGATTTTGAGTTCAAGAGTCCAATTATGAAATGAATGGTGAAGAATGAATCCTTACCCCAGGTATCTAATAATGTAGACATAGCACATCTCGGAACACAATGCATTTTGAGAAAATTACCAGATGTCAAAAGTCAAAATTTTCTCAAAATTATTTTTTTAGTTGAGTTCTGCAAGGTTTTGTTTAAATCAAGGTAGTGCATAAGTCAAAACAGCACAGCTTTCTCTCAAGTAACAACTGTTCTTAGCTTACCATTTAGTTCAAAATGCAGTTCGCGTGCCGACTCTAATAGGGTAAGCATGGAGATAGGGGATCCACAATTATTATCGTAACGGAGAACGATTCTCGTTAACCTACCACTTGAACTTACCCATAAATACCAATTTAATATGTTGTTTAACACCTGGTTTGTAATTAGTTTACTCGTAGAAGGAAACATTATGAGTGTAAAGCTATTATAGTCGTCGACATAAAATTATTGCGAGAAAGGATTGAAAGTATTTGATGTGCAGTTTGACCACCTAGGTACATAATGGTAGTACTTAGTACCACCGACCAGATACAAGCAAATAGGCAACGCTTGATTGCAGGCGTATTCACATTAACAGCAGTAATACATATCATTTTTGCTGAATCTGGTATGGCGTTCTGTGAAATGCTTTGCTTGACATACTAACCTCTAGTTTATGCTTGATATGTTCAAGAGGGAATGAAACACTGTACCGAGTTAGATAAATACGTATTTACGTAACCTGACCTGACCGATGAAAAAATGTGTGAATCCAACATATACAGGGCGATACAGAAAGGTTCTGTCATACTTGAGGCCATTTGACTCATCGATGCAAGCAACCAAAGTATTGACAGCTGCTTTTTTCAAATTCATATTGCAACTTTGGGCTCATCATTGCCCGTAGACTGACCCCATAACACTTTCTGTATTATCCTGTAGAGTAATGTAGGTAGAGTATCGCTCTCGATCATCGACCAAGGTGCTGGTATTGCAATATGCACCTTTTGAAATCCCATAGTATGTAAATTATCCTGAAAGAGCATTGAAAGTATCAAGGGCAGATTTTCTCACGGCTGAAGTCTATTCCTCACAACATAAGCTACGGTACTTTTAGTGATGAAGACAGACGTTGGACAGCTATTTAGCCTGGCCTCTACCCTCTAACATGCTCAAGGGTTTCGCACAAGTGCCTATGCTCGATCATGTCTCATAACTGCGCGTGGGCATATTGCAGTAGAAACTATCGAAGGTCGGATGATATAAGATGTGTCTCATTGATAAAAGTAAAAGACATGTCAAGATTCTTGTGCGTATACCAAAAAATATATCTAGCAATATTAGATTATGATTATGAGATTGCAGACTCAATTAGCAGTAGGTGAGTAAAAAAATAATACTATTCTTTCTTGGAGGGAATAAGAACGTTCTGAAAGAAGTGGGATCCCTGAAACGTATCCGAGATTTATTAAAGTGGTCCTCTACCGACGACTGAGGTTGACCTAATTGGCGACCATATTGGTGAAAAGAGTCACACTACATCCAGCACCAGGCCGAATCGGGATATTATCGACCTTCTACTCTACATCTTCTGCTAGTCTGCTGCGGGCGCGCATTCGCGCAATCAATTCTGCGCCTCCCCTTCCGCGTTGCTCTCCCCGAGGCGCCCGCGCATGTGGATCTGCCGGAATACCGTTGCCTCTACGATTACCTGCATCGCAAGTATCGCAGCTCGCCAGCGATGCTCGTAAAATTAATTTTAACCCATAGATAAGACGGCAGACTTTGTAGATTGTCGGCGAAAATGTAGGGGACTTTCCAGTTGCGGTCTCCAACCGCGGTGACAACACTGAGTTGAGTGGGTTAACTGTTCATCCGTGACCGGCTGGTGTACAGAGGAATCTCAAGATGCCACCGCAATTACAAAGTAATTTAAAAATTAAATTAAACAGCATTTTAAGGCATTCAACAATTCAAACAGCTATGACTGGCGGTGATGCAATGCAATGCAACGGATGGCTAAATGAAGAATTTTATTTTTACACAGACCGGTTGCCCTACGTACTCGGGCATGCACAGATAAGTGCAGCATTATCAATCAAATTAAGCCCAACGGTGCACCGGGCCCCCTTAATAAATATAAAGCGGACACTTAACTGCGTGCACCTTAATTATTTCAGAAATGAGCTCTTTTAAATGACACACTGCTGTGGGGAAAGTGGCCGGGGGTTTATATCTGATCGCAGTGCTGTTTCGTAATAAGTACACACAGCACAATCTTTGCTACATGGCTTCGTGGATGTATTTAAATGAGCACTCGCCTGTACTGTACCTCAACAGCCGATAAGTCTGTAGGTATCATGCATTAAATACGAGCAAAAGTACAGCTGTAGCTGAACACTATCGAGCACGACCACAATCAGCGAAAAACAAAGTAAAAAGCAAAGATAAGATTTCTTTGATTTCATTTTGATGAAATGATTGTGGCATTGCCGAACGTAGCAACACAGCCTACGTCACAATATTCGTAGTTAGGTAGCTTCTTAGTTTGGCCACCACATTACTTCCTCTAGTTGACGTTCTGTAGAGTATCATTTAATACTGCATTAAATACCAAATGGATCTGTAACAAACAGCTGTCCCTCTGGGTATTTATTTTGGACCTGTATTTCGGAATTTCGTAATTTATTTGTCTCTCTCGAGGTCTGCTTCCTCGTGACAAGTTGAAGTTCCAGTTTAGTCGGTGGGATTTGCAACCAATGTATTTTTATTTATTCCAATTCAACGGGACATCTAGATAAACGTCTGTTTTGGCACAAATTCTACTCTTTATTACAGGATGTCCCAGAAAGTACATGAACTGCCAACTCTGAATCTTGGGGCCAACTCTGGAGTCGTAAAACAGATCTTTATTTATTATTGAGCACTGGGTTTTTTTTTCGCAAATTCATCGTAGCTTCGTTTTTTCGTTGTCCGAAACGACTTGTGTGATTTTTATGGGTTTTTTTGTGGATCATTGTTTGTATTGCCTAACGTTTGGGGTTGAATGTTATAATTACCTATCATGTTGGTAACTTGATACAGGGAAAAGGTATCCTATGAAGACAAGTTTATTTTTATTCTCATACAGAAACAAATATCGCCATTTGTATTGAATTATTCAGGCATATTTTACGAATTGAATCGCAATAAAATGTGTATAAAATCAATAAGTGTCCAATTAAATTAATACTAATTCTAAGAACCGCTAGTGTGAAATCATATAGCTATCAAGACATTCTACTAATCAAATAAATACCGCTCGGCAATTATTGGAAATTATAACATAACATATGGAACCATGTTCAAGAGCTGACAGAGTCTAAAATCGCTAAAACTATAAGCGCAGTGTTAGTAAATACAACTCACTCGTAGTAACTGTAGAGTCAAGTGCCTGAGATTCATTAGGCGGCCCTTTCGCGTGACATTTTTCTAATTGGAACCTAAGGGCATTCCTCTCAGAGCAAATTGCACCAATTTTCCTTTGCTTCCCGGTCCCCAGTCGTCCGTTGATTGTGATTGCATTGCAAGTTCATCACTCGGTCCTCTATCGGTCGGTACGGGAGCTACTTTGCTGTGATGGTTATATCGGTATCGGCAGCTATATCAGCCGGAACTACGATTTTTGTTTTAATTAAAAGAGTAATCAAACAGAAACTACGTTTCTTGTCAAAATAATAAGTTACTATCCGAATCAAAGGAAATCTCTTGACTAGAACCTTCGATCAAGGATAAAACTATATACAACGTAGAACTCTGAAATGTGACTAGAACATAGAAACGAAGGAAAGAAGGTGGGCATTAGGAGCGACGAACCAAACTGGGGGGTTACCCTTGACGCTATTGCGATCAAATTGAAAAAGTTTTAAAATTAATTTCTCTTTGAATTCCCAAAGTAATGCTTTTATTTTAAATACTTTGTAATGTTTATTCAAAGGTAAGGCTGTTTTATTCAATAAAAATACAAAATGCGTCTTAATTAGTAAAATATAAAATTTTGTAAATTGCGCCATATTGCGGCCGTATTGGAAAAATGCGTCAAGGGTAGAGGGGCTGCACGGAGTCTGCAGAGCACAGATTATAGATCCAATTATGGGGTGGCTACTAAAAGGCTATAGTCCGGCTTCAGTATGGGAATAATCAGTATTTACTTTACTTCTTGGGGGATATAGGAGTGAGGGTATTATAATAATATGCTATTACATCGACACGCACGACCACGCGTGCGTGGCAGGCTGACTTGCATCTGTCAATCGCACGCAAGCGGTGCAAGGAAATGACTTCATAAAGTGAGGGTACATTAAGTTACCAGTAGCTACCACGAGTGCGAAAAAGCTGTGCCGGACGTCTGCCGTCTGCCGTCTGCTATCCTAATACTATAGTAGTAAGGTTGTTTATCTAACTTATCACTTTCAGTGACAGTGACAGTAAGCACTCGTGGTAGCTGCTCTGTATCATTATCTAGGGTGGTCGCTTAATCTTATCTATTTGCATAAAACTTGATTTTAAACTGCTTCGAGTCATATATTTTGTGATATAATTGTATCTTATTTAACCCGACGTTTCGATAATACAGAAAAAGAAACGTATTACTTTGGTCTTGGGTACAAAGAAGCAGCTAGTGTTGTCTATATTATAGTTCGTGCAGTGCAAAGTCAAATAGCATATTTCTCGTCAAAAGACATGGAAATTCTTAAGCCCGTTCAAGTGTGCACTTGGTCGCGTGTCAGTCAACGGATGAATAGCGCATGCGCAGTGCGTTATCGCGCGCGATTATGTTTTTTATTGGATTCCATCACACACACACACACACATCACATTTGCTGCATTCGTTGACTTTGCGGCGGGATTGTTGAACCAATTTCGAGGCCAAGAGCTCTGCCAAGAGAACTGCTGCTCTATTTGCGTATTTGTAGAGTTGCATGCAACGATAAGAAAATATAATATTTTATTGGTTATGTACTTATATGAAACTGTCAGCGCAAAAAAAAATAGAAGTTAAAAACTAAAACCCGACTACTAAAAGGCTTAAAACAAGACCTGCTTATCCTTAAAATAGACTCAGATAATTAATCGTAGTCGGAGGCCATCGGTTTATCAAATGCGAATGTGGTGTCCTCCGACTACGATTAATTATCTACGAGTCTATTTTAAGGATAAGCAGGTCTTGTTTTAAGCCTTTTAGTAGTCGGGTTTTAGTTTTTAACTTCTATTTTTTTTTTGGGCTATTTAGTAATTATCATTTGGACTATCACCCAGGATAGAACCAAGAAGGACAAAAAAAAAACACATTTTGGAATTTTTTGTTCTATTTCTTATGTTGACGCTACATGTGTTATACATGTTTGAAAAGGTCTTTTAAAGCCCTTTCATTTGATACCCATGACAATGGTATCCGATAATTTTTATTTTTAGGTCCACCACTTTAGGGCGCAGCACAGCCGCCATCTTGTTTTTTTTCAAAATTAAACTATCCTATGTTACCTGGGTGATTAAGACAAATCCAACGACACCTCATTTGTTGAAATCGGCCGAGTAGTTTAGGCTCTGCGAGGGAACAGATGAACACACAAACATACATACATACATACATACATACATACATACATACATACATACATACATACGCTGCTAAAATCATAACCCTCCTTTTTGCTTCGCGTAGTCGGGTAAAAAGGCCTTTAACCATCAATTTGTCATAAGCTGATTTTAACAGATAATCCGGTGATTTTGAACAACTTTTAGCTTGGTGCCAGTGATAGCTCAAAATCCGTCCAAAAATTCTATCAACATTTTCTAAAGTTTCGGATCATACATATCGGTATTAGGTATTACGCAATAAAGGGAAATTCAGCATTTTAGGATTACCGTAATGAACTAATGAATGAGACACTGAGTAGGTACATCCGTATAAGTGGTTGTGCATTGTATCGTTATTATCTTATAATGATTAGGGAAATATTCAGTGCTAAAACTATTTTAATTAAAGGATTCTAACACGGAATATTGTCGTTACAGGCAATAATAAACAATTTAACAGAACTAACTGACTTTAGTAACAGTAAACTTAATTCATATAAGTATGAGATTTTTTTTATAAAATCGTGCGTGAGTTTGACCGCTGACAGTTGGTTCCATCTCCGAAAATATATCTTTGTATTGTGTTCTTCGACCGAAATTCGACGTTGTAAAACACTCGATGTAGTGTGAAAAAGCCTTTGTGTAGCCAACGAGCACCATCACCGGGTGTCCACCTAGTCCGCCCGCAAAATACAGCCCCCCATTTCGCACTCGCCCCGCACCACCTTCGTTCGACAACATGTTGGAAAACCTGTATTACAGACGATTTGAAAGAGCCATTCATAATAAACACTGTCAAATTGATTAAGTGCATTTAAATGAATGAATGAAACGCATAATGATTTGTATCATCATTGGCGCATACAATCGCTAAAGCTAAAGTCAGAATATAGAAACGATTCAACAGAAGTACCTAACCTCTCAAAAAATCTAGATACGGGGTGATCAATAGTTTGTGCGTTGTTTGCATTGAGCCGAATGTTTCTCTTCATTTGTTTTTAAGAAACTTTTTAACTTTCATCAAATCAGAAACGTTTTACACTTCTACTCGTAGATACTTTCTACTCGTTAGGAGACTAAGGCCCGGTTTCTGAGTCGAGAATTTTGCTAAGCAAATACTTAACTATCGTTCTGTCACGCTCTTTTGTGAGAAATCTGCAGAGACAGGACGATACTTACTTACCCATTTGCTTACCGAATTTCTCAATTCAGAAATCGGCAGTAAGGCCCGTAAGATCGATCATAGTTTAAACTCAATCCATAGATTAAACCTCGCATTTTGTATGAAAGTTATTCGACAGATAGAGTATAAACTAGTCTTTTGATCTTACGGGCCTTAGGAGGATGCAAGTAGCACTTTACTACCAATGACAATACGGATTATACGTCTGCCTCTTCCTTGGCCAATTTAATGCTTCTATTCTATAACTCTACATTTCGCACGCACTTGAGTACGTGCAATAGTATAAGCCGTGCCAATAGAGAAACGATATGAAAATGGCGGCGGGTACCTATGGTATGGTCTGAAAAAGAGGTTACGAAAATACGATTTCGGTTCACACCTAAAACTTTCTTACATTTTTGGTTAGGAAATATTGTTTTACGATGCTTTCTTTATTGTTTAGGTAATTGTTCTACGTTGGGTTTGTGATTAAACAACAATCTTTATGAAAATAAGATCAAAAATATTAAAACGTAGTAAATAATACAAACCTCAACAAATAACAACACTTAACGTAAACTACAATATTGAAATAACTCGTCAAACATTTAAAAAATCAATAAGATGCGAACGTATTTTGGCGTGTTTTATTAGCCAAGCGTAGGTGAGTAATCAGGACTGCCTAAAATGACTTTGCTAACGTTACGTGTGAGTATAGACAGAGATATGATTAAAGCGAGAGGGCGCGAGAGTGTCCGCCATTTATATATCGTTTCTTTAATGGCACGGGTTATATAATAAAAAATAGACAAAATAATAAAAAGACTTCACTGGTGAAAAGGTACATTGTTGTTATTTTTTGCTATTGCACTGTTTCCGAGTGATTTGCTGCCGTTGTCCGTTGAAGAGTTCCGTTCCATCTCCGAACCACAATACAAGGTGTTACAAAAGATCCTAACTCTTTTTACAGGGAAATAGCACCCGGTGATAGGGATCACAACCTAAATATTTTTTTTTATCTATGACGTTCCGTTGATTTTTAAATTAATAAAATGTGAACGCTGTGACGGGAGAAAAGTATTTTTTAAATATTGTTTTCATTGACTTTCACAACGTTTTAACAACTCAAAGCTATGCAAATGTACCTACACACACAAAAATATTTAAAAATTTGAGCTAATACCAAAAAACAAAAAGTTATGAAAAAAAATAAATTTTGAGGTTATAAAATAAAATATAAAATCAACTTTTTTTTACAGAAATGTCATCTTGTTGACCAGTAGGTTACACCCTGTAAAAAGAGTTAGCTACTTTTGTTACAAGTTGTAGGTATAGGAAATACTATTTCAAACTTCGATCTTTAGTTCGGTGATTTCAAACAAAAAAATAATCATCAAAATCAGTTCACGCAGAAAAAAGTTCGGAGGTAACAGACATAAAAAATAAAAATAAACATACGGGTCGAATTGAGTACCTTCTCCTTTTTAAAGTCGGTTAAAAAACAGCTCTTTTTCTTACAACTTTGTTCCTAAACTCTAATTTTTAAATCGAGTCCACGGAATGACAGTTGCTAGTATGCAACTGTCAGATAAAGCCTTTGTAGCAACTGTCATTCCATGGACTCGAATTAAAATTTTGAGTTTATCTTAAAACAACTGCCATACACACTTGAGGCCCTGTCCTTCTGACATGTCGTATACAGCGCCTATTTATCTTGCTTGTGCTGGGCTGCATATAGTGACATCATTAGATCATGATATGACTTCATTGTGATATTTGATATTTTGTAAACTACGTGTTGCAACAGCAACTATTGGCCATATTGTTTGACAATAACACTACTCTACAGGATGTTATCGAAATATGTAGCCTCTAGGAATGAGATCAGCCATATAAACAACGATTTATTGTGAAAATCAGGTGCGTTTGGGTATAGGTAGTGTTTGAACTCTAGTTTGTATAATTTTATTTGTGATGGGGGTTTTTGATGAGCGTTTGGCAGGTCTTGTCTGTATTTTACTAGCCATTAGCAGAAAACGGATGTTTCAAGGAGAAAAGACCAAGAGGCAGGCCCAAAAAGCGTTAGATTGACTGCATCGAAGAAACCCTTAGAAAGATGGGAAAATACACCAACTGGCGAAAAGAGGCAAGGGCCAGAGACAGATGGAGATCTACTGTGGAGGAGGCCAAGACCCACAAAGGGTTGTAGCGCCAAAGGAAGTAAGTAGAAGAAGCAAGGAGGAATGACTATCTTGCAAACGTACTTACTAAGAAAATACATAGCAGCTACCTGACCATCGCATAAGAGTAAAGCAGTATCTACAATGGTAAAAATAGACATGCGGAATGTAAAACGAGGAAGGGAACCCAATCACTTTATAGAATGAATCACGCATGACACGATTCGACCGGCACACGTTGCATCATGTGTTCAAATAATGCACCTCACAGATGCGCCTGCGCTGCCCGTGCAATGCGCGATTTGGAGCGGGCCGCCATTAGTTACGGGCGGATTTATGGTTCAAGTCGATATCAATCGGCCATGTCATTGAGAAACGTCTAGTTTTGGTAGAAATATTTTAATAAGCGCACTTTAGTTCACCCATTTCTAGCAGACATGCGTTACCTACCATGCGTGTATTTTACGATTTATTTTGCATCCCTCTCGCTTGCACATTCTTACATGACAAAAGTCAAGAGCATGTTTCCCTTACTCAGACCCAGAACATTTTTGAATGCACCTGCAAGAGGGATAAGTTCGATGCACGGTCAGCGACATGCTAGGATATCCCATTGTAGCTCTTACCATGAGTCAATAAGTGCGTCAATCAATAAAAAGGCATCAATGCTAGCGTGTCACTGACTGTACATAAGAGCAGGAATTAAACACATTTCGATTAATGTAGAGATCATAACCTAAAGCATCTTTTCAACATATTGCAGGGCACCATGAATAAATTATAATAATTGGTGGTTCTAAATAATATCAAACCACAGAATTAGTGCTGGCGATCATCGCAAAAAAACGTCTAAACAGTACAGTTTCCAAGAAATGTTAACGACATTTTACCAATAAAAAGCAACGCTTAGGGAATACAGAAGCTCTATATTGATACTTAGATTTAAAGAACTGCCGCCGAATTGTTATTCCTTAGTTATGTTTGTTATTCCAATAGCCAAAATTGACGGGTTTTACTATTGAACACAACGGAATACTAATATCTATGCTGTACAGGTATATGAATTCACGCTAGTTTTAAGTCTAAAATCTAGACTGGGTAAGAGTCATGAACCCTGCCTAATATGTTTGTCTCGGGGCAAGCCACTTTTTCTATCCATATCCAATCAATCGCTATCAGAAATACTTCCAAAATGATGTCCAGGGATTTGATACGTCTACTCCTAAGACAAAGCTCAATATAAAACTAGTCTACTTGTCTTAAAATATCCTGCGCAAACGCAAGTCACGTGCTGTGTAAAGATCCTATTATGTCATGCTTTTGACGTTCCAAAAATACAAATGGACGTTTTTTGTCCTCTCTCTTTGTCACCGCCGATGTGATTCCACAAAAAGCGATCTTTCATTGTATTCAATTAAGGAATGTGATCTGACAATGAGTGCTAGAAATATGTACGTTTAGCTACTTACCTACTCAATTACTCATATTACACAGTCCGCAGCACCCGATAGTTGCCTTCTTTTGTCACTACAAAACTTGACTGTATAAGATTTTCGATGTGGATAATATACCTGAAACAATACAATAAAATACTTTATGAAAGGTATCGCTTACAGGCTATCATTCAAAATCAAGATGAATCCCTGAGATCTTCGTTGCATTACCAATTTTAGTAAGAATCCACCGATACCAGTACCAAGAAATATAAATATTACATCAGCCGGAACGACAATAAAACTAATATTAGGTACTTTCTTCTTATTTAACACCAAAAATAGTGAAGTAATTAAGCTGTTTTCTCCTAAAACATTTGCTCGCGTGAAACAATATACCGCGCTCTCTACATTGCTATTAAGGTCGATTGCACCCTCTGTGTTTCATTGGTGATTGTGCAATTAATTGCCTTACTGGGCCGCGATTATTGAATAAATCACTCGTTTAAGATATCTAGCGAGTGGTAATGAGATTAAAGCTCGGGATCTTACCCTGGAAGCACTTTTAACTTGCTTATTTTGCTGAGCGAGAGTTCAATTCTTGGTTAACTTTTGATAAAGGTTTATGAAATTCGAAGCACTGAGCACCCGGGTCAAATGGCTGCCGTTTATAATAAGCCTCTACCGACACTTTTATTTATTATCTTGATGAAAAGCCGAGTCTAGGCCTGCCGTCTTGGGGCCTATGCGGGGCGGCCGGCGTGGTGCGACCCCCGTAAATAGGTGCGAAATCACAGACTTGAAATCCATCCATACTGCGGGGGGAGCATGACTTTTATCGAGGCGGATTTATCCAACAAAATGGCGGTTTATTATTTTATTATTATTTAGTGGGTTATATATCGCTTTCGACGATGCTCAAAAATGCTGATAAACCGCCATTTTGTTGGATAAATCCACCTCGATAAAAGTCATGCTACGGGGACTGAAGTTCACGCCCCCTTTCGTGGGGTTCCTCTGTCACGGATTTTAAGCCATCTCCTTTTTTTTATTACTCCTCCGTGGAGTTTTGGGCTGAAACAAGGGCTTTCCATTTGGCTCTATTTAGGGCATTTTAGTCCTACTGGTAGGTTATTTTTTTTGACACTACTGCCTATTTTCGGGCAAAGGTATTTCTTCAAAAAAATACGTAGGCACGACCACTAAAGAAAAACGTTCGGAAAAAAGTCGAGATGAATGATACACTTGGATATTTCGGAGTAAACACCTTGGCTCAGACTCTCGGACGCGTTTCAATGCGTGCAGCTTTAAAACTGACGTCACTTTTTTGGGTCACGGTCCTTCAGTAGGCAGGCAGCTTAATAATTGCTATGTTACTCCGTACTACATGAGTATGGTAAATATGTGGTAGTAAAGGGAAGGACTCCGCTCGTATGGTCGTTGGTACCTACCTACCTATTGTTGATTGTTAATTGCCGTAATAAATTATAGTGCAAATTAGATTTTTATCGCATCGGATATGTTTTATTGCCGTTAACGAAGTTGGTTTTTTTTGTTACTAATTGATTATATCTAGTTTCATTGTCCAAACATGCGTTGTCGGAAATATATTGCCTACAACTGGTCAAGCTCCATAATATGGAGCCATAATATTGCCATATTATGGCAATGTCGCCATCATCGTCCAATCACAAAAATTGGGAATCCGTCTCGCTTTTCTTGCTAGGTTAGGACCCAGAAAGTGGTTTGCTCATATTTTTGAGCCCAAGAATAGCTAACCCATCTCGACATAAGCGACGCTTAAAGTTGCCATTGTTATAACAACGATATCTCCAATCCAGCTGTCGCTCGTAACCACAGAACGGATGGTAGGTCAGTGGTAACAACCCACAGAGAGTTCACTTTCTCGGATAACTGACAAGAGATGACAGGCGACAAATGGTCAGCCTTACAAACATCCTGACAGCCAGGATGTTGTATTTAGTACACGTACGGAAAAGTAAATTATGATTTATTTCGTAGGGCCATTAAGTTTTACGAGTTCTTGTACTGAATAGGACGGAATGAAAGTCAATGCTGAGGCTTGTGGCCTAGTGCTGCTAGTAATGTGGCCATCAGGATATTATGGATACCATGACTCATCTGATCCATTGATATTATAGGCACCTACAGGTACGCATAATTAAACCGTTACAAACTTAGTTTTACGATCGATGATCACAGTTTTGACAGGCATAAAGGCACGTTGCGAAATCGCTAATAATAGAGCATTGTGAAAATTTGCCTCAATAGGGCTGTAAATAAAAATTTAATAAGACTGACGACATGACATCCATTTACCCAAAGGTCATAAGCAGAAGAAAACGGGCAGACGACCCGCCGATGATGAAGACGATGATCAAATAGGTGATAAACCTGTGTATAAAAGCTGTTAAAATAACAAAAAATTTAAATTGGTTCTATCTTAACTACCTTCTATGGTGTCAAAGTCACTAAGACCCGGCTCGTATACACACTGGTGTTCCCCATCTTTCTCTACGCCGCGGAATCATGGACACTCCGAGAGATCGAAAGGGGAAAAATAGACGCTCTGGAAATGTGGTGCTGGAGAAAAATGCTTGGAGTATCGTGAACGGAATTCAGAACCAACGAATCCATACTTAGAGAACTCGGCATCAAGCAGCGTCTGTCAAGTACTGTACAAAGTCGTATCTTGAGATTTTTTGGCCATATATCCCGACAAGACCACAACTCCATTGAGCGCATTGTAATGCAGGGAAGGGTGGAAGGCACTAGAACTCGGGGAAAACCACCGATGCGATGGACTGATCAAATCAAGACCATTGTGGGAAAAACATTGTATGAATGCACCCGGGCAACCTCTGACCGAGATAAATGGCGTGGCATCGTAAGGCGCGCAACATCAGCCACTGATAATACTGCATGTGGACCACGACCGCTCTGACAAGAGCGTAACGACGAAGAAGAAGATGGTGTCGATGAATCCGGTAAATTATGATGCTGCGAATATGTTTTAGGCCAGTATAATTGTTCAGTGCGTAAAGCCTGAGGTGGTAGTGGCATGTGACTCACAAAAGCGTCAATAAATCGTCATTCATGGCAAAATGGCAGGTAAGTGCTAATAGCTCGGTCTATAAACCGGGATAACCTTGGATTGTACTAGAAGCTCAACTACTGAATACAAACAAGTTGATAATCCCCTTGAGAGGTGTGAAAATGCTGTTATATGAAAGACAGTTTGATCCTTTTTTAGATTTTGTAAACGTCGAAATGAAACCTGCAAACATTCAAATGATCAAATGCGTCTCTAGAAAAAACATTGAGGAATATGAATGCGAGATCCAACTACGAAACTTAAAAACATTGACGTTAAAGAGTTGATGACCAAAGTTGGACAAAACGTGGGAAACTATGACTGTACCAATGACCATACCAACTTACATCGACTAATCTCTCGCGTTTCAATATTTGCCGACTTCAATGTTTTACACACATCGTTGTGATGAATGAATTAACCATTTGCACATCGACATCTTGTAACAGGTTGTTTCCTCAACTGCTGAAACAAGCCTTGGCCGTCGATAAACACTTTCAAATAATCCTCTTTAATGCAGTAATCATTTAGTGCCTATAATGTTGACAAAGCGGCTAACGACATTTACTGTATAGTATGATGATGATCAAAAATGACGCAGAACGGCCGCTACAGTGAAATACACTGCACAGTAAAACACAGCGTGTTATGATAAGTGATCAACAACTTGACAAGGCACAGCCGAGTCAAGCAGGATTTGGAGATGCACAATTTTTGTTTTCCCAAAAATCATCCCTATTATTCTATCGATGAAACAATATCAACACCAGTATTTGTATGATTCAGGATTCTTCCACATATACTCGTATTTGTGAAAAGAACAAAAAGAGTAGAAAATTAAATTCACTTTATCGGATTTAACACTCGTTTTATTCAGTGCCAGATTAGCCATATCGCAGGAGTAGCAAATGCTACGGGCCCCGCACATTTGGGGGCCCCGCGTGCTTTCTGACCGTAAAAAAATTCAATTTAGATAGTTTTTATTTTTTCGGGCGCGCTTCACGCGCTTTTTTCTTGTACAAACAACATGGACCACGAATTGACAGTGATGCTTCGGTATGGCGTTTTTCGGCATTCGTTGTTTCGTGATTCGTACTCACAAACTTTCGTTATAACGTTTTTAGTCACTGTAAACTTTAGTTGACACGTTATTCCAGTTTTCGAGTTTCGGCACCAACTAGCGGACTCTTGTATTATTTCATACCATAAACTTAATAACCTTATAAAGCAAACCAAGGGCCCCTTATGATAGAACTTGCTACGCGCCCCGCGCTGGCTTAATCCGGCACTGGTTTTATTTTTAAAATTGTAGTTTCGTTATGTAATAGTGCTTGTGCAAACCTAAGAAAACCTTTAAAAGAGTAGAGGTCAGTTATTTCCATCAATCGTTTTCGGTACTTCTACTGTTGTATATTGTGATTTTCTAAAGTTGACACAGATGCGTCCGAGGTCATTGTGTTACCTTCCCAATGGTAACGAGAAAAGCATCCCACATGAGTACACGTAATATTCGAGATTGAATATTCAATAGAAAAACATTGGCACAAAAGAGTTTTAAATGAGGAATGTTCTGTAAAGGGGTTCTGTAGATAAACATTTTCTGGTCTACGAAATAAGAGTCTCTCTACATTCTGGCGAAAAAGCATGTAACCAAAAAGCCCTAATGTGTTTAAAAAAAAAAAAAACTACATTGGGATCGTGAATTTTCGCGTGATCAGAAAACTTTCTACAGGGAGAGGCCAGTAAGACATTTAATTTTCCGCACTTTCCTTGACCGCAGACTTGCTGCAACATCATCATCATCAGCCTGTTAACACTCACTGGTTAGCAAAGGCTTCTTCATGTTCACGCCACCTCTCACGATCCTGTGCCAGACGCAACAACTGTTTTCCGGCTTCTTGGACTAGTTCTATAGCATCTACAAATATACTTTACTCAAAAAAGCTCGTAATGTGGACATTAATTCGACAACCTTCTTTGAGCAAAGTCGGACTTGCGGGCTACTTGGATTAGGCGCCAGAAAAGTTGTATGGAATTTCATTAATGTCTTGTGTTTTGCGGCCAGAAAAACATTAATGTCGAGTTTTGTTTCATAAATAGAACTCAAACATCAGGTGCAAAAAGTATTTATTTAGAATTAGGCTGTATGGGTACTGGCAGTCGACACATTGCACAGAAAAAAAAAGCGCGGCCATATTGTTTTCGACTTTTCGCGCGTTGTTCGAAGTGATTTTTTTCTGTGTTTTTGTTGAAAAAGTGAACTCTCAAAGCGACGAATCCTCGGATTTAATGTGTTTAACACCGCCGGACATTCAAAATCAAGCGAAATTAGTAATTGGAAATTTATTGCCACCGAAGTCAAAAGAAAAATACAAGCAAGCTTACCAACAAAAAGTTTGCGGAATGGAAAATCGACAAAAAGTACTTAATCTACGACAAATGGTAAGCTAATTAAATTACTATGTTAATTACTATTCTAATTAATATTTTAATTACTCGCATTGTTTGAGTAAAGCACTATACAAGCCTTGGTCTGCAATGAGTGCGCTTCTGGCCACGCTATGATTGCCTCGAGCTTAGCTTAGCTACGCTCTCGGCCCTCAAGTTTGGTCATCATTGCAGCCCTTGCTGGCCGCGCTATAAAGGCCTCGACCTTCGGTCTCGGCCTTCATTTCAGCTTGTCCATCAAGGGCTGCAATGCTGACCGCACTGTGAGGGCCTTGAGCTGCGCTACGCTGCGCTCTGTCGGCCATCAAAAGCGCGCCAGAAACGCACTCATTACAGATCGCGGCAGTAATGTACTATTTCATCTCCCACGCTCGGAAAGTTTGCTGTTACTAGTAACTTACGATCGTGTAAAGGCCGGATTTAAACTATCTGAACTTTAGTGCGCTTCGAAATTTGAACGCGACGCCGGGACAGTCTTTCCCGCGCCCTATGGTTTTGAAAAAGAAAAAAACACTGGCCGTTTAAGTAGATGCCAGATCCCGATGGAAAATAAAACCTCATTCATAGTTCGTTTAAACGCGTATTTCAGCGAAAGCGATTGTTCGTGCCCATTCTCTATACAAAACTGTGAATGTAAATGGTGCATAAGCATCTTTTAAAAAGGTAAAGTCACGGAATAGAACATTCAGAAACGCGGTTTCTTCTTATAGTCTTTTCAATATTTTGTACACATATTTATTTTTAAATACCAGTAAATAAAAAAAATGCTGCGCTTGTGTTTTATCAAATAGATAATTATGTTTTGGTTTATTAAATACATTTTTTCAAACGATATTACTAATTTCATTTTTTATCTCCTAGATTTTTTTAATTTATATGGTAAAAGTTCAGAATGCACCCGGAAAAAAAAACATTCTTTTATTTACATTATTTTTGTGTCTGGATAAATAAACTTCAGGAAATTATTAATAAAACGAATGGTTTTAATACCAACGAAGCTCAAAACTTTAGTGCGGCAGCCGTAACTACAGTAAAATATGCTTTTAAAAGGAACTTATTTGACTTACCTGTTTTGCCTGTAAGTAGTTGTCTATAGAGTTTGTCCCGCTTGGCTAACAAAGTCATTTCCTCGCTTCAGTGAGATGAAAAGTTTTGTGTTTCGCACGAATGCTATATTATTTGCGTCTCGTGCTTCTGAATACCTCGCTACGCTCAGGTTTCTTTTTTTGAACCACTCGCTACGCTCGTGGCTCAATTTTAGAAACCTTCGCTAGCTCGGTTTTCAATACAAGCACTCGCCGCAAACAACAATTTTGCATTCTTGCATAACAAATAACTATTATGTAGCGAAATTCTTGCCATTGCAAAGTGCAAAAGTAACAGGGGTGTAGCACCCTTTTTATCTCAAAAATAACATCTCAAAATTAAATTATTCAACACTTGTCAAGGCAGATGATGCATCACAGAAAGATGTGATGAGTAATACTCGATCTTGAGCATAATAATAACGTAACTCAGGAAGAAACCGTAAACGTCGGTTGTGAAATACAGCGGAGCGTGTGCCACGGTATAAATTTTGTGACAAGATGACTTACTTTCTCTAAATATCCGCGGGGTGAGCTCACGTAGCCTTGACGTGCATCCTCGACGGAACAATATGACCACAACATCATTAATACAGAAAGACAGCTTGAGGAGCAAATGTTATACTCGTTTAAATGTATGTAGCCCGCGAACTCGCAAGCTCACGCAGTGAAGGCACGAGATAATGGTGACATTGGGTTGATAAAGGTTGATTTCTAAATAATTAGCTACTACAAAACTGTTACAACGGACAGAAATGAGAAATGTTGTAGTAATAAGTATAAATTCACCCAGTTCACCCTACATCAACAAAATTTGAACATACCTCTGGACATTTTTGTTTTCTTCTAACTCAATCTCTCTCTCTCTCTCACACACACAGTGGCAATGATGCAGTGCTAAAAGATGCCATATCCAAAGCTACCCTTCTGTTCTATCTAAGAATTTTGCAAAACAAACAACCGTTCCATTTCTGCACAAGTAATTTCGCAAGACCACCGTGCCTAACCCAACCTGTAACCACAATAAACAATGCAGAACAAACTTGACAAATAAGGTAACGCTGATATAAGATCGCGTGTTTATCACTTCAGGCACAGAGTACAGCTATAGCGTTTCCATTCCTTGCAAACTAAGGTGTTGTACGTTTAGTACGGTTAGCGAAATAAAATAGAGATAAAAAATAGCCTTGTAGACCAAAAAGAAATGACCCAACCAATACATTTAAACTTTCAAAGTCGAAAAACTGTAACTTTCAACCGCGACCGGGCCAAAATAATATTTTTCCCAGACTCAGCGAAGTCTACTCTATCAGCCTACCAACTCCCAGCCTTGTACGAAAAAATATCTCGATTGGTCACCAGCTCTCCAACTATTATTAGAGATACATTTTATATTAAAATTTGCACTTACGCATACGCGATAAAAGCTAGTGTACAATACTGAGTTGCATTTCCTACTTCTAGATTTCTAGACCTATTTCTAGATGGTTTAAGTGACTTAGTTGACGCTTTGATAAGGTATTCTGATTTTGCGGTCTAATGCTAAAGGACATACGACTTCAGTGTAAAATATAAGTGAAGATTTCCTCACTGGGATTTCATTGACTTCACTATTCTGCTTTTATTAGTTCAAAAAAGTTAGAAATAAAGTCAACATGTGTGTTTTTCTCAATCTGAACCAGTAGCCTTTGTTATCTATGTATAGTGGTGCTACCTACTGGCCTCATGTTTCACGTGGGTTCTCACTTTGTAAGCTGAGTCTTGCTCTCATAAAGCGAATCTTATCGTGTATTGGCTACCTTCTTATTTGTAGTGTAGTCGGTCCTTCAGGTATGAATCTACTTACAAATAATAAAAAAAAAACGCAACCCAAATCGGTGCACCCGTTTTAGAGCTACGGCCTACGGTGCCACAGACAGACAAACAGTCACACACACACACAGCGGTAAAACTTATAACACCCCTCTTTTTAGGTCGGGGGTTATAAGTAGAGACCAAGTTAGTCGATTATAATAACTCTTTCTTACACAAAGATTAGTGTGGTGACGACGACACAAATAGAGCTATCATACCAATGGCTTACTAACTCAAATTAAGGGGTTGGGTTGTCTGGTTCAATTTTACGGTTCGTTCATCATTGTTTATTTGCTACTAGACTAACAAGCTTCAATGAGATTCCTGACGGATCACAATCTCTAAACAAATTCAACAGAAGAACAGAGGAGAGGAAGAGTGATTTATTCATTCTGGCTGGCTCGTCGACCCAAAGTGGATCTTGGTCTCCGCAACCAAAAGACGCCAGCTTTCCCTGTCCAGCGGAGGGAGCATGACTTTTATCGAGGCGGATTTATCCAACAAAATGGCTCAACAAATATATCGCTCTCGACGATATATAACCCATTATAGACGTCAAAAATGCCGATAAACCGCCATTTTGTTGGATAAATCCGCCTCGATAAAAGTCATGCTACGGGGACTGCTCTAACTAGCAGCTACTCCCATCTGAAGCTCGCATAGGTCCCTCTCTACCGCGTCTTTTCTCTCAGCGATATTGCCTCTTTTGACCAAATGGTTACCGAGATAAAGCCTTCTAAAAAAAGTTACTTTTTCGAAGTTCGCAATTTTTTGAAGTTCGTTATCGTCGTCGGCGCTCGAGTTGGATTATTAATTGGGCCAACATCATAAACAAGTCAGCGAAAATTCCAGCTTTACCAGAATAAACGCATGGTGCCCCATACATTCAAAGTTAATTTCACTGTGTCATCATAATAATGTATTCTTTTCGCAGCCCGATCTTCGTCCATCCCGATGTGCCGAGCCACCGATTACTAAAATGCACAACTTTATTTCTTCAAAAGTCAGTTCACCGGTATGTTGAATTGAGTTTGTCATGCGCTTGGGCTTCTCCTGATTTGTCGCAAAGATTTTGTGACGTTGGGCTAAGATTTTGTACATTTTGTCTTTAGATAATTTTCTAGAGGTGCAGCGCAATTTAGCTCTATACCTATATACTTCCACCTCCACAACCACGTCTTCTTATCGTGTCGGTGATTTTTTTATTTACTTTCTGATCCTTACTTCTGTGCGTCTCTATTTTCTATACTTCCCGTTAAGAGGATGCGACACATCGAGATCAAAGCATTCTCGCGGCAAGGAATAAACTGACTTTAAATACTGTCCATAATTAATTATATTCCGAGCTTTTGTCAAACTTCTAACGGGTTTTATGAGGACCATTTGAAGGGCTTTAACCTCAACCAGACTTTGGACACTTTGGACTGCGAATATGATTAAAACGTTAAGATAAGACGAAACGTTACAAACCGGAAAGTCATTTTGTAAACCTATTTATTACTCATTTTTGTATTTCGTAAATGGTTAAACTTATAACCCGAAAACACTCGCCCTCTCGCTCTAATTAATACAATAATCTATACTTATAATAAAACTCTAGCGAAGTCAATTCTGTACATTGAATATTTTTAGAAAAAAACTAGCAGGGGTTACTAAGTAAACTATACTGAATCCAAAAATGCAAAAAAAACGGTTTATGTCTGTCTGTCTGTCTGTCTGTCTGTCTGTCTGTCTGTCTGTATGAACACGATAAACGCGAACACCGCTGAATAGTTTTCAACCAAACTTAACATGGTCGTAACTCACGTTTCTGGGAGTAACTTAGGCTATCCGATGTTTAGAATACATTGCGGGTTGCAATTTTAACTTCGTTTTTTGTAAGAAATATTCATAATTTGGATATGGCTTCTTGAGAAGGTATGTTAAGAACGTGATACTGTACATATTTCTGCAAAAAAAAAAATTAAAAGTCCGACTTTGAACCACATTCTCTCGAACACCTACATTGCGGGTTGCAATTTTAACTTGATTTTTTGTAAGAAATATCCATAATTTTGATATGGCTTCTTGAGAAGGTATGTTAAGAACGTGATACTGAACACATTTCTGAAAAAAAAAAAAAGTCCGACTTTATTATCTCGGAAACCGTTGATTTCCCAGGCATAGTTCCTTGGGCAAAAATGTTCGTTATGATGAGGACTATACGTATACGTGGTCTCCCGCTTTGTTGGCGGTCTTTTAACACTCTGTATAATAGCACGCTACGACTTTTGGCATTTGGGGCGCATATTGTAAATGAAAAATCGGCATTTGTTTTTATTTTATTTTGGCGGAAAATGTTAGTTCTACAAGCGTAGCATAAGGCCGGGTTAGAGCGTATCTATGGGTTTAAAACAATAGGTATCTCACTCTTTTGTTTGACGTAGAGCGGGATGGACAGAGCCATAGATACGCTCTAACCCAGCCTTATGATGCTTGCTGGAGGGAATTGTGAGTGGTTTTCGGTGGAGGTCGGACAAAGTTTATCGATGTTAGAAATGTAGTACTGTTGCGTCGCGGTCGAAATGTTCTGGGTTTGAACCTACGCGAGGTTGAAATTTTTTTTTGTGCCTTTTTTTAAATATTTACTCTACTGAGCCCAACTTGATATTAAAAAAATATATTTTCTTTGCCGTAGAGCGGGATAGACAGAGTTATTTGCGGTAGATACGCTCTAACCCAACCTTATGCTTTGCTTGCTGGCTTAGCATGAGAATGGGTAGGACCTTATCTATGGGCTTATAACTTTATCTATCCCACTCTACGTCGAGGGAGATACATAATAAACCCCCATACTTCCCAGGCAATTCTTATGCTAAGCTTCCTGGTATCTTACACGGGCGATACCTAATCTAAACAAAACATATTTTATCATAAATGTATTGTTTAGATTAGGGCACACACACACATACAGACACACAGACAGGCACACCCTCATAAACACATAAACAGACACACACACAAAGCTATCAAACATATGACACCCCTCTTTGTTGGTCGGGGGTTAAAAAAAACCTTTTTGAGTTTTCCTCCACAGTCGAATTTAAATTAAATGTCAAATGTGTAAAAACGCATACGAAGTCGCGGGCACAACTAGTAATAAAAATAAAACGAGTGTTAAATCCGTTCAAATCTGTGTTTAAATTATGTATAGTGCTCGTGCAAACCTAAGAAAATATTACAATAATAATAATTTAATAATTAAAGCGGGACATCGCTAGTTTTGAAGACCATCCTAAATGACACGGCTTATAGGTACATGTATTTATGTATTTATGTCGGTACCGACATCGTTGGTATTACTCCTTTACCTGTTGACATTATCGTCCGGATGTGGGTTATCACAATGATGAAAAAAAATATGTCCTTGACCAAGTAATCGGTTAGTAACTGATTCTAATATATTATTTAATTTCGAAGTGTGAAGTGTAAATTGATAGTTCTAATATAGTTTAAGATGAGACAATTTAGGTATTGTATTGAGAGGATGAAAACTAAATAAGGAATATACTCTAGTCCAGTGGTTCTTAACCTTTTTTGGACCACGGACCACTTTGATAATTTTTTTCTTAGTGCGGACCACCAGTTCCAAGGTACATCGTGTTTCACATGAAATTGTTTCACCTGACCTAAAGTATAATGTGTGTAAGTAAGTAAGTTGAATACAGGAAATTAATATGAGTCGGTTTTCGAACAATGGAACATACACGCGAAAATTCACCAATTTTACTAAAATTATTATAGAGATTTAATTGGTAGGCGATAGCAATGCGCGCGCAGCGCGCCCGAAAATTCACCGATTTAACCCTTTTTAAGCCGTAAGATGGCCAGACAATCTTCCGTCAATATCATCAAGATTTCATTTGTTTGTAAAAGCGCGCGCAGCGCGCCCGAAAATTATACGATTTAACTCTTAAAAATCAAGTTTTCCTTAGGACGTCTAGTAGGTGCGTGAAAAATGCGCGCGCAGCGCGCCCGAAAATTCACAGTTTTTCCCTTTTTAATTATATGATGAAGATTTATTTAGCTATTATTTGAACAAACACACCCAATGCGGCTGAAAATTAACTTATTTAAGTCTTGCATTTCATAATGGAGAATTCCTTTCTTTTGAATAGAAGACACGCGCGTAGCGCATTTGAAAATTCATTGATTTTAACCTAAATATAGTCTACGTACGGTTTGACATGGGCTAACGACATTTTACGATGAGTGAGCACTGACTACTCGATTTTTAAGGGTTTTGATACTAATACAATTTATAATTTTTTGCTCATTTAACTGAAGACCGCAACTTTACATCGGAGCCTGCCGCAGGTTACGTATAGGCTATTTATTATATTATCCTGTCAAAATCTGGCACATTCGGTAATTCCTTGGCGCGATCTGCAGTCACGCGGATCTTTGGAGTTTAAAAAAAATTTTCCAATAGGGAGTAAGAGCGCGCGCCAGCGCGCACGAAAATTTCAGTTATTTTATTCATTGGGAACTTATTCAAACATGACTTTCAAAATCAACATTAAAATTTATTGACAACTATCGCTATGTGCGCTGGACTCCAGGACCCTCCCGCGGACCACTAGAGAGGCCCTCGCGGACCACCAGTGGTCCGCGGACCATAGGTTAAGAACCACTGCTCTAGTCAGTAGTCACCATGTTATTGATAGGTAGCCACATGCTAGGATACCCCTTTTGGTTCGATTGACGCCCTTATTCCGAGCGCGGCAAGAGCTGCCATGGGGCAGGTATCCTAGACTTTGGCCGACCTTAGGCACCGACGATATTTTTCGACGATTCAACTCATAATTTACAATACGACACTTCTCGGTTCTCTTGATGTTCCAAATGCATATAGTAAAGACCCACTAAAGACTTTATAAAGAGCGTCTGTATGTACTACAGGAGCTCAATCTTGGATAGTCAAATCATGGACACGATTTAAGATATTTAAATTAGTCAATAAAAATTGTATCAGCCGCGCGCGAATGATTTCTTGTGTAAACAGATGAAATAAAACTTGCAGAGAATAAAATATGTACAATTTTTTTTATTTATTTCTATTTAGACGACAATTATACTGAGAATAGGATCCCACCCTATTCAGAATCAAACTACACGGTATCGAACTTTCAATTTCATATACACGGTAACGTTTTTTTATTAAAGTAAACAGATTTTACAAACAGTAGAGTCTGTCCACAGGAGCATTCATCTAGAATCTAGATGACTGATGAATGTGCATCGATTCCATTACAGATACAGGTAGAAATTAATTAAACGCGACGTGTTTATGACGACGATTTGACTTGTTACAAAGCTGATATCTTACGCTGATCAGTGTGAATAGCGCAATTTCGTAGAATTCGAGCTAATATAAGCTCGGTCGCCCATGTAATTTGTATTGAACTCGATCGATAGCCCCCGAAACAGTGTTCTGTCTCACTCAGTTGGTCTATCTACAGGGTGTTACAGAAGGGTCCTGTGATACAGAAGGGGGATTTTAACATCAATTCGACATGAATGTCCGTGTGGCATTTAGGAAATTGAACAGCAACTATCTGAAGTTAATCAGAGTAACCTCAAGTTTAACAGGATTACCATTGAGCAGCCTGTTCCGGTGCTTAACACGATGGCCTGGCCATCCTATTATTCTGTCCTTACAAGCTAAATCAGTCTGTCTACCTCGGAGATAAGGCCTTTATGAGGTGTCCAGCTTAAGCTGGTGTGAGTCCATCAAGTTGTCAAGTTGTCTGCAGAAGATTTGCCGTCGTGTTGCCGGTATTAAAGAGGTATGTTAACCACTGCTCCTTACGTCTAATCGTTATTGGTTCGCTTTACCGTACAGGGAATTCTTGTCACCGTAAAATGGGGCGACTTTCAAACTATGGGGCGAAATTGATAATTACATATTTTTTTGGTGCTGTTAACGCCTAGCATCTGTGTGCGTTCGCCAATGCGCACACACACACACGCACTCCAGCGTGTGACGTAGTTGCGGCGGGTCGTCGCAACTTTAGATTTCTACTTACCATTAGACCGCCATTGTGTGTGCACCAAATTTTTATATTATTTTGTAATTTTTTCATTTACTTCAATATATCTCAGTTAAACTACCCAAGTCTCGCCTACGTCATTCCACCACTCCAGCTAGAGAGACCCTGAATTAGCCAGGTGCCATAACTCACTTTTATCAGAACGCAGCCTTAATTTTTTTTTATCCTGGCTACTCCACCTTTTCAGCCATCTTGTCAGTAAATTTCGACATCGCACGCAGGTGTTCTGTGTCGCACGCGCAGCGGAAACAGCGGAAATAAATTTATCAAGAAAATGTGAAATAAGGAATTTGATGTCGGATAAACTCTTTGTGTGCAGGATAAACTGTTGAATCTAGACAGCTAATATTGACATAACTTTTTACTTGATTTGTTGTTACTAGAAAGTAGTTTTTATTTTTTCGCATATTCAGCCCTATTTTGTTTACACGTAGGTTCTTATCTAAAGTTTTCTTTTTGTTTTTTGATTGCTTACCCTAATAAAGAATTTAATAATTTGAAAAACTTGCGTTTATTTTATTCTTCTACGAGTCTTTTCAATAAAAATAAAGATACCTTGATCTCGCCCCGTGTTTTTAATTTATCTATAACAAAGAAGTTATAAGGCGGTGTTTTTTTTCTTTTATTTCATACTAGCTGTGCCCGCGACTTCGTATGCGTTTTTACACATGTGACATTTAATTTAAATTCGACTGTGGAGGAAAACTCAAAAGGAAGGTTTTTTTTAACCCCCGATCAACAAAGAGGGGTGTCATAAGTTTGATAGCTTTGTGTGTGTATCTGTTTATGTGTTTATGAGGGTGTGCCTGCCTGTGTGTCTGTCCGTGTGTGTGTGTGTGCCCTAATCTAAACAATAATTTATGATAAAATATGTTTTGTTTAGATTAGGTATCGCCCGTGTAAGATACCAGGAAGCTTAGCATAAGAATTGCCTGGGAAGTATGGGGGTTTATTATGTATCTCCCTCGACGTAGAGTGGGATAGATAAAGTTATAAGCCCATAGATAAGGTCTTAGCCATTCTCATGCTAAGCCAGCAAGCAAAGTATAAGGTTGGGTTAGAGCGTATCTACCGCAAATAACTCTGTCTATCCCGCTCTACGGCAAACAAAATATATTTTTTTAATATCAAGTTGGGCTCAGTAGAGTAAATATTTTAAAAAAGGCACAAAAAAATTTCAACCTCGCGTGGGTTCAAATCCAGAACATTTCGACCGCGACGCAACAGTACTACATTTCTAACATCGATAAACTTTGTCCGACCTCCACCGAAAACCACTCACAATTCCCTCCAGCAAGCATCATAAGGCTGGGTTAGAGCGTATCTATGGCTCTGTCCATCCCGCTCTACGTCAAACAAAAGAGTGAGATACCTATTATTTTAAACCCATAGATACGCCCTAACCCGGCCTTATGCTACGCTTGTAGAACAACTAACATTTTCCGCCAAAATAAAATAAAAACAAATGCCGATTTTTCATTTACAATATGCGCCCCAAATGCCAAAAGTCGTAGCGTGCTATTATACACTGTTAAAATAAATAAATAAATAAATAAAAGACGGCCAACAAAGCGGGAGACATTTTTGCCCAAGGAACTATGCCTGGGAAATCAACGGTTTCCGAGATGATAAAGTCGGACTTTAATTTTTTTTTTCAGAAATATATCAGTATCACGTTCTTAACATACCTTCTCAAGAACCCATATCAAAATTATGGATATTTCTTACAAAAAATCAAGTTAAAATTGCAACCCGCAATGTAGGTTTTCGAGAAAATGTGGTTCAAAGTCGAACATTTTTTTTTTTTTTGCAGAAAGATGTTCAGTATCACGTTCTTAACATACCTTCTCAAGAAGCCATATCCAAATTATGAATATTTCTTACAAAAAACGAAGTTAAAATTGCAACCCGCAATGTATTCTAAACATCGGATAGCCTAAGTTACTCCCAGAAACGTGAGTTACGACCATGTTAAGTTTGGTTGAAAACTATTCAGCGGTGTTCGCGTTTATCGTGTTCATACAGACAGACAGACAGACAGACAGACAGACAGACAGACATAGACCGTTTTTTTTGCATTTTGGGATTCAGTATAGTTTACTTAGTAACCCCTGCTAGTTTTTTTCTAAAAATATTCAATGTACAGAATTGACTTCGCTAGAGTTTTATTATAAGTATAGATAGATTTGTGATCGTTATAGGGGGATACTTTCATATTCCAAAATAAAATCTAGGTGTATCAAAGTAACCCCACTTCAAGCATGAAGTTGATAGCGTGGTTTTTATTTTTTATCTCTCATGATCTAATTCATGAATTTTATTTTTAATACGTGTATCTATTCTTCAGTATCTTCCCATCAAACATCTTTTTTTTCAGATTTTTTTTATTCAGCCAAGTTAAGTTTTTAAGTTTTATCCAAGTTTTTTCTCAAAAATTAATCAATGTCACCCCATTTTACGGTACCTATTAGGTACAAGCTGACCAGGATTGGTGGTTCCATCGTGGTGATCTTCGCTCACAGCTCAACCTCCTATTTATTTATTTATAATATTTTATTTATACGTTTATACATATTTTTTGATAAGAGATCAAGATTATAGATGAACCAATCAGGGTAGCTAGATACAGAGGGTCATTCCACGCAAAAATATATTTTAATTTGTTTTTAGAAATTTTAGGCGATATTTTAGGCGTGGTAAGAATTTTTCAGTAAAACCGTGTAACATTCCCGTACGGTAGGTGTATTTTAGCCATAGGGTACCCTTTGTAGTATGATGTGGGTGTGTGTGACCTCGCCTATCGGCCGCCTATCGGCCGCCTATCGCCCGCCTATCGCCCTATGAGAATGTTGTGCTGTTTACAGGACACCCGGTATACTATACTGTAACTGTATTTATTTGTTTGAATATCCATTTCCAAGTTCACGGAAGCGGGCAAGAATGGCCCAGATTAGATTTATCTTGAAGCAAACATGGCTGGGCCGATTTAAATCTGACTCTGCTATCTGAGCACCGTTACAGGTTTAGTCCATATTGGTTTAAGGGGCAGGACCCTAGTCACGAGTTCACGATATAGGCTTTTTTTTAACAGATAAAAGTTGAAAACACACTTACAAAGTCCTCGGTAGATGGCAGATGGCATGCGATTGCTATGCTTTATGGATGGGCTTTCGATCCAAGAGAATTGGCATAAGAAAAACGTGAAATATGAATCCGGTCTTCTTTGTTCAAATATTTTGTAATCCATCCCAAATAACTTACAATGAAACTTTTAACCCTTTAGTTTATTAGAGTGTTAAGGCTCCGTATAAGGCTAACTAGCGCCACCAATGTTAAAAAAATCATATCTTCCTTTAGAAGAAGTTTCTGAAAAAATCCTAAGATGAGCCTATGCGCCATGCTTTTCTAGATTTTTAAGTGTAGATACCCTCTTCGAAATTTACTTTTAAGCTAAAAAATTTTCGATAACCGCCAAAAGCGGCCGTTTTTGGCGGTTATCGAAAATTTTTCAGCTTAAGACTAGAAATTGAGTTGGGTACCATCACTTAAAAATCTAGAAAAGCATGGCGCATGAGCTCATCTTAGGATTTTTTCAGAAACTTCTTCTGAAGGAAGATATGATTTTTTCAACATTGGTGGCGCTAGTTAGCCTTATACGGAGCCTTAAGTTTTGCGTTTTATTGTTCCATTGTGTCCCTAACTATTATTAATTTGCATAATAGGATTACTCGTTTTTTGCAATATTTTTTTAGTTTAGATGGAGTGCGAAAGGTTCCGGCACACGCAGCGAGAAATTCTCCGGTGAAGTAGGTATGGTTATTTGTAGGAGCTATTCCTACAAAACGTAATGAAAAGAACTTTCAGCATTCCTAGATACCCATGCCGATGCCGCAAGCGTGACCCCGGCGGCACATACATACACTGCAATGGTGCTTCGGCATATCGGGTTCGCAAGAAGAAAGAAAAACATTTTTTTTAACTTGTTGTAGCTTGCCAGTAGACAGCGCCTGCATATCAGATGGGTGGTTTGTTAGCTACAATCAGAATCTGTACCAGGCAAACATATAACACGTAGGTACTAGACAGGCAGGGCGCAAGTGGAACCGAACCCGTTATAAAAGTAAGTAACGCGATATCCCTCAGATGTTTTATAGCCGCAGGAAACAATGGGATGAAAGTCGTGTCTGGCCCGGGCGGTTTGCGGGACTTTACTATATTGTTCCGCTGAGCTTTATGGCTGGATATTTTAACCGTTTAGCTGACAGACGTATACGGAAGCGTCTATTAGAGGAAGCTACCTGGTGTTGAGGTTTTGGGCTAGTTTAGTTAAAACGACTAGATAGCAATCTAGCTTGGGAGATGCTACGTTTTGACACAGCAGAGCAAGAGTTTTACACAAACACAACTGCTAGAGCAAGAGTTTTGACACAATGCAACGTTTCGATACAACTGCAAGAGCTAGAGAAGATGCTAGTTTTTTTCATAGATAAAGAGCACACAAATCATGATCAACTGCTGAGACCTTCGTTATTTCCAAGAAGAACCTCCATCAATACGATGCACAGTGGTCGATTTGTACGATTTAGGCGGCCAAAACTATTTTATGCTTTATTTCAGTAATAAATACGACAACAAATGCTAATCTGGTATTTTAGAGTGAATATATATGTTTATCCCTATTCGTTTCATTGAAAGCGTATTTTTCTATACAAAAAAACATTTCTGTGAAAATATTTTTGTAAATAGCGCCAATGTTTTTAAATTTTCTTTAAATCTCCCTCTGGTGTAAAATATATATTTTGAGTTAATTTGAATTATCGAAATCGGCTTAGTAGTTTTTGATATTTGGGTTAAGAATTATCACAATTTGTTAAGTAAAAGACGGCCGTACATAAAAAAAAATGTTTATTCTCTACAGTCTGCATGCCTATTTAAATTGAAAATAAAATATGGATGACAAAAAAATACAGTATACACTAAAATTAAATGGTCAACAGTTATTACCACATTATTATACTAAATGTTACTTACAATGTTAGGTACCGAATCATAAACAATAAGACAATATTTTATGAAAGTTTAACATACAAATTGTTATGTTACTCTTTAAAAGACAATTCTTCCTCACCGTCACTTTCCATGCATTTATCACAAGTGCCTTTTGTATTTGGCTCTGCAGGAAGCAAAAGCTCCAAAGTTTCCTGCAAAAATGGTTTTGATCGGATCTTCTTTTTTTTTCTCATTGAACTGATGAGTGGATCTGATGTCAAGAGTAACCTGTGATAAATATCAAGATTACAGTCTTCGCGTGAAAACTTTCGAGCAAAGTTTAGACGGTATGAGCGAAAGTGCTTATTACGAGCTTCTGCAGCTTCCTCCGAAAGTTGACCAATAGGCACTAGAGAATTTTCTATAACTTTTCCACCATGTACCAAAATTTTATGCATGGTAGGAGTCATAGAATGCCAACCATATAACTCTACATACAGTTTTGCTGTCTCCATGGCGTATTCATCAAATTTCGGGACATCTATTTTGTGACCGCTTGATATGGCTTCCAAAATAACTTTAATTCTATAAATAAAATTAAAGTCTATTCCCGTTATTTCAGCAGCCAGATGTGGGTTTTCAAAAAATCTTCTACTAGTATTGCCGTCATTTGTGTTACCAAAATTACATTTTGGCATATCTACCAAGATACCTACTTCTTCTCTGAATCTTTGCTGAATCTCTTTTTTTTTTTTGTTGTTCTAGCATCTTTTCTGCTTTGGTTCTTTTTTTGACTTATTATGCGTTTTTATGGGCATCTCGAACGTTCCTGCTAACCATGCATCATTGCTTATAAGAAATTTTTCTAGCGTGTTGCGTGCTTTGGACCATCTCTTTTTTATTTCTGTTTTAAAATATGAAAATTTATGATTTATATACTTTTTGTCTTCGTCGGAGTCCCCGTAAGACACTAACAAATAATTTTGTAAGTATTCCAATTTGTCGTTTATTGATGGAGAGTTTTCCTCAATCATCTTATCAAAAAGATATCTGCGAGTTACTACCTCCATGCCCGAGTAACTTGATGAACCTAGAACAACGAAAAGGAATTTTAACGCAAAAGAAACAAAAAAGGAATTTTTCTCACTTTCTGCCTAAGTTAATGAATTATTATTTTTCTCGCGAAGTGGTCAAAGGTGGTGGCTATTTTTTTTGTGGTTATCTGCTCAAAGAGCTATACTATTAGAAACCATAAGGAATTTAACTCGGACGGTCTCGGAAGTACAACATTTTTACTATTGAAAATAAAAAAATGATAATATTTTCTATGAAAAAGGGCGATCTTTGATACGTTGTAACTGCACTAAATATTGATATTCCTTATCTTAATTTAAATTATATTTGAAGGAGCTTACCTGAATTTTCGACTTCCATCACTTTCACTTGTAACTGAATAACATCCAATGAAATATTCACTTTAGATTATCGGTTGCGCTAAGAGTGTCGAGAACGAACGCGTACAGCTTGCGCGACGATCAAGTTCCGACTACCTGTGGGGGCGCGCACGCAGTTCTAGGAACTGGGGAGGGGTGGGGTTTGGGCAGTCGGGGTGTCTATTTTTCCGGGAATCAATTAGTTTTGTTATAAGTTAACTTTGAGAAATGGACTTTTGGCCGCCTAAATCGTACAAATCGACCACTGTGCGATGATCAATCCTCAGGCTTGCACAATTCAGCACACGCTTTATACGATAGAGATTAGAGAAGGAACGCGCATTGCCTCTTAAGTTACTCTCTCAAGAATTCAGGGCACGCCAATAATTTCCACTATTTACGAAGTGATTGTGGAGATCAGCCATTGCAATGGCACAAGGCGATTTCATTCAGAAGTCCCGGTGGCTTGTGACCCGAGTTTCAATAAATCAATTTGAAACAAATGACTCGCTATTCAACTCCATACAGTTTTCATGCAGCGAAAATCCGAACAAACTTTTGAATGTGGAACTTACTGCCATTTGATACAGTTTAATTTGGTTTGTGCAGACTGTCACCAGAAATAAAAGTAGTTGTCACGTATGTGTGCCGTCCTATAAATTATTGTAAATGCCATTCTTTGTTTGGGACGAGAAATTCGGACTCGCATTATAGGGCAAGCTGACCCCTTCTATTAGGCTGATTTGTTAGGCGAAAGGTTGACCGGTTTGTTGATGTGAGAAATTCAGAACAACAACTGCTGAACAAATGGGAGAAATTGAGTTCGTAATTGAGTTGGCCTTCAGCTTTCATTAGCTTCAGATACAATTTGTGTCAACCTTGCCAATAATACAATACAGATCCTGACAACTAAACTAATGACGTTATGGTATGAATGAAGATCCTGTCAAACTTTAGGAAATTCAATGAAACATAACTGTGGTAAAAATACCACTTTCTTACTAATGTTTTAGGGGTCCTTCTAGTAATCAATACAAATTACATCACTAAGGTGGCTCTATTGGACCCGTACTTGCTAAAATGTAAAAGAAAAAATGTTCAGCCTTAGTAGTCAGTCTTAACATTTTTTCTCCGGACTCGTGACTCCTGACGAAAATGCTCGTGTTTGGAGGAAGCAGGAATCTGACGGAATATAACACCACACCGATGCGATTCGCTTCCCCTGCACTGACTCCATACTTATTTATTCTTACAAATATCTAACTTCGATCGCGATCGTCGCGCTCCACGATTTCACTCGCGCCCCGCTGCCCACCGAAAATGCAGGAAGAAAAGAAAAACAAAAGTAATGCGATCGTGGCACACGTATCGGCGTCGGTAGCGATAGCTAGAATGGCTTAGTTCACCGTTCACGCAATCTGAATCCAGTCAAAAATTCAAACTAAACTATTGCATAAGCCGGGAGCTTTATGGTAGGCTCATTTATTTTCCTTTTCCAGATTTCCGTCGACATTGAAAACGGACCTCGAGACACTATGTGCTAAGTTTCATGAAAAGTCTGCACCTGCATGAAAGGTCAAAAACTGGGGAGGGTACAGACATAGACTTATTTTTGGAGTCTTCTAAGAACTAAGAGAGACAGGAAACCAATGCGCTAGTCCGATGCCATACAGAAGGCAGCAGCAGGGGTTTCTATCCAGCACGCATCCCATGGTGCCTCGCCTAATACCTATGACCGTAATTAATGGAGAACCATTGTATATGGTCACGTTCCCCAGAATTGAGGGACCTATTTAGAAGAAGAAGTTCGAGGTTCCATGGTTCACTGAGACAGCATAGTGAGAAGCGACCTCGAAGTTGAAACAGAGAATTTAATTCCGATGCGGTGAGTTTGTAGGTGGGTACGTTACTTTGGCAACTCGAGCTTCTATCATTGGTCAACCAATGCTTAGGCGTTAGTTTCATTAACATCCTGTTACCCCACGCTCGTCCCCCGATATTTGCAATAGAGGGACAGATGGTTAGTCCATGGTTCGGCGGACCATATCGCAAATCATGCCCGCCTTTAGGGCCTTTTCTCATAATCCGTCACGATGTTAATGTGCTATTTGTTGCATGCACTTAAATTATTTCCCTGTAGCTATCGAGAACAATAGAGCTTTTTTCGAGGTAGGTTCGTACACTACTTATCTTAGAAGCTACGATGTGAGGCAAATAATATCATTGGTTCCATAAGTAGGTACAGGTGGTAAGATAGATAGGTAACATTGGAAGTATGGATTAGCTGATTTATCTGGCCCATTTACATTTGCAAACCCTATTCGTATGTCTAATTCACAGGTAATGTTCTAACATTTCGCTGATTGTGCAACGGACGAGTAGAGCGAGTGCGAGGTTTTTAAATTATAAAAATAGGAGTATGGGAAAAAGTCCGTCGTTTACCATTGGCACGCGTGGCCGCATGCCACATACGACGATTCTATTTGCGATAAGTAAAAGTAAGTGATAGAGACCGATGTCTATTGTTCATTTCGTGGGTGGTAGAGGCCTTCGGTCAAGTTGCTCCATTGATTGACTAACTACGAGAGGAAAGGAATACCTCCAGTTAGGATTGTTTTACTGCCATTTTTGAGGCGATATGTATCTAGATAAATTTTATTAACTATAGGCTAACAGCATAGTTGTAACAACATCGACAACCTAATCATAGGACCATCAAAATTTAACCCTCCATGTAATGAAATGTCACATTAACGGATAGATACGAGTATATGCATGCGCTGTTAACATAAATACTAGATTGGCAATTTACCCTCTCATGGTGATAGGATATGAAGCAATATGGCAAATCACAGGACATAATTTGTAGCTGTTTATCGACCATCTGCCGCTAAATTTGTACATAAAATTATCATAAAACCTCACACTGGCCGGTCGACAACCTACATCGGTACAATCGGATTCTTTAGTAACATTCGTTAACACGGAGGCAAATACTTATTTCACGCAAGGTGAGTTTCTTGCTATGCGATATTTGCAGAAAGAATACACAATGTAGAGTTTAGTGAGCTTTATCTTACATCTATCGACAATAGAAAAAGTCGATACTTTTTCTACCCGGAAAAAGAAGCAAAGGAAAAGAAAGCCGGTGGAAAGCACCCTTTCAACAAAAATAAAAGTATCCCACTCTGCGTCAAACAAAAGACTGAGACGCATATAGTTATATACCCTTATGTAGGTACTG
The DNA here is from genome assembly GCA_949319315.1 of Zelleria hepariella. Lineage (NCBI taxonomy): Eukaryota > Metazoa > Arthropoda > Insecta > Lepidoptera > Yponomeutidae > Zelleria > Zelleria hepariella. The sequence continues at coordinate 4,639,360 of OX439390.1, read as the reverse complement.
CCTAAATCAGCCTTATGATTCGCCTGGAGGTCAAGAAGCGACCTAATATCAAATCTCTTTTGATACAAACGTTTCTTTTTTGATACAAAATGTTGATAGTTCGTAGCTTGCTTATACACTCTTCTCGCCTTTCGCAGACGAGTAACTCCCCGCGTCCGCCTGTGCCTTAGCGGGTAACCAGAGAATGACCATATAAAGAGAATAAAAGCGGCGTGTAACCGAGTTATCGGAGTGAATTAGACGTCGACAGAGTCCGTCGATACACGTAAATCAATTGGTCGCAGCGGCGGCAGTGAGACGTGGGGCGTGTTGCTTGCGACGCCTCGGGTCCCAATACACTGCCACCTACAGAATATGTCTAGACTCTAGCTAGCACTTATAGAGAAATATTTTACTCTACAGTACTCGAAACTGGGTTTTCAGAGCCGAATTTCGAGACTAGTTTGCGTGTGTTACCTCTCATTTTGTAATTTTCCTATTTTCTCTGAAATAACTCACCAGAAAATTCTCAAAGTACATTTTGTGTACTTGAGCTTGCTTCGAAAATGTTGAATACAGTTGTAGAGTACCTACAGTTGAAAAAGATTTTATGTGGAGCCAAGGCTGGTACTAAAAACCGGCCAAGTGCGAGACGGACTCGCATACTGTACACCCCGAACCGGGTGGAACCCTAAGCTGGTCACACACGCACATCTTTCGATTCAACTTGTGTAAGCCATCGGGGTTCTTGCAGCCAGAAAAGCGTAAGGTGTAAAATTTTCAAATGCAGAACGAAATTAAAAGCCAATTGTGCTACCACGCCTGCGAGCCATAGGAACGGCACAATGGTTGACATTATGTGGTACGTCAAAATTCTAACCGGACGCACTGTATTAGTACCCTCGACCGATGGTCCCCTGTCATAGCCGAAATTAAATTTATGGCATCGGACTTGTGTGCTAACATTTTGGACGTTTATAGTTAGGCTGTTTAATGGAATGATTTGTTGTAAGATAAATGAATCGGAAAGGAATATCGCATAAAGTGTGACAATTGAAATGGATGTAAAGTTGTCGCACCCTGTTATACTAGTAATTGTGATCGTTTTGTATAGTGTTTGACAGATGTTCGGTTTACTACCGCATGAGATAGAACGTCTAGCATGAAAGGCTTTATGTAATCAGCTTGATAGAACGCGATAAAGTGCTCTAAATCAAAATGCTGATAAATCGATCTATGTAGAGCGGGATACACATTACACAGCCTTATATTGGAATATCAAAGTTCGACTCTTCGACAGCCCATCAACACCGCATTGTAGAGGTATGTACAGTACACGCGCGCCCCTATCACGTTTACATAGGGGTTGTTTTCAACGAAAAAATAACAGACGTGAGCTGCTGGCCACTATACTAAAAAAACAATGAATTTATTGTCTAGACTTTGTTTATAGCTTATTTAAAAACTTGCAGACCAAACACGCGTGAAATTGCCTGTAACCTTAGAAGGTGAAGTTACCTTACGCGTCAAGTTTCTTTGCTAGGTGGGCATATTTGTATGGTATGGATAGGCATCAGATTCAGAACTAATGCGTAGGCATTGCCTGAATGCCTAACTCTATAATTATTATTATACAAGGTGTTACAAAAGATGCTAACTCTTTTTACAGGGTAATAGCACCCGGTGATAGGGATCACAACCAAAATTTTTATTTTGCTCTATGACGTTCCGTTAATTTTTAAATTTACAAAATGTGAATGATGTGGCGGGAGAAAAGTATTTTTTAAATAGGTATTGTTTTCATTGACTTTCACAATGTTTTAACAACTCAAATCTATGTAAATGCACCTACACGCACAAACATATTTTTAAATTTGAGCTAATAACATAAACAAAAAAGTTATGTTTTTTTTTTCAATTTTGAGGTTATAAAATAAAATTTGTTTTTTTTCACCTATTTTTTACAGATTTGTTATCCTGTTGACCAGTAGGTTACACCCTGTTAAAAGAGTTAGGTACTTTTGTAACACCTTGTAGTGACTGACAGCCGATAGTCATCAGTTCATCACTTGGAAAAAGTGGGTTGAGTCTGCGAGATTTCGGGAAGCAAACATATTTAAGTAATGATTAAAATTAAACTAGGCTGTTGCATCTACAGCAGTTTATACTCAACGTCTGGTGTGGTACGGTCGGTCACGGTCACAGATACCCCATATGGCAGCTCTTACTGCGCGCGGCATAAGGGCGCCAATCGAACAAAAAGGGGTATCATGTTTTCAGTTGCAGTTCTGGAGATGGAACTTATTTCAGAGCCGCCAAAATGTTTGAATCGAGAGGAAGATGGTATAGGTTACTAACTGCCGATTTCTGAATTGAGAAATTCACTAAGCGAATACGTAAGTATCGTTCTATCTCTACAAACTTCTCACAAAAAAGCGTGACAGAACGATACGTAACGTAAGTATTTACTTAGCAAAATTCTCAGTTCAGAAACCGGGCCTCAGTATTATTTTTCAATAACTGCAGTGTGTACTTTTTTGTTCACTTCACCGATTTATCTATGAACAACGCAAATTTTAATTAAAACTCCGTAGTTTTCATTTTACAAAACCTTATACCTAGTTAAGCTGTGATAAAATATAGCTCAGTGCCCTTAGGAAAATGTTATCTTAAGAGGTTAACTACATTGTATGTGTAGAGCAGCGGTTCTCAATCTTTTTTGGTGACGGAACCCTTTTGGAAAGCGAAATACTTGACGGAACCCTACAATAAAACAATAGTTTTTACCCGACTGCCCAGAGGGAGGGTTATTTTTTTCGAGTGTATGTATGTAAGGGTGTTCTTACTTGTACTATACTATGACTAAGTTCGGCTGCTCCTCGTGAATCTTGATACGCCGCGTCAGAACAGTCTACCAAAGAGAGGTGTTTTGAATATTTTTTCTAAATTCTTGCGGAACCCTAGGGTTCCGCGGAACACACCTTGAGTATGGCTGGTGTAGAGTACCAATACAGTGCATGAAAATAGAACCATACCTTGTGGATATGGGCAACATCATTCCTTGTAGCTTGATAGTTTAATTAGGTGTCCTGCAGCATACAGTAGCCTACATTCTGTATGAATTTATATTATGTGCAAGTATTCTATGCTCTTAATAAATAAACAGATAAGCACTAAACTGGTAAAAGCAATTAGCTTAAATCTTGTAAGTTATCTGAATTTAACGACAGGTTTCCTGAGCAAGTTAGCCGAACTATTATGCATGTAAAATAAAATTGCCGGTTTGGACAGCCCGAACCTGAATGAGGAATTTTGCAAAACAAACACGAGTCTTCTAAAACAATCAATTGGTTGCCGAGACGGGCGGCGTTCACCTTTCTTGTTGTTTTTGGGGTTCAGTATAAATAGGACCTAGCAGGGTAAATTAGGGTATGGAAAATTTTGCACATACTCCCACCTTATAGCTACAAAAACCTAGATATTAAAGTGCAAGAAAGCTAAAATGCAATGTAAGTGTTGTGGCGACATGTAGCATAATTTATACTTTCTCGTGTAAATGGAAAATGTTTGAGCATTTTTCAAGGCTGGATATTGATTTCTAAGTATGTCGGTAGCAGTATATTAAATAAGTACGTATTATGTTATAGAAGATACAGCCTTGAGAAAGCATTACTACAAAATATCTTATAAAAAAATTATAAAAAAAATTAACAACTTTTCACGTTTGAAAGTTTCACGGGAAAATGGCTCGGTGCGATAGTACGAAACTCATTGCCTCCACGCTACGCAGGCTAAACTCTCACCCAAACGTTCAAGAAGAAAAAAGACGCAAATTCTCAATGGCACAAAAACCCGTCTATTATCGAATGCCAAAGCATTAACACGGTCACGAAAAACTGTCGATAACTCTACTGATTACAGATAACATGCGTGCAGGTTTATTTACCTTGCGATCACGTGGGGGCCGGCGTTTGGCGATGATGCTGCGACTGCAGCGCACATCCACGGGAGGTCACTAGTAGGGGCACGAGTGGTCTAGTGGGTCGGTAAGGGTCCAACTGTGGTTTGAGTTTGGCCAAGTTTTCTTTTATCGTTGGTGGTTGGCGCGGGAGCGGCGCGACCGTACGCGGCGACTAGTTAAGACGGACTGGCTGGCTGGCTTGTTGTAGAGTTCGACTCGCGGCTGCCTCCACGTAGCTCCTTCAACGTTTTTCAAGCGTGAAAAATTTACTTTTCATTGCGTGAAAATCTAGAAGCGCTCCATAAATGTTTGGGCACTCTCAATGAGATTTGGGCCTGTCTAGTGTTTCGCGGAATTAGTCTCGCGCGGGAATACTCGTATTGGCATTGTGTGTGCAAATAAAACCTGTGTGGGGGCTAGCCTTCCGAGAAACTATTTATTTGGGTTTATTTGCATTTTATAAATGTCTGGGAGTAAACCGACCGTGTCTTACATATTTAAGTACCGTAGCTATATATTTAAATCTATCTTTATACCTCTTAGGCCCGGTTTCTGAGTTGAGAATTTTACTAAGCACATACTTACGTATCGCTCAGTCACGCTCTTTTGTGAGAAATCTGCAGAGGCAGGACGATACTTACCCATTTGCTTAGCAAAATTCTCAACTCAGAAACCGGGCCTTAGGCGCCTAGCGTCAGTCAGGGTTAAGTAGCCAACTAATTCTGAGTTAATTTGACATTTCCATACAATTATTAAGGTTAACTCAGAGTTAACTGGCTGAACCTGGTTGACGCAGGTGGACCTTAGGTTTCTCTACAAAGCTCTAATGGGTGGGGTTTGTAAGACAAGTATAGCGGTAGGTAGAGATAGGATCTGAGCACTCTTATCAGTTACCTCATAATAGGTTTCATGAAACCCTTATGTAGGCAATATGATAACATGTTTCATTAACGTTTACATGAAAAATTCGTACCGCTGAGATTTCATGTTTTTTACATTAATTGTGTTATGCTTGTTTGTTACAGAAAAAACGTCTAAATTTCAAAGGCCGTAACGGTGAATTTTACATGTATCTCCTTGCTTACAAGCATGGGCACTGAGCGTAACCATCGAATAGGTAATAAAGGTTACTAGCATGAAAAATATGTGCTCGTATAAACTTATTTTCTTAGATTTGTACAGCTTATTTTCTGGGCTCTAAAAGGCAGGTGGGCGACGGACGACCTCGCATGTCATTTAAACTACAGCGATATGACATACCCGAAGAGAGTTTTCATAATCCGCACGGCGGAGTACAGTTTAGTGACACGCTAGGCTAGGCTACCCCCTTTGGTTCGATTCGCGTACTTATGGCGCGCTCCATAAGCGCTACCATAGGATATCCTAGGGTGTCGGCGTCGCGCTGTTGTACGTACGGTCGGCCACAATTACCGCGCGCGGCACAAGGGCGCCAATCGAACAAAAAGGGGTATCTGAGACTGTGGCCGACTGGACCTACCTGCCCCTCTACCCTTGACGCATGTTTCCAATGCGGCCGCAATATGGCGCAATTTACAAAATTTAATATTTTACAAATTAAGACGCATTTTGTGTTTTTATTGAATAAAACCGCCTTACCTTTGAATAAACATTACAAAATATTTAAAATCAAAGCCTTACTATGCGAATTCAAAGAGAAATTAATTTTTAAACTTTTTCAATTGGATCGCAATAGCGTCAAGGGTAGAGGGGCTGCTATGCGACTGTAGCGCATAATCATATTCTAAGCGCTAATAATAAATAGACCTTTGTATTTACGTAATGAAATTAATGATGATGATGTCTCCTCATTGTGATCCGATGATGGCGACCTCTGGACTTGTAGGGGGATGATTCTACGGCGATGGGCGCGAACCGCGAATGTGGCTCGAGAAACCCAACTTATTTGAGAAAGAAGTACCTACGGAAGTTTTAAGTAAGACGGACAAAATGCTAGGCATGGAAGCAATGCTGGGGAGTTACCCTTGACGCTATTGCGATCAAATTGAAAAAGTTTAAAAATTAATTTCTCTTTGAATTCGCATAGAAATGCTTTGATTTTAAATACTTTGTAATGTTTATTCAAGGGTGAGGCTGTTTTATTCAATAAAAATACAAAATACGTCTTAATTTGTAAAATATAAAATTTTGTAAATTGCGCCATATTGCGGCTGTATTGGAAACATGCGTCAAGGGTAGAGGGGCTGATGACAGCTCATTTGTAATGAAATTATCTATACAGTGTCCTGTCCCCGTAGCATGACTTTTATCGAGGCGGATTTATCCAACAAAATGGCGGTTTATCAGCATTTTTGACGTCTATAGTGGGTTATATATCGTCGAGAGCGATATATAACCCACTATAGACGTCAAAAATGCTAAGGTGTCAGGATGGTACAGGTGCTGGGCAAGCCTACTCCATCTAAAACAATGTCCTAGACACTGCATCGTCCGAGAGGTTATTAATTTACCAATCTAATGTTAGTGAAGGTGCCACTGCGGAGGGAGCATGACTTTTATCGAGGCGGATTTATCCAACAAAATGGCGGTTTATCAGCATTTTTGACGTCTATAGTGGGTTATATATCGTCGAGAGCGGGTTATATATCGTCGAGAGCGATATATAACCCACTATGCTAAGGTGTCAGGATGGTACAGGTGCTGGGCAAGCCTACTCCATCTAAAACAATGTCCTAGACACTGCATCGTCCGAGAGGTTATTAATTTACCAATCTAATGTTAGTGAAGGTGCCACTGCGGAGGGAGCATGACTTTTATCGAGGCGGATTTATCCAACAAAATGGCGGTTTATCAGCATTTTTGACGTCTATAGTGGGTTATATATCGTCGAGAGCGGGTTATATATCGTCGGGAGCGATATATAACCCACTATAGACGTCAAAAATGCTGATAAACCGCCATTTTGTTGGATAAATCCGCCTCGATAAAAGTCATGCTCCCTCCGCAGTGGCACCTTCACTAACATTAGATTGGTAAATTAATAACCTCTCGGACGATGCAGTGTCTAGGACATTGTTTTAGATGGAGTAGGCTTGCCCAGCACCTGTACCATCCTGACACCTTAGCACATTTAAGGCTGGAAAATAGCAGCGTGGCGGGAAATTCAAAATTTTCACAGTTTTTTTACATTTTGTAGCTAAACAACAGAACAACAATAATTCAGCCGATTACCTTGTGTTCTGGTCTACGAAGCAGTGGCACTGCCCAAAAAAGGAATGATGTTGCCCATATCCACAAGGTTGATAAAGTTAATCCTAGATGGTTCTATTTTCATGCACTGTATTGGTACTCTACACTACACATACAATGTAGTTAGGCCCGGTTTCTGAGTTGAGTTTTTACTAAGCACATACTTACGTATCGCTCTGTCACGCTCTTTTGTGAGAAATCTGCAGAGACAGGACGATACTTACCCATTTGCTTAGCAAAATTCTCAACTCAGAAACCGGGCCATAATCGGCTCAATTATTGTTGTTCGGTTGTTTACAAATTATTAATTATTTTCATTAGAAAAAATTGCTCAGTTTAGCTACAAAATGTAAAAAACTGTGGAAATTTTGAATTGCCCGCACGTTGCTAACGTCCAACCTTAAATAAAAACCGCTTAGCAAAAACCGCGTAGCGGTCTGTCGTTGGACTCATTGGCATTGCGTGTTTAGGAAGTTGAGGACGAAGGCATCGGAAAAGTATCAAGAGCAACAAAAAACCGGCCAAGTGCGAGTCGGGCTCGCGCACTAAGGGTTCCGTACTGACATACAATAAACTTTTTTTTGTTACTTTAAATATACAGGGTGTTAAAAGACCACCAACAGACCCGAAAGGCACGCATACTGGACACCAAAACAAAGTACTTTTTCGATAAATTATTGCTGGGAAATGATTTTGCTTTTTTAGGTTATAATTTTGAAAAATATTTTATAACACAATGGACGTGTAACTCACAGCGGTCATATTGCGCAAGCATTGGTATTAAGTTTATACTACTTACACTTGAGGTACCGATGTTTAGAATACATTGCGGGTTGCGATTTCAACGTCATTTTTTGTAAGAAATATTCAAAATATTGATATGCCTTTTTGCGAAGAAATGTTAAGTACTTGATACTGAATACATTTCTGCAAAAAAAAATTTTTGAAAAGTCCGACTTTGCACCTCAATATCTTGGAAACCGTTGATTTCCCAGGCATAGTGCCTTGGGCAAAAATGATTGTTATGATGAGGACAATACGTGGTTTCCCGCTTTGTTGGCGATCTTTTAACACCCTGTATACCAGAGACTTCTTATAGGTTTTTCTGTAATATACAGGGTATTGTTTTTTGGTCAGTGACACCCGACTCAGGGACGATAGTTTGAGTAACGCTTGAAACTAAAAACGTGCATTTTTTTTCCAAAATGTTTTTGATGGACAAATTGCCTTATAGGCGAAGCAAATTAAATAAAAAAAAAAGTGTTTTGAGGAATTAATTTCCAGAAAGCTGGATATCATTTTAATACCTTCATTTGGTCCTAAATGCGTGTAATCCGAGTTTGCACCGTCCCAGGAGGTGAGCTCAACTTTTAGGGGCCAAAAAACCGCGAAAGGGTATAGCAGGCTAAGGGAACAAGATTGGCCCACGAAAGCGATCTGGCTGATTTTTATGGTGGTGCCAAGGTTACTGTGTGCCAAAAATCAGCCCTCGATCTTCTTTTGTTTTAGAGATATTTGAAATTATATACCAAATCATAAAGGTATTTTTTAAACTAATATTTTAGGTAATTCACGCAAGCTAGAATAATACTTGTATTGTAAATGTTTTTTTTTTACATGACGCACCACGATTTTTGAAAATGTTTTTGTATGCACTTGTAGAAGTGTTTAATAGCTTATTTAGATATTTTTTTGGGAGATATACCTACCTCCGCGGCAAGTGTAAAAAAAATGTACTAAAACAAAATAACTATGTTTTTTTTTACTGAAGTTTAATAGTAGGACCCTCCGTAAAAAAAATGCATTTAATTGTTTATTTTATCCTCATTCATTGACCTATTATTCCTGTTGTTCTATAATAACCGCGACGTGCGTACACCCCCGCCTTCTCAAAGCGCGCCACAATTGAATGATTTTTGGGTATTTTTCACAGAAATATTTTTTTATACCTATTTCTTTTTTTGGCTTCAGTTTCGTGTAAATAATTACCCCAGAGTAGGGTGCCATTTTACCAAAACAACACCTTGTATAGGTAAAGACGTATTTTCTGTATTTTTTGGGGCAAAGGGGACTAAGAAGTGGCCCTCATAATTAAAATTCCTCTATTTACGTTACACGTCCGTATTTGGGTCACCAACTTACAACTCAATCGAGTGATCCTATAATGGTTCCATTTTTTCCTTTTGAAGTACGGACCCCTAAAAAGCGTTACTTGAGGCACTTTCGCCGTTACAGCGTAAGAGTGCCGATGAAATTGGTTGTTTCCACATTGGAATTCTTAATGAATATTGAATAATATTGATGCTAACCAAACTAAACTACTTCATACTTATTATAATTTAGTAAACCGTTTCATTTACTTCGCGACGGCCGTCACTGCTCCACGATTAAGGTCTCCGAATGAGAAAGAAACTAGCCGATAAAGAAATCTATCTATTCAGCCTTTATATAAAGCCCACTGCTGGGCTTAGGCCTCTTCCTTTTCACGCCAACCCCCTCGGTCTAATGCCAATCTCGTCCGTTGTCTTCCCGATGTTTTGACAATGTCATCGACCCATCGAGCTTTCGGTCTACTCACCGACCGCTGACCCATTCTAGGCCACCATTCCGTGACTGCCTTAGTCCACCGTCCGTCCTTCCGCCTAGCCAGATGCCCTGCCCATCTCCACTTTAATCTTAAGATTCGCGCGCCTACATCTTCGACTTTGGTATTCTGCCGAATATCGACGTTACGCACATGATCAAGGAGTGAGATGCCTAGCATGGCCCGCTCCATAGCTCTTTGTGCAATTTGGATACTAATATCTTATCCATGTTTGCTTTGGTAAGCGACCATGTTTCGGCACCATACGTCAGGATAGGCAGTATGCAAATGCATTGGTTGAAAGCCTTGGTCTTGCCGTGATAAAAGTAAGTGAAACTGTTTAATACAAAATGTGCAGTGTTTTTTAACCTAAGATTGAAATGTACCTAAGATTAGTATTTAATATATCTAACAACTAAATAAAAAAATAAAAATACCCCCGAATTTTTATCTTCAAATTAGCATATCTCATAAACAGCTGTACCAATTTTGAAAAAAAAAAAACTGCATCCAAATCAGTTCATCCGTTTAAGAGCTACGTATGGTGTCCAAGCATTTCCGGTTCTAACATTCTCCCAGCACGCAGCGTCCGAGTGGTCACTTCATCCATCTAGTGTGAGTGAGTGAGCGAGTGAGTGAGTAAGTGACGAAGCTCTGGATGCCCTTCGTGCTGCAAAAAATCTAAGTTGAAAATAAGTTTTGCACGATGTTTCTGTGTTTTTTACATAATAATGTTAATATTGTGTTCCACAAAACCATGTTTACGGTTTGTCTGTAAGATCAGTCAGTAGGCTTAACATGGCAACAGTGGACCGATAGCTACCATTGGGTATCCTATCATTGTGTGACTATACAGGGTGTTAAAAGATCCCGCTTTGTTGGCGGTCTTTTAAAACCTTGTGTAAACATTTTTACCCAATGAACTATACCTGAGAAATCAACGGTTTCCAAAATAATGGGGTTCAAAGTCGGACTTTTCAAAATTGAATTTTTGTCGTAACGTGTTCAGTATTAAGTTTTTTTTCTCAAGAAGCCTTTACAAAATTTAGAATATTTCTTGCAAAAAACGACGTTAAAATTGCAACCCGCAATGTATTCTACACATCGGCATCCAGCGTAAGTAGAATTTGAGTTTATGTCAACGCATTTAAGTTTATGGCCCGGTTTCTGAGTTGAGAATTTTGCTAAGCAAATTGGTAAGTATCGTCCTGTCTCTGCAGATTTCTCACAAAAGAGCGTGACAGAGTGATACGTAAGTATGTGCTTTGTAAAATTCCCAACTCAGAAACCGGGCCTAAGGCCCTGTCATGCTCTTTTGTGAGAAATCTGCAGAGACAGGACGATACTTACCCATTTGCTTAGCAAAATTCTCAACTCAGAAACCGGGCCTAAGTCAACGCTTGCGCAATCCGACTTCTCCGCGTGACACTTCCATTGCGTGAATTAATATTTTCCAAAATTATAACCTAAAAAAACAAAATCATCTTCCAGAAATAATTTATTGAACAAGTAGGTGGTTTTGGTGTCTAGTATGCGTGCCTTTTGGGTCGGTCGGCGGTCTTTTAACACCCTGTATAACAGAGATATCAGCGAGAGATAAGTATTTAGTTATAGCGGGCGGATTTTTATGAGAAATTTATGTATTTCACCGAATTGGCATCCTTAAAAAGCGTAAGAGTCTAAACAAATACAAAATAACTCAAATAAATTACAATCGCTACGAAAACTTACGTACCTTACGTATCCTGAATTTCAGTGAAATACATTATTTCAAACATTTAACGCCATCTAGTTTCTTTGCCAATACACTTTATTATTGCTACTCAACGCTAGATGGCAGTTTTATGAGTTACAACGTAGAGAAGTTAATAGTTATTCTACCCACTGATAGATGGCGCTAATTAAACAAATATTGTAGAGTCGATTAAAATAAAATTATTATCAAAATTCATGCACAGCGTTTTTCCTTTGAGATTTTTATTTTTGTTGCGCAAATCAAAAATGTTACTTTAGATAAAACTGATTAATTAATGATTATTATTAATGTTACGGCATGGAGAAAGAAATGTAGAGCATCCACTATACTTATAAAGTGTATATTTAGCCAAGCTATTATTATTTATAAATTATTAAGAGGAAAATTATGATGACACGCATTAAATTCAATTATTGTTAACTCCCTGTTTACTCGGTGCGAGCATCGGGCTTGCCGAATGCCTAATGGGACGTGTCGGATCATCAAGTGAATTTATCGACGGGATTTATATTCAGATTTGTTGTCGTTGTCGCTAACCGTTTGTTGGGCATTAGTGCTTTATGGTGTGTTGTGGACACCATCGCATTAGCATAGACATTAGTTCTTTTACGACAACCAGGGGCATCTGACCTAGGACATTATTCTTGGTCTTTACCGAAGCTTTTAAGAACTTTAATAATCAGCCGCTCTACCCTTGACGCATTTTTCCAATACGGCCGCAATATAGCGCAATTTACAAAATGTAATATTTTACAAATTAAGATGTATTTTGTGTTTTTATTGAATAAAACAGCCTTACCTTTGAATAAACATTACAAAGTATTTAAAATCAAAGCATTACTATGCGAATTCAAAGAGAAATTAATTTAAAAACTTTTTCAATTTGATCGCAATAGCGTCAAGGGTAACCCCCCAGGTATAGTTTACAGCACGCAAACCTTAGCATTTTCGTTGCAAAGTCAACCGTAACGTAACTGAATAGAGTGCACGCGTGTAAGGGTCGACGTGCCGTCGAATGTGCGTTAGTTACCAACTGCTCTAGAAATACACCAAATAAATCTATAAGAACCAAATAAGAACACAAAAAAAATTCGGAAAAAACGCGTTCCGTAGAAAATGTTTGGGCCTTTGCTTGCTGTCTGTGAGATTGTTACAGACAGACTTGAGGTCTGCGACTAAAGTAAGATGAACGGAACTTCTTCATTATGTATAGTCAGCCACATGCTAGGATAACCCTTTTTATTTGATTGGCGCCCTTATGCCGTGCACGGTAAGATCTATTGGATTATCCTAGACTGTGGCCAACCGTACCTACTTAGCATGAATGTTATGTAACTGAGCAAATTGTAGCCGTGGCTATAATAATATTTCCTCCATGAAAGGCATATTTAACTCACGACGGCTTCGTTTCTCGAGTGGGTAGTACAGTCGGCCACACTCTAGGATACCCCTTTTTGTTCAATTGGCGCACGGTAAGAGCTGCTGTGGGGTATCTGTGACTGTGGCCGACCGTACCTAGAGCAAGAGATTGATTTTCAACTTTGTGGTCTGTTGATTAAACTAGCGTTTGATTGCTATTCGGATTGCCATAAGGATTAATTTAAATTATTGCAACGACCAACCACACTTCTTTGATATGTGTTGGTATGGGACTGCAAACCAAAACGAGGTCAAGGCACCTACGATAGCAATGAAAGATGGCTAAAATTGTATGTTGAAACATTAGAACTAGGCAACGGCATCTAAATCGGTCCAACTACTTGGGTTTCTTATATATTCGCCTATGTATGTTCAGTATACACCAAAATACGGTTATGCACACGCAACCCACATTATAATATGTGTGTACATTAATATCAAACAAACATACATCCTTTCAAATCCAATACATATAAGTGGACAAAAGTTTCAATGTTGGTACAAGGATGTTTTCTCTGCTTCATTTTCTTTCTTTATTTTCCAAATATCCTGGATATGAGGCTACTCCTCGTGATATTGTACCGAGATTGCTACAAGAGTAAAAGACTGAGATGAATCTAAGGCCCGTCGCGCACGAGGCAACCGATAAGTATAGATAGGTGAGCATTTCTCAAATTTTTTACCACACTTTCAAAAGTTCGCTGAAATTAAAAATATCTTTATATGATCCTTTTCTGTATGAATTCCGATTGCTTAACTAATATATTATTGGATTTTTCATAAGAAACTCCAATTTAATGAAGATTTTGGGAAATAAATAATAATTACTAAATAGAGGTAGATTAAGGGTTCCAATTTTGTGACTCCTTCTCTGTATGAAAAATACTATAAAGTCGCAGTTTCTATTATCAGAATGATCTAAATCTAATAGATAATCAACCATTTGAATCATATTTCCTGAAAAAGATCATGAAAACTTGAAAATAGTTTCAGAATCAGGGTTTAGATTATTTTTTGTAACCTTCAACCAAAATTTATGTTAAAGTTTTCAATAACTTCAAAAATAATCATTGTATGAACAAATACTTATTTTTTCCTAATATGTTGAGTATTTCTTTAATTTCAAAATAAGTTTCATTATCTTAAACTAGCTTTTGCCCGCGACTTCGTCCACGTGAACTACAGAAAAAGGATATGTCCTTTACTTTGCTCCTAAGTGTAAAAGCGTCTTAATATGTAGCCTATGTGTTATTCTGATGTCTAAGCTAACTCTATTCCAAATTTCATCCAAATCCGTTGAGCCGTTTCAGCGTGAAAGAGTAACAAACACACTCACTCACTCACAAACTTTCGCATTTATAATATAAGTGGGATTAATAAATTAGTACTTTAAATTGAATTACTAAAAACAAAAGTTTAGGACAGTTACAAAAAAGAAGCCGTTGGTTACAAAAAAGATCTTATAAGGCTCCATCTCTACTACGCAATATATTTTAATCAAAAAGAAAGTAAGTTTAAATAAATGATGGATTCGAAAACACAAACACATTATATTTTAAATAATAGAAAACATTTTACACCTATTATTGTAAAAAAAAAATATCTTCCTTTTGGACGCGTTTTTAGCAAAAAACGCATCCAAAAAGAAGATATGATTATTTCTTTCATTGGCGGCGCAAATTATGCCTATATCTGGGCCTTTAACTAGTCGCTTCCTTGCTTTCTTCTGTTTTTTGCTTCTATTTTAGCGCCTTGTTTTTTTTGGCCGATGTTAGAGGCATTTTCTTGAGCTGTTAAAATGTAAGCGTACCTTAATAGTTCAGTTTTTGTGACTCAATATTCCGTCGCATACGTGACCACAGAAAAGTTGCAAAATGGACGGTCACATATAGTGCGGTAACTTTTTCAAAAAAATATTATTGGAACTACAAGACAAGTAACGACTGTTACTATGACTTAATTTAGTGTCAGGTAGTTTAGCATTATGCTACAATAGAAAAATGTGACAAATTCTAATCAACTTACCTAGAATCCTGGTCACAAAGTTGAAGTTGCTTAGAGGACCAAGGTAGACGCGCCGTTATGGCCTTGTCCCAGTGGCAACACTGACACATAAACGAATATCGCGGCTTTCTGTGGCATACTGTAGAGTGGCCAGATTCGAAAAAGTTCTAGTAAAATGGTAATTTTTACCCTCTTGTGGCTCTAAAGTGGGTCACAAAGTCTGACCTCTGGTTTGGAACTTTTTTCGGACACACATAAAATAGATTTTTTCCCTCAGTTACACGAATAAATCCCTTAAAATGCCATTGAAATGTGGATCTTTATACTTCTCAACACGTTTTAAAACCAAAATACGGGGATGGTTTCATAGAACTTTTTAAAAATATTTAAGTTTCAATGAACAATTTGTTAGGTGGGACATTTGACTTTTCATACATTGGGCATTTCCATGGTTAGTAATTAATTGATTTTTAACTAGATATTCAGTCTATTAACATAGTGTCATATTTTTTTCTGATTAATATGATAATTAAAGAAGCATATAAGCACACAAGTATCAGCAATTTTTATATAACAACAAAGTTATACGTCTTCTAACCCACCGGACATGAGTCAAACGTGTTGTGGTAAAAAAAAAGAGAAACGCTCAGGTACGACAGATGATGCGTCGCAGTAAAAATTTATTATGATCTCAATGTCTCTATTATTGGTAGAATTCGTTCGTTTTACTAGTAAAACCGTGATTTAATAGAAAAAAGAGTTCGTAGAAGATCGTAATTAGGAAAGTTGCTACATGACGGTGAAAAAGGACCCTTTTGGGATTCGCCTCATTCGCATCAATATACAACCAATACTTAAAATACAATCACTTCAATTATTTGATTTAATCTTAACCAGAAAAAATGTGTCTTGCTTTTTCATACTGATATTATTAAAATAAAAAGCGAGACATATTTTTTTCTGGAAAACAATTCTGCCCTCGATTATTTTCTTTCGATAATTTCTAGTTCCTTGTTCTTATAACAAAATATGGCTACAGTAATAAACATAAATCTTCTTGGTAGGTAGAGCCATAGAGAACTAAACAGTATCGTGCGATAAAAGTCGCCCCGTTCGCGTCTCGGAACTCTGAATTACACGATGCATTTGTGGAGAAAACAAGGCTTAATTGGAGTCTACGTACCTTGCTCTACATATACTACACGTCTTACCTAAAGTCCGTTCGCTATCATAGTGTCACTTTGATATTTGCCGCCTTGGCGCGCGGCGGCTTTTCACAAAATAAAGTAAAGGAAGCCGACGCGGCGCAAACACGCCAGTGAATTTGGCTCGCCGGTCGTCATTCTACAAGGTGTTACAAAAGTACCTAACTCTTTTTACAGGGTAATAGCACCCGGTGATAGAGATCACAACCTAAATATTTTTTTTGCTCTATGACGTTCCGTTAATTTTTAAATTAATAAAATGTGAACGATGTGGCGGGAGAACATTATTTTTTAAATATTGTTTTCATTGACTTTCACAATGTTTTAAAACTCAAAGCTATGTAAATGCACCTACACGCACAAACATATTTTTTAATTTGAGCTAATAACAAAAACAAAAAGTTATGAATTTTTTTCAATTTTGAGGTTATAAAATAAAAATTGTTTTTTTCAACTTTTTTTTTACTAATTTGACATCCTGTTGACCAGTAGGTTACACCCTGTAAATAGAGTTAGGTACTTTTGTAACACCTTGTATACTATAAAGAAGCGTCGTCGTATTGAGAGGATGTGCTTGTGACTTTTGACTTAGTATTTTGTATTGACTGTCGATCGCTGCGTGTAGATAAAATGTTTTTTCGTCCGTGGGAGGATAGCGAGGTGCCTCTAGACAAAACTTTGCATGAACCAAAAATTAAAAGACGAAGGTTGTGTAAAACATGTTAGCAAACTCTAGTTAATGTCCATCAGCATTGTTTTGAAATGAATTTGTCTGCGCCCATCACAGATACTTCAAAAATAGTTGGTATCCCAAGAACCAAGATTGCCGTCGTGTGTACCGACACTATCTAAGCGAACGGACTTTAGCTGCAGGATCAACAGAACTATGACTTGCTTGACTGATTAAAAAATGCTTGGGCCAATGATAACAGCCCCTGTACCCTCGACGGTTTCAATATTGTTCGGTTCGGCTGCCATTATTCCAGAAATTAAGATGCTGTGGTTTCTGAGTTGAGAATTTTGCTAAGCAAATACTTAACTATCGTTCTGTCACGCTCTTTTGTGAGAAATCTGCAGAGACAGGACGATACTTACCCATTTGCTTAGCGAATTTCTCAATTCAGAAACCGGCAGTACCTGTTGGTGTCTGTCTATAAGCATCGTATGTAGGGTTGCCAGGTCGTCTAACCTAATAGCCGGACAGACCAGCCAGTTTGGCCGGACATTTGGGTAAAAAAGCCGGACACCCTAAATTATTAAGGATTTTCTGTATTAGCAATAATACGACAATTTTTTTTTACGTAAAACTACGATTTTCTTGATCATTTACCATAAAACTTCTTAAATTCTAATAAAATAAAATAAAATTGAATAACGCATATATACATACATACATACGTACATACATACGCATACACAATAATCTAGCGCAGTGTCGTCAGGCCCATTTTACGAAAATCGGTTTTCAAAAAACGCTACCGAGGTGCGAGGTAAAGCCTAACAAAAGCCGGACAGGCCGGATACCGTTTAATTTGGCCGGACACTCGATCAAAAAGCCTACCTATGTCCGGCTTTAGCCGGACGCCTGGCAACCCTAATCGTATGTCTAGAACGGCTAGATCTATTTAAACGCGGCTTTGTTGTTTGTTTGGGAACTGGAGTTAGCAATAATGTTTTACCTAAGTTTGGTCACGGGTTCTTGTTTAGAAGTGCACGTTAATAGGTCTCAATTGTGGGTATAGCTTGCCGCGGTTTAGAACTGCTGCAAACTTAGCTTGAGCGCCGGCGTAGCCCCGTGACGTAAGTTGTTAGACGACCTAATCTAATGCTCTAGCTCCATCTGCGAAGAGGGAATGGCTACATAAATTCGCTTAATGCAGTGCTGCTTCGGTAGACCAGTTCCCTTCTCAGAGTATTCCCGTTTTTCTATTGCTCGTGTCCCTATTGAATACAATTTATTCAACAAGGACAACACTGTTCACTACACAATCCTACTAGTTAATTTCATTTTATGTAGCAAAGGAATACTCCAGCTAATAGGTAGGTACTGCGATGTAGTAGTGTATTTTGAAAGGTACCTACAGTAATGGTCCATTTGGGCGTTAGTAAAGTTTATAATGACTCATTAGCAGAACAGCTTTTGAACAGCCTTATTTTGCATTTTAAAAAATATTGTTGTGTTCTAAGTATGTGCTGTTCTTTTAATTTTCTCGAGACGGTTTGGTATGTTCAAATACCTACTTAAATATCGTTCTGTCACGCTCTTTTGTGAGAAATCTGCAGAGACAGGACGATACTTACGTATTTGCTTAGTGAATTTCTCAATTCAGAAACCGGCAGTACGCGATGTCGCGAACTTCAGCGTACCGCTGCTTTCCGACACATTATCTACTCAACACTCAATCATTACTTTATTGCAACCATAAGTACATTATGTAGTACATACGTAGTAGCAAATCAAATGCAGGCTGCAGCAGACTCTGTCTGTCCGAAAAGATACCAAATCTAATCCGCTAAGGCCCGGTTTCTGAGTTGAGAATTTTGCTAAGCAAATGGGTAAGTATCGTCCTGTCTCTGCAGATTTCTCACAAAAGAGCGTGACAGAGCGATACGTAAGTATGTGCTTAGTAAAATTCTCAACTCAGAAACCGGGCCTAAGTGACCGTAGGTGTGGCAATCACACTCGGCGCGGCAAGTCTGCGTGGTGTCATGGTGTGAGGTGCGTGCACGGCCGAGGTCGTTCGTTCACCCGTAGAAGGGTGGAATGCGCCCGCCACCTCACCGCGCCTTGCGTTTGTAACTATGGGATTACGCGACACACCACCATGAAACTATAAACTATAAATGTAGAGACATTCTATAAACTATAAATGAGTTGATGATTGAATCGTATGAGGTCTTTGAGGTAGTTGTCACCCCGTTTCGGATTTTGGAGGCCGCTCAAGATTTACTAATAAGGACCTTTTCTTGAGGTGTGGTAAGTATAAACGGGATATACCTTTTCTCAAAACGTAGGGTCAACCCAGAAAAATGGTGTATCTTGTCGTGTCGCTGACTGTAGAATCTCGCTTTAAAAGTTCTGCGCAGAAAATTACACAATCTTTAAGATAAAACAAAATATATATGAAAACCATCTTAGACAATATATACAGGGTAATTTTTAAATAGCTTTATTCCTGAAACACTTCAACTTCTAAATGTGATTACTGATTCTGATTACCAACAACTTTTCTTCTACGACTTTTCGAACCCTCCGTCGGTGTACGGCAGAATCTGTTTTCGGCAGAATCTTGATTGGGCAGATTCGGCTTTAGACAGAATCGAATAGCTCGATACTTTTTATTTATTGAACGTTTCTTCATTTTCTTATTCTTTAAAAGTTAGGCATTTGTACAGTCGGCTACAGTCTCAGATACCCCTTTTTGTTCGATTGGCGCCCTTATGCCGCGCGCGATAAGAGCTGCCATGGGGTATCTGAGATTGTGGCCGACCGTACCATTTAACGGCTGTCTGCGCGGCGCGGTTTCGTGCACCTTTATTCCATTCCTGTACTTTTTGTTACTACGAGAAGCAAATAAAAATTAATGGGAAAATACACTTTTTTTTTGTTGTAGATATGGAAAATACACTTTTTTGTAGTGAGTAGGTGTAATTGGGCTTTCACCAAAGTTGTAAAACAAAAGTTGTTGGAAATCACATCTATACTAAGTTGACGTGTTTCAGGAATAATGCTATTTTAAAATCGCCCTGTATACTATGGTTATAGCGCTACCAGTTTAGACAAAAGGTTTTTTAATAACAGTTTATTTGGAAGTACAGCAGTGCATGCACGAGTAAACCTCTGAAAGATTCACTTTGCCTTTGAGAACAGAAGCCTTACTAATAAAAAAAGTTTTAATGTAGAGCTGCCAGCTGTAAAGTTTACAGTGAGGAAAATGTTAAGGGTAGACGATAGCAACGTGGCGGGAAATTCAAAATGTTCACAGTTTTTTACATTTTGTAGCTAAACTGAGCTATTTTTGTTCAGCGATTTTTCGTTCGCGGCAATAAAACAGTATTCTTTTCATTACTGTAAACAACAGAACAACAATAATTCAGCCGATTATGTGTTCTGGTCTACGACAAGTTTTTTGGGCAATACCACTGCTTCGTAGACCAGAACACATAATCGGCTGAATTATTGTTGTTCTGTTGTTTACAATAATGAAAAGAATACGGTTTTATTCTCGCGAACGAAAAATCGCTGAACAAAAATAGTTCAGTTTAGCTACAAAATGTAAAAATCTGTGAAAATGTTGAATTTCCCGCCACCTTGCTATCGTCCACCCTTAAGTTTGAGTGAAGTGAAAAGATAAAATTAATAAAAAGATCAAGGTACGTGTATTTAATTACAAGCTGCAGTACCTAATTTGATAAAACATGAAGAATGTTTGAATATAGGTACGGTCGGCCACAGTCACAGATACCCCATGGCAACTCTTACCGCGTGCGGCATAAGAGCGCCAATCGAACAAAAAGGGGTATCCTAGCCTGTGGCCGACTGTACTAGCTTTTTCCCGCGACTTCGTCCGAGTGGACTTAGAAAAACGGTGAAAATTTATTAAATCAGTGATATTGCTTTCCTTTGCTCCTAACTGTAATAACATGACAATGTGTATAGCCCTGGTATGGTCATCAGCCCACCTCTGCCCACTGTTGAGTATAGGCCTTTTTCCCTCGCGCCACCCACGGTCCCTCGCCATCTGAATGCATGGTATAATCCGCGCGGGATGAGAATGGGATGCTGGATAATATAGTAACCTTTTTGGTGCTTTTTACTTTCTCTATGTGTTGTTCTCCTTCATCTTTGTGCATTGCTTTGAGACAATAAAAATCTATGGTTTGTTTTGGCGAAAGACGAAGTTTCCTTTTAAAATCAAGAACTAGCGATAGACAGCAGCCTCCAGATGCGATGCGACCTTTTGGAACTGAGACGCGCGCGGTAAGCAAACTCGCGTCGAAGCAACCTTGTCAAAGTAAAATGAAGTATATTTTCGATTGACTTCGACAAGGTTCCATCCCATTCTTATCGCGCGTGGATGTTATATAAGAACTAGTTGTGCCCGCGACTTCGTATGCGTTTTTACACATTTGACATTTAATTTAAATTCGAATGCGAAGGAAAACTCAAAAGGAAGGTTTTTTTAACCCCCGATCAAAAAAGAGGGGTGTCATAAGTTTGATAGCTTTGTGTGTGTGTCTGTTTATGTGTTTATGAGGGTGTGCCTGTCTGTGTGTGTGTGTCTGTGGGGTGTGCCCTAATCTAAACAATACATTTATAATAAAATATGTATTGTTTAGATTAGGTATCGCCCGTGTAAGATACCAGGAAGCTTAGCATAAGAATTGCTTAGGAAGTAAAGGGGTTTATACGTATCGCCCTCGACGTAGAGTGGGATAGATAAAGTTATAAGATAAGGTCTTACCCATTCTCATGCTAAGACAGCAAGCAAAGCATAAGGTTGGGTTGGAGCGTATCTACGGCAAATAACTCTGTCTATCCCGCTTTACGGCAAAGAAAATATATTTTTTTAAATATCAAGTTGGAGCTCAAGTAGAGTAAATATTTTAAAAAGGCACAAAAAAAATTTTCAACCTCGCGTGGGTTCAAACCCAGAACCTTTCGACCGCGACGCAACAGTACTTTATTTCTAACAATATACTTTGTCCGACCTCCACCGAAAACCACTCACAATTCCCTCCAGCAAGGATCATTAGGCTGGGTTAGAGCGTATCTATGGCTCTGTCCATCCCGCTCTACGTCAAACAAAAGAGTGAGATACCTATTGTTTTAAACCCATAGATACGATCTAACCCGGCCTTATGCTACGCTTGTAGAACTAACATTTTCCGCCAAAATAAAATAAAAACAAATGCCAACTTTTCATTTTCAATTTGGCGCCCCAAATGCCAAAAGTCGTAGCGTGATATTATACAGAGTGTTAAAAGACCGCCAACAAAGTGGGAGACCACGATAGTCCTCATCATAACGAACATTTTTGCCCAAGGAACTATGTCTGGGAAATCAACGGTTTCCGAGATAATAAAGTCGGACTTGTTTTTTTTTTTTTCAGCAATGAACATATTGCTCACATATTGTATCACGTTCTTAACATACCGTCTCAAGAAGCCATATCAAAATTATGGATATTTCTTACAAAAAATCAAGTTAAAATTGCAACCCGCAATGTAGGTTTCCGAGAGAATGAGGTTCAAAGTCGGACTTTTAAATTTTTTTTTGCAGAAATATGTTCAGTATCACGTTCTTAACATATCTTCTTATATTAAGAAGCCATAACCAAATTATGAATATTTCTTACAAAAAACGAAGTTAAAATTGCAACCCGCAATGTATTCTAAACATTGGATAGCCTAAGTTACGCTCAGAAACGTAAGTTACGACCATGTTAAGTTTGGTTGAAAACTATTCAGCGGTGTTTGCGTTTATCGTGTTCATACAGACAGACAGACAGACAGACAGACAGACAGACATAGACCGTTTTTTTTGCATTTTTGGATTCAGTATAGTTTACTTAGTAACCCCTGCTAGTTTTTTTATAAAAATATTCAATGTACAGAATTGACTTCGCTAGAGTTTTATTACAAGTATAGAGTATAGACAAGTATAGATAGATATAGATAGATAGATTTTGGCGGCCCCGTCGCTTTCCGCCAGCGTCGCTTTCCGCCTGCCACAAGCTCTCCAGCTATTAGGTATACAATGTGATTGCGTATGTACAAAACATTAGTGAATAGTTGCGCCTGCTACGGATGAGTTCATGCACCGAATGGGACGGTGATTTCATTGACACAGTGTTATTCATTAATTGCATTCGCCCGTTTATTTCGCGAAGCCGTAAACCCTACCTAATTAACTAGGCCGCTTCCCCAAAGATGAGTCATACATATCAGTTATGTCACTCACACACATGCTTAGGTACACTCAGCCACAGTCACAGATACCCCATGGCAGCTCTTATCGCGTGCGACATAAGGGCGCCAATCGAACAAAAAGGGGTATCCTAGCTTGTGGCCGACTGTACGTATACGATAAATAATATAAAGACCAATTCCTACATAAGGTCACTTTTATAAACAGGAAAATGTCGGTCGGCCTTCTTATTCGGAACCTAAACTACATAAGATACCTAAAGTGACTCCCTGATTAAATAAGTGTAATAATAATCATCGTCATTTATCAAGTGCGAACTTTGTTTCTTTAGAAGTAGATGGTCGTAAGTTCGTAATTTTGGTACCTACTTACTTTGAAGGATGTGTTATTGATTGTTGTGTACCGTCTGCTACTCTACCTTATATCGTATGGCATGAGGCTGGCTACTCTTATAGCCATTGCCTATACGTATAGATGTGACAGCCAAACTAAAACGTAGATAACGCTAATAAGAACCTACTAAACACACTCACTGCGGATTTCTGAAGTGAGAAATTCACTAAGCAAATACGCAAGGTATCGTTCCGTGTCTGCAGATTTCTCACAAAAGAGCGTGACAGAACGATACGTATTATTTACTTAGTAAAATTCTCAATTCAGAAACTGGGCCTCAGGCAACTTGATTGAAGAAGGAGAGTCCATGCGAGGGCAATACTGGAAATCAACAGGCTTGAAACAGTTTGTACACATTCAGTTTCGTCTGTATTCCACTGTACAATACACAATACATCTACCTATACATTGTTTGCATTTTGTAGAGCCCGTGTAGTGTAGGCGTTATCTTCGAAGCGTGTATGACATCATGACAAAACCTGAAGGGATTTAAAAACCATCTGCCGAGAGTGTCCCACCCACGCTGCCTTTTGACTCAGGTTAGGTTTTATTTATTCATCAGTTTAGTTTAGATAATGGATTCCATTCCATAGCTTGCCTATTTATGTTTAACAAAGTAAAGTGAAGGATCTGGGCTCAAGGTTGAACGTCAATTTATCTTTCTTCTTTGAACATCAAGTCAGTGTTTAGTAGGTAATTCTGTTTTATTATACACTAGCTTTTGCCCGCGACTTCGTCCGCGCAGACTTTTTTTCTTGTGAGTTTTTCCGTTGTTTTAATGGTTATTCTGCTATTCGAGGCGGAGAGAAATCCAACAAATTAAAAATCATAAAAATCGGTTCACCCGTTCTCGTGTTATAAATGGTGTAACTAACACGTATTTGTTTTATTTTATATGTTAAGATTAGTTCAAAGGGATCTTTTTAAGCTTGTTACAACCATAAATAAATCCTTAAACGTGGCTTTACAGAAAATAAGTACTATGGAGATACTTATCTAATAAAAGTCCGCGGGTCACTTATGCAATGGGGAAATTCGGGACGATTGTCCCCCGAAATCCTATTATTTGATCTACTTCGAACTTGCCCCGAATTCGATATCCAATGCCCTCTTTTCAGCTGCGATAAGTGGGCACGCGTTCCGAACTTTTTTCGTAATCGGCTTCGACACTATACCCTCTACCTCTGAATACCGCCTCTGAATGGGTGGGGAAGCCCTGTATCCAGCTATTTCCGCGCGTAGAACGTCAAATTTTTCCAATGTAAAAAATAATCAATTTTAAAAAGGCTATCGGAAAAACACGATTACCTCTCTTTCAATCGCTTCTTGCCAGAAGAGGCCACTTTTGGCGGGAATCGATTGCATTCTTATGTTCTAGGATCTGGAATCCAAACCATAGGTCCTAAAATAGTCAAGCCTCGCGTTGAGAAATTTCAATGCCATGTACCTATTCGTTTGTGCTGTTGAAGTGTCTATAAATAAAATAAATAAAAAGAGGATAATGTTGATTAAGTTTTTTTTTTATGTTGATTTGGATTAGTGAGGCCTCATTAGCATTCCCTTCATTAGAATTGTGAATTGTGGCTTTCCCTTCATTAGCCGCTGTGTAATCAATCTACATATCATCTACATAGTTGTTGGAAACAACTTCATCACTTTTGCCCGCAAAATTGACGTACACATGTCAGCACGTAGACGCTCTTATTCACTTACGTTACGGGCGACTTTGCAAAGAAAGCGTAAGCGTCTACGTGCTGTCGTGTGTTCGTCCAGTAGCAATTTAATTTGCGTCAAAGGTGCACTCCAAACTACAAGGGATGGACTGCAATCTTATTGCCATGTTTCCACTGACACTGGCAAAATACAAAGGATTAGGTAAGTACTACTTTGTTACGAACTGCATGGAGGGAGTTACGTTACAAGATTACAACGCGTTCATACAAGGTGTTACAAAAGATGCTAACTCTTTTTACAGGGTAATAGCACCCGGTGATAGGGATCACAATCTATTTTTTTTTTTTTATCTATGACGTTCCGTTGATTTTTAAATTAATAAAATGTGAATGCTGTGGCAGGAGAAAAGTATTTTTTAAATATTGTTTTCATTAACTTTCACAATGTTTTAACAACTCAAACCCATGTAAATGCACCGACACTTACAACAAAAAAGTTATGAATATTTTACAATTTTGAGGTTATAAAAGAACATTTGTTTTTTCAACTTTTTTTTACAGAATTGATATCCTGTTGACCAGTAGGTTACACCCTGTAAAAAGAGTTAGGATGTTTTGTAACACTTTGTATAGGTAGGTTGGTAGGTCCTTAGAAACTTGGGAAGACACTATCATGAGGCTCATTTGTATGGAAACCATACTCACTTATATCTACGCCCGCGTTCAGAAATGAAATAGAGTAGAATGTAAAGATACATGTCTCTATTTTACAATATACCTACATATTTGTGGGCAATGGAAAAATGGAAATGTATTTTTTTTCTTTCCCTTTTCTTTCGAGCCATCTTCTGTACAAGCTCACTGTATCGTAAGCTCAATCATCTATTTCCATCGTTTCGTAAAAAAAAAGATACCAATTGTTTAGTTTCGGTTCTCATTCGGACTACACCGACAAATTACTGTGAGTAAAAACGTGATTTAATAGAAAAATTGTTTATTTATACACATTTTTCATATTTTTTTATCCGTATGATTACTAAGACAGTGGGTGATGGTCCATCGCAACGTCAATGTCAACGAGAACGAGATTATTTTTTGTACCGGGTCACGTGACGTGACCTGAAGTGCGGTGGACAATTCGGTAGGCAAAGTTTTTTGTTCGAAAGTCCGTTATTGGCTTAATCTTATCTTTAGACAATATTGAGAAACTAATTTAAATATTTTTTATTTTGGCCAGTAGTTTGGATTTTACAACGTTTCAAAGATACGGTTTTATGACGTCACGCGACGGTAAAACAAAACTGTTTTTATGCGCTAAAATGTTTTGTTCCTATGACCGCCAACAGTATGCAGACCGTCGCGTGGCGTCATAAAACCGTATCTTTGAAACGTTGTAAAATCCAAACTACTGAACCAAAATAAAAAATATTGAAATTAGTTTCTCAATATTGTCAAAAGATAAGATTAAGCCAATAACGGACTTTCGAACAAAAAACTTTGCGTTCCGAATTGGCCATCCAGCCATAGTAAATGTATCTACTTCGGCGCCGTCATCTCGTTGACGTTGACGGAATCGGTGCGGTGGACAACCACCCTGCTAAGGGCTCATACGGCTCAACGGCATTCGACGGCAGTCGACGGCAGCCGTCGACGCTTGCAGTTGGCACGTGCCGTTCGCCTGTATGAGCCCTAAGTTGCGCTCTGAAAAAAGAAAGAGTAGGTAAGGTAAGCCCAGATAGGGAATGACATGTTGTAATTTCTCTCCAACTTTACAAAGTGCTGGAGTTGCTATTTTGGAGTTTCTAGAAACAGGACCTTTGGGCTTATTATGTAAAAAAACGCACATTTGATAGTCCTCAAAACCGGTTTATTAGCTGTAAAATATAAAAAAAATATATATTGTTTATTTCGGTATGACTCTTTTTACCGCAAAAATAAACCGTTCTAGAAACTCTGCGGCTTCTTTTCCACCCGACTGTCCAAAGGAGGGTTATGTTTTTACAGAATAGGTAAGAGTAAGCACAACATAGTAACGTTGTCGTTTAGAAAATGAAATATCGCTTCTATTAGAGATGTTGTTTACTTCATTTGTTGGTTTCTGATACTAATTTAGCTTTACTTTCTTTAGCGTTATTTGTCTTGTGTATCGTCGCGTATTATGTTCTCTAGGTAGGTACCGATAACGGCCAGCATTTTATTTTTACGCGTCATACATTCCACCTTGATTTCACAGAAAAAAAGTAAATTAACAGTCAAAATGTCTTCTCTAATTGCTTCTTGGAGCATATATTTTATAAATGTGTGAAACACTTCTAAAAAGATCTCGAATCAAATCTATCAAAGCCTTTAGTAGGTAATTTAGTAGGTAAGTAAGGCCCAGTAGGACGCACAACTATCGCCGCCAATGAAAAAAAAACATATCTTCATTTTGGATGCGTTTTTTGCTAAAAACTCTCCTGCAAAATCTCAACGCGAGGCTTAACTATTTTTAGGACATAAGGTTTGGATTCCAGATCCTAGAACCTACGAATGCAATCATTTATCATTAAAATCATCACCGTCCAAACAAACAAACTTTCGCGTTATAATGTGGTGAAGTGTGATGTGATGTACACAAGACAGCACGTAGACCCCTCTATTCAGTTACGTTACGGGCGACTTTGCAACGAAAGTGTAAGCGTCTACGTGATGTTTACTGTACTAACTACCTTAGCCCCGCCTATGTTTACATCAACTTCGTCAATGGCTGAACCTGTGAACCGATACGAAGAATGTTGGATGTGTAGCCGGATGTGTATGCTGCCTCGTACACACGAAAGCACGTCGACATTTACACGCTAGCACTCTACTCGGTTGCGTTACGGGCGACTTTACAACAAAAGTGTACAGTCTGACGTGCTGTCGTGTGTACATACCTATACTCCAAATCTGCAGTCGCCGCCGTCGTGTCATCGTGTGCGATTTTTTTTTCCAAGTCAGACTGGGAAAACGTACTTACGAACCCGAAATACAGTTTCATAATATTTTTACGATGTCATAATAAGTATTTGTTATAACTTTTTATTCTTGATAGACGACAGAGAAAAACACTCCTTTTGGGCTTTGTTATGGTCGGGTAAAAATAGCAGAGCGGTAAGCAAGTGATCCATCATTTTCGAGTGTAAGACCGTCTCGAACGCATTTAGATAGATATCACAAAGTACACACGACAGCACGTCGAGGCTTACACGCTAGCACTCTACTCCGTTACGTTACTGGCGACTTTGCAACAAAATTGTACAGCCTGACGTGCTGTCGTGTGTACAAGTACCTACTTTATGTTAAACGGTTTGCTTATTTAGACTGAAACATTTCCGTAGCGTCAGAATCAGGTATGCACAGTTATTCACAACTACGAAGTCGGAGTTTATTTATCCAACAATACGTCTAGCACGAAGAACAGACTTTCTCTTACTGTCTTGCCATGTCCACACACAATACAAAACAGGTAGATAATAATCAAAGATAACAGTAACACGGTCATACTAATCGCACTTGGCTACATACTATAGTATTTAAATAATCTAATAAAAAGTATTATGAATGACAGTCTGTGTAAGAATAGAAAAGCCGGATGCAGGTCCATATTTAGCCGGCCATTTAGCCCTGAAAGCCTAAGACACCGCTTTTCAACAAAAAATAATGTTACTTTAATTCAGAGGTTCCCAACCTTTTCAGTCTCGCTCGCCACCCCTTTGACCTCCAACAAGTAAAGCTGATCTTACCCCCCTTCAAAATATTATCCAAATAAACAATGGTAGATAAATAATTATTTTCTTAGGGCTGGTTTCTATTACTTTGTATTTGAAAGTTTTTGTTTTTATGTTCGGTCCGAAACGACACAATATTTTTCTTGTTGCTTGTCAAATAAATGAGCGCGCGTTTTTAGATAAAAGCAAAATAAAATAAGTAGAAACGGAGGCGGAGTACGGAGTAGGCGCTAGAAAAATATATTTAAATCTAAAGTCAGATTGCAAATAAAATTCACCGATTTTTTGTAAGGACATAAGTGAAGGCTGATATTCCAATACCAATCGACTCAAAGCCTAACAAAAGCCGGACAGGCCGGACTTATTTAATTTGATTGGCCGGACAAGGCTGTAAAAAGGAGGACATGTCCGACTAAATCGTCTCTTGTCTTGTGTACCTAAATGTAGGCCTAGCCGCCTAGCACAGCACGTTTTTAGATTTTTGCAAAAAACTTTTTTTTTTAATGCTGATATCGAGCAGAAGTTGTACTCTGTGATGAAAGGTAGGTAAAGTTTCGCGGGGGTTTTTCGGCCACGGCTCAGGGGAAATAAGCCATAAAGGTGCTTCACTCATATTTACAAACTGTTTTAATTAGTGCCCAACGCTGTTTAAAGTGCTGTACATTTTCAATCCCGCTATTTGATCCCAATTTGAAATCTCACCACGCTACGTTGGAGATAGCGAGCTGAGAAGAGAAACTACTAATAAGTAGATTGGTATGTACCGAAATAATTATCTTCACTTACTAAAATGTGTAGATACAGATGTAAGTAGAAGGCTGCTAGCTTAGCACTAGAATTGCTGTCTCACTGTTTTCATCGACGGAGAGTGGAATATACAGAGTTATAAACCCATATATGCGGTTTAACCCATTCTTGTGCTAAGCCAGCGGCTGCAGTTTTAATTCAAGTATGTTTTATTGGTAGGCCGCAAAGTATTGCCACCGCAATACTTTGGTGGTGCCCATTGGAATGAAAAAATAATGGGTATGATTTAAACGGCCGGCAGTATATTCAGGTTTTGAGTGGCTCTAAAATGTTTTCGGTTGGCAAAAATTGCTAATTGAGCGGCACTAGTGGCCAGCTAGAATAAAAAAAAAAGATCAGCAAGTAATGTCATATTGGGCAGCTCTAAAATTGGTTGTATAGCTAATTAAGTATATGATCAGCCATGTAAGTAATTTAAAGGCAAATTGTGAGCTACATTTAATTCAGTTTTGGCAAGCTGTAAAATAAATTTTGGTTGGCTAACTAACACTGTTCTTACAGCAACAAATGGACGCAACTTCCGTGCTGCATTTAGGTAGTAACTGAAAATAATTTAAATAAAATTATTACCTACCTAACCTACGATTATTTTATTTGGTAAACTAGGTAAATAAAAATATTATGAATATACAATACAATGTGTCCCAAAATAGTGTCAAGCGGAATTCCAGAGGTAGAGCACCTTTAGGGGTCCCCGAATCACCCCCATGTATGTTTAGCAATTTTTTGACGTTTAGAAGTTATGAGGCTTTTAAAGTTTTTTTGGAAAGAATTACCTAGCTTTGGTTTTTTTATCAAACTCACAAAAATGCAGTCTTTTTCATAGTCACCACATCCTCGTCGTCAACGCTACCTATTCGATTGATACGAGGAAACTTGAAAAAGTATTTTCAAAAACTTTAAAAATCTGTGTCAAATTACAGTAATCTTAATTCGTCGAATGACAATGCACACTCGCCATTGGCTGCTCGTGTAAAACTTTTGCTTTTCCAGTAAAATCGCACATCAACTAAACATAATTAAGCTCATTTTCCTTTATTAGCTAACCAATACCCATCAATAATATAGCCCTACAGATATTATTTTTGTGCTTACCAAATGTATAATCTTGCCGACCAATCAATAATTTTGCCTACCGTTTATTTATCTTGCAAACAAATTTATTATTAAGCTGATATAAAATGTTTTTTTCTTGCTGTCAATATTAGAATTTTTGCTAACCACTTATTGCGAATCATTTTTATTTTATTGCCGGCAAAAAAATTGTTCAGATGAAAATGAAATAAAAGCTGCATTTTCTTGCTGACCAAATAGTTATATTGCAGCCTGAAAATTTACTTGCAAAAATGGGTATGTTTCAGTTGAAGAGATCCAATTGAAATAGCTCCGAGTAGTTAATGTATGCACTGAAATTGTTACGAAGGAAAATTAAACTGTAAATTGGGTACTAATTAAAAACTATTTTTAAAATTAATTATCGATGTTCACTTTTAATGATTTGCGATATTTAAATATTATTGTATTCGAAACGGGTCAAATTATCGAAGACTGAAACTTTTCATTGATATGTGGTTTTGTTTGTTGTATAGCTATTTAGAGTTTCGTACACGAAGGTTGCAACCGGGATTTTATTACTCTGCCTCTGTCCTCTTTCCGACTCGAGTCCGAGTCCAAGTTTTTTTACAATTTCTACCAGAAGACAAAAACTTCGTTGTTATTTTACAATCTAGGATGGAGAGTATGGAGACCTTGTTATTATTTTACAATCTAAGTACCTAGTATTTTTTTCGAGCTAAGGATTGCTATCAGCAATAAGGCCGCCAATTGTACCGTGGCTTGAATTTTTATTGTGTACATAACACACGACAGCACGTCAGACTGTACACTTTTGTTATAAAGTCGCCCGTAACGTAACCGAGTAGAGTGCTAGCGTTTAATGGTCGACGTGCTGTCGTGTGTACAGTCGGCCACAGTCTCAGATACCCCTTTTTGTTCGATTGGCGCCCTTATGCCGCGCGCGATAAGAGCTGCCATGGGGTATCTGAGATTGTGGCCGACCGTACCTACAATAAAAAATATTCTATCTATCTATCTAAGCAAGTGTGCACAACACGGTCGGCTTGGCAGTTGGCAAGTAGGCACCAGCAGCCGGCGCTCCGGCAGCGGCGGCGGCGGCGGCGGCGGCGGCGGCGGCGCGGTCAACGTAACGGTAGTGAGAACAACCGAACAGCGGATTACATGCGAGATTCTGCACCAGCCCGCGCGAGAGACAAACATAAATGGCATAGAAGGCTGGGACGGGAGCGGAGAAAACTTTGACTTCTATACCAAGAGCAGACCTAGCTTTGACTTCTTATTCCAAGAGTTTACTTTGACTTTTAGACTTTTAGAATAAGAAGTCAAAGTAAACTCTTGGACTCTCTTAGGAGTAGAGCAATTTTTGACTTCTTACTCCAATAGCTGAGCTTACTCTGTTTATTCCAAGAGCAGAGCTACATTTGAATTTTGCGGACCGAGACTACGTCGTTATCATTTCCGTTGGCTTGGCACATGTAAATGTTATAAAAGACTGGGGTAAGATTATGGTCTAGACTAGAGGATGCGTTCACCGGGAAGTCCGTCATACACCGTAGGTACACGTCCCACTAGCTGTGCACAGACCTTTTCTTAGACAGAGATTTCAGACTTTTTTGGTGCCAAGACCACAATGTTATTTTAATTTTAATTTTAGCTTGTAAGAACAATAATTGGGTACCAAATAAACATTTTACTTACTTACTTAATCACGCATGCCCACTTCATTCAGCACTTTGATCTGCCAAGAGTACCCCATCGAAGAAGTTTGGACATTTAAGAGCTCATGATCTTGGGATAGTAGAATCGCGAACGCGAAGCGCCCTAATAAGAGGTCTGATGATAAATGCACCGACGGCAAGAAAAAGTGGACCAAAACACACTTTCTCATTACTAATTAATAAGTTTTTAGTTAATTTCATATAATAAGCTTTTCATCAATCGGCCTATAAATCGATTATATCAATTACGCAATTCGATTCATGTCAAACTTTTTGTCACCACACTATAGGTCAGTTTGTAAACAAATCTTTTTTGTAGCATCATGTCAAATCGACTCGCAATCAGTGCACGTTTCATACAACTGACATAAATATTTTATTATGACAATTCGATAAAGATTGCGTAGTCGATTTGACATGAGGTTACAAAAAAGGTTTGTTTACAAACCGACCTATCAATGAACATCGAATTGTCATAATAAAATATTTATGTCACTTATATGAAACGCGGGGGTCACACCGTATACGTCAGTGAACTATCTTGAATGAAGAATTAGACTCTAGTCTAGAGTCAAGAGCCTAGGTCACGCGCGGCTTCTAATGCTACTCTACTTCGTTCGCCGGCCGGTCTAATTACACAGCGCAGGGGCTATTATTTAAACTCGCCAGTAACCCAAGAGTCGCTTCTTTAAGGACAATAGCGTGGCGCATTCCAGGTTTTGGGCTGCGAGTGTGGGAACAAAGAGTGTTAAATCTCTCGTAGATTTAACATTAAACTCCGAATAGGTAGAGTCTACCAAAATTATAAAATATAGAATCATATTGTTCAGTTGTTTGCTACCATGCTTTAGCACCCACCTAAAGATTTTGTTAAGGTTTATAATGTTTTTATTTTTTATTTTCAGGAATCACAAATGTCATGTAATGTCTGTAACTGTTTTTACAAGTTTCATTATTGTGCATGTAATGTCCAATTTTCCAGGTACCACTGATACCAGGTGTTATTTAAATATCTTCAAAATACCTTTCAACATTTTCTCGTCTGGAACACTCCTACTCACACGGCATCCTACCTAAATAGATTTTCAATTTTCATCTCACAAATCCAACTTAAATCTCTCTCTCTCTCTCAAAAGAACTCTAGTTAGGTACCTTATGTAATATTATCAAAACACAAAAGGAATGAAATCGTCTTAAAATAGAGTTCTAAAATTGTACTCCAAATTAACTTTATCTACAACTGGGAGGTTATTATTACAGCTGTAAAAGTTGTAGCTTTACCAACTCAAGAGAGCGGAGAAAGAGCCGCGACTGGCACGAGTTGGTTATACAAGTTCCATTGGAGAAAGTTCAGCCGGGCCGTTTACTATACAGAAACTTACTTGTGAGCTGTGTACACTCACAGCTGTCTCCTAAAGAACGGCTCAGATTACATCAGCCGCTGTGCCTGCGCCTTCGATTTGCAGCTGTTCCTTCAAAACTGCCTTTCGAAGGCTATTATCAACCAATTATGGCAGACCTCCCCGCCCACCTGCGGAACTACAGTAAGTTGCCCACAAAAAGAACGTGCTATAGAGATCAAGTTAAGTGGGTGCGCAATAGCGATCCATTATCTGGCCGGGAGATATGTGCTTCACGGTCAGATCTTCGCGTGACGTCACCGCCGTGGAGGGGCGCCGGCGCAGCCGATGTGTTAAACATACGCATAATGCAAATACTTATGTAGGCTTCTGTGAAGTGAATGAATCATATTACACGTTTCAGTTCCATCTGCCACTGAGTAAATACGTATGGCAATGACTCGCTAAGTAAACCGAACGAATCGGAGACGAATTAATCTTGTAGCCATTGCGTTCTTACACAAGGGTGTGTCCTGTCTGTCTATTTGTTTCCGATGACGTGGGCCCTGGGAGGCTCGGCCGGCGGCCCTCGTGGCCGAGACCGTTCAAAACATAACCTCCAAAGGCTGAGCTATTGGCCATGTAAAAAATGCGGCGCGGGCGGCGGCGGGCCGGGCGCTCGGCGCTCCGCAGTCCGCCGGCCGGTCGGGCTGGCAGGCAAGGCAGGGCAGGCAGGCAGTCAAGTCACAGACGCACCGCGGGGTAGGCGCTTCGCCCACACACAGGCTCCGCTCAACTTACCGGTTCCTAGTCGATCGCACAGTTCGAGAGCGCGACGCGACGCTCGCTCCTCGCGCCGATAACTTATCAACGACCAATTGCATGAAGTCATCGATTAATTCGAGTGCCAATACGCGCCGGCAGCGCCGTCTCATGTAAACAAAACACTGCACAATCCCGCTCCAGCGAGGCTCGTCGTGGTTTCTTTGGATTTCACGCGCATTCCGACTCTATCTTTGTCGCCGGTGGGCAGCGCTCGACGGAACCGATTGGAAATAAATCCGAGTGCAGTCAGCGGCTGCACCGAGCTCCAAGTGGAATTTCCTCGGTGATTGTTTTGTCCTTGTCGCCGAAAGAGCCGTACGCTTTCGGGCAACTTTGTGTTAACTTTACTCCAAGTGTCAAAGTTTGGCGGTTGTGTGCGAGCTCTACAAGTGTTTGTGCGGCAACGTAAAAAGTTTTCGAGTGACGCCATTGGCCGGTTTCGTTTGTTTTGTTGGAGATTTCGAAGTTCAACATGAATGGGACCCCGACGAGGAGGCCGAAGAGTGCATTCTCCGAAGCGGTACGTACCATTGTGTGTCTCTACAATGTAAGTTAAGCTTGAACAAGTTATGGAAATGTCCCTAATTAAAGCTGATCGTCTTGAATATGAGACGGTTTGTGCAATGTGTTTTTGTTACCAATTCGTTGCCTATTTGGTTGGCTCAATGTCACGGTCATTACCGACCGATTACATCATTGCAAGATACCGAGCTATGAGTGCGCCTACACAACTTAATATTCTAAGAACTTTTTATGATGTTTGATGGGTTCTATTGCTGATTCTGACAGTTGACTAATGTTTTCAATTATATCATATCATTTGATATCTTCAACAACCTACGCTATGTTGTAGATATATGGAGATATCAGTAAGTACCTATCTTTAAATATGGTTATTCGTATCGCGAGTCAAATTCAGCATGACAAACTTTAAAGAGCTAACAGTGCTTTGTCTTAGTCTATTGATCTGCCTAGAGCAGGATAGATAGCGGTATATCGCGCTGTCAAAACGAGAGTGCCCTTAATGCTAGATGCATGCTGTAGCGGTATACGGAAACGCTCGACGACTTGCCCATTCTATATGACCCATTCTAGGTATGTGAAATGACAGTTATTGTTGATCGAATGTGATGTGGCACATCATCAATACAGCCAGTCTTTGACCCCATAGTAAAAGGCGTTTACGTTGATTGATGAGTTTAAAGGCTAAAAAACCAAACTCAACCTATAGAAAGGTACTACAAACCTATAGAATACTTAATACGTACTTTTTACTTACACAAACTTAATGAAATATCGTATTTTTTACCATTTTACTTTTCTACCGCCTTTAAAAAGCCAAGCAAAGAGTTTTTCTACCTTATGTATTCAAGAGAGCCGCTTTACCTGCCTAATCGATGGCCAAATTGACGTGAATGAGGGTTGTCCAATCCGTTACCCTTTTAAATTCGTGAACACCGTTTTATATTGTAAGCCATCCGCGATTCCGCGCCTCTCGGAGACAGCTACTTTTTTCTGATTTTCGCATGTATTTCTTATGTAGGAGGTGTTAAGAGCTGGCAACGAATAGAAAACTTCACACGTGACATGAAAGTGATAGATAGAGCAACACATGGCAAAGATTAAATTGACCACACTCATTTACGACTTCGGATGTTTTGGTTTGTGGGCTGATTTATGGAAGGATGCCACCCGAATGGGTTCAATTTGATTACGATAAACTGTATGATCAGCCCAAGATAAGCCAATAGCGTTGCCCTCCTATTGATGGCCGTGCAGCTTGCTTGATGATTACCACGATAAAAGGTAACCTAGTTTGCGTTCAGGGCAATTGATTATGTTGTATTATACATAATAGACGTTATTAAATACTTAAGCCTTATCACCACCTTATCGCACTTTCGAATCGTGTGAAAACAAACCACATTCACTGCATATACTTATTATGCAAAACTCTTTCTCATGCGAGTAACTTACATTTACTTTTTAACTCATGAATTTCTCTTTATAATGAGCCGAAACACAATTTGAGAGGTGACAGCGCCCAATAATTTGCTGTATAAACAGGTTATACAAGTTTTAATAGCAACACTACTTTCAAGGAAAACATCTTCCAGATACGTTTGACGAGCGAGATCCGGGATCTCATCGGCAGATGCTGCAACAGTGAAATGGCCACAGTTGGCTCCTCATGGTACTTATTGACTTCGTCTTTTCTGTGGACTAGGGCGACTAAGCTGAGAGGATAGTGGTACTGGGCAAGCCAACAGTTCCCAGGGACTGCTGCACTCATCTAGTGCGAGCGGAGGTGTGCCACTGGAAGCTGTATAAATGAATTAAATGTAGGTACTAAACCTGAATTAGATCCTTCCATAAATAGGCAATACATTTAATTGGCATCTTTAAATATGTCATCATCATCATCATCAGGAAATCAACGGTTTTCGAGATAATGAGGTTCAAAGTCAGACTTTTCAAAACTTTTGCAGAAATGCATTCAGTATTCTTAACATACCTTCTTAAGAAGCCATATCAAAATTATGAATATTTCTTACAAAAAAAGACTTAAATATTATGTATTCTTATCATCGGCACTTCAAGCTTAAGTAACATCAAAGATCATATAATACAGTAACATAAACTTACACATACGCTTGCGCAATATGACTTCTGTGCGTTACACGTCCATTGCATGATAAAATGTTTTTCAAAATTATAACCTAAAAAACGAAAATCATTTCCCAGCAATAATTTATCGAAAAAGTACTTTGTTTTGGTGTCTAGTATGCGTGGCTTTCGGGTTTGTTGGCGGTCTTTTAACACCCTGTATAGCTAGTTCAAAAATAAAACAATAGGCCTAGTGCTTCCGTACGCGAGTGTAACACACCCCCTGCACTTTTTTCTAGCGTTCTTTTTACATCTGTACTTACCTATGAGTCCTATGACTTTGTTTCTTTTCAAGGTTACGTACATTTGTAAATTTGAAGTAGCAAACTTATAGCACCCCTCTTTTTGCGTCGGACGTTTAATGTAATTAATGTTTTAAAACAAAAGCCGAGATATTTCTTTGAAACTCTCGTTTTCATCCTATTCAAGTGTCTTGCATTGGAAGCTACTATTCAATTCTGTTTGTGACAGGTCTGTATGTATACGATCCGAGGCTCTAAACACTGAACGCAGACCGGTAAAGCGGCATCCGCTTTAAAATGGCACTAGGAATTCAATAACCTGACATTTTCCAAAAAGAACGAGAGTTCTTTACTTTATACGAGTTTATAATCGAATGCCGAACGTACTGGGGACTATTATTGAGCGGACGAGGGAGCGATGCCACTCGTTTCGTATTAAATTAAGACAGCTCAAGTCTGTTGTTTTTAATCTGGTTTAAGGGTGGTATTAATAGTCGTCTGAGGCTACTTACTTGAGCTAGATCTCAAGTAGGTGAACTCAGAAAAGTCAAATGCTAATTTCAAGCCTTGGCTAAAATGTCAAACTTGAGTAGATGTCAGCAAAATAAAAACCACTAGGTATCTTGAGATTGACATTGACATTAGCCAAGGCTTGACATTAGCATTTGACTTATCTGAGATCACCTACTTGAGTTCGATCTTGAGTCAACGACTGTTAATGCCACCCGTAGTCTGGATCAAAGTTGTGAAAAAAGCTGTTTTCATTGCACGCACTTGAAAATTTTGTCTTTTTTATTTTTCAACCGCTTAATAGCAATAACGTCTTTTCTGATGGAACACCTTTTGTGACCTTTGTTCGTCACAAATAGTCGCAAAAGTCAAGGAAGATCTATTAGGATGGACGATGACTGCACCACGTAGTATAGTAGTATAGAGCTTACTTGAGTCTATGAAAAGGCTGCGTTTACTTTTAGTATCTTCTTCTTCTTCTTCAGCATGTATATGTCCACTGCTGGACGTATGCCTCTTCATGTTTCTTCCATTTTAGCCGGTCTGTAGCTACTCGTATTGTGGTCCAGGTTGAGCCTGCTGCGGCCTTGATGTCGTCGGACCATCGTGCAGCTGGTCTACCCACATTTCTCGTTCCTGTACGCGGCCACCATGTCAGGACTTTTCGGCTCCACCTGCCATCCTCTCGGCCTTTTAGTATAAATATTTGTAACATTTTAAAAACTTTCTTTCTGTCAGTGAACATTTAACATTTCTCAGCGTAGCGCTAAAAATAGAGACGCAGGCTATCTGACCCTCTAAACACGACGAATGAACCTTAGGGCGGGAAAGGTTACCTACGTCAGAATAAACAGCCAAATTATGAAACCCTATTATTATCTCTCAGCCGAAAGGGAAGGCACAAACTAGGGATATTGAGATAGTGTTCTTGAGGGTCCACAAAGCAGTGGCACTGCCCAAAAAACTTGTCGTAGACCAGAACACATAATCGGCTGAATTATTGTTGTTCTGTTGTTTACAATACTGTAAAGAATACTATGTTATTGCCGCGAACGAAAAATCGCTGAACAAAAATAGTTCAATTTAGCTACAAATTGTAAAAAACTGTGAAAATTTTGAACTTCCCGCCACGTTGCTCTCTTCCAGCCTTAACATGATTATCAACATCATCGCACAGTGGTCGATTTGTACGATTTAGGCGGCCAAAACTATTTTATGCTTTATTTCAGTAATAAATACGACAACAAATGCTAATCTGGTATTTTAGAGTGAATATATATGTTTATCCCTATTCGTTTCATTGAAAGCGTATTTTTCTATACAAAAAATCATTTCTGTGAAAATATTTTTGTAAATAGCGCCAATGTTTTTAAATTTTCTTTAAATTTCCCTTTGGTGTAAAATATATATTTTGAGTTCATTTGAATTATCGAAATCGGCTTAGTAGTTTTTGATATTTGGGTTAAGAATTATCACAAATTGTTAAGTAAAAGACGGCCGTACATAAAAAAAAATGTTTATTCTCTACAGTCTGCATGCTTATTTAAATTGAAAATAAAATATGGATGACAAAAAAATACAGTATACACTAAAATTAAATGGTCAACAGTTATTACCACATTATTATACTAAATGTTACTTACAATGTTAGGTACCGAATCATAAACAATAAGACAATATTTTATGAAAGTTTAACATACAAATTGTTATGTTACTCTTTAAAAGACAATTCTTCCTCACCGTCACTTTCCATGCATTTATCACAAGTGCCTTTTGTATTTGGCTCTGCAGGAAGCAAAAGCTCCAAAGTTTCCTGCAAAAATGGTTTTGATCGGATCTTCTTTTTTTTTCTCATTGAACTGATGAGTGGATCTGATGTCAAGAGTAACCTGTGACAAAATATCAAGGTTACAGTCTTCGCGTGAAAACTTTCGAGCAAAGTTTAGACGGTATGAGCGAAAGTACTTATTACGAGCTTCTGCAGCTTCCTCCGAAAGTTGACCAATAGGCACTAGAGAATTTTCTATAACTTTTCCACCATGTACCAAAATTTTATGCATGGTAGGAGTCATAGAATGCCAACCATATAACTCTACATACAGTTTTGCTGTCTCCATGGCGTATTCATCAAATTTCGGGACATCTATTTTGTGACCGCTTGATATGGCTTCCAAAATAACTTTAATTCTATAAATAAAATTAAAGTCTATTCCCGTTATTTCAGCAGCCAGATGTGGGTTTTCAAAAAATCTTCTACTAGTATTGCCGTCATTTGTGTTACCAAAATTACATTTTGGCATATCTACCAAGATACCTACTTCTTCTCTGAATCTTTGCTGAATCTCTTTTTTTTTTGTTGTTCTAGCATCTTTTCTGCTTTGGTTCTTTTTTCACGGTATTTCCCAACGGGCAATTTATAAGCTAAATGTAAAATACTCTCGAATAATCGAATTCTGGCATGTAAAGTTGATAGGCCAAATTCAAGCGATTCTGGGTGAATTTCGTTTTTTTTACTTAAGTCATTAAAGTTTTTTGAAGTGGCTCCACATATGTAGCATCTACTCGTTGATTTGGTGTCAGTCGCCGCATTGCAAACTTTGCCGTCCACCATGGTCATTTTAAGACTGTGGCTAACCGAGAATTTTTGCCCATTCAGTTCCAATTCCGTGGCTTTTAGGGACTTCACACTGTCCCGAACGTAATTTATTTCATCTTTTGTAATGTCTGTAGACTCTTTTATAAATCTGAATCGTATCGGGCGGCAATATCGTGGTGAAGAAGGAGTCGGGTTTTGCCAAACCATTTTTGTTTTGTCTTCACCGCAAACAATTTGTAGAGGCACGAATGAGCTCAAAAATATATTTGCATCCGAGTCGGCGTCATTCATTAACTTTCGTTTGTATTGAGCTTGTTGTGAACCATCACAACCCCATTTGCAGATAATCTGCAAGGAATTTCTCTCAGTTTCTGTAAGAGTCATTAGTACTTCTTCGAGGAAAATTGATAATCGCGTGACGGTGTGATCTAACAAAGATTGTAGATCACTTTCAGCACAGGAAGCGGTCACTCGTAGCGTCTCTTTGGGTGGGTAACATTCCTGTTTAGCCTTCAACACTAATTCGTAGCACGGGTAAAAGCTTCTGTTGGTTGCTCGCAAAATTTCATATTGACTTCGTGTCAAATCAGCGTCCACGCACATTCGCAGTGCCTCCCGAGGCGTAAAGGGATCTTGTGCCTTTGATTTGGAATGTCTTTTTTTACATTCGTTTGCGGCTGCAGGCGAATTTGTAATATCTTTTAGGACTTGCGAGGCGTTTCTTTTTCCTTCTTTTTGTAAAATTACTTGCGCTGCGTGAACTATCACTTCTTTGCCTACAGAGGAGCGAACTTCTTCTGTTTTCCTCCTTTTAGTTCTTTCACTACATTCACTGAATGTTTTGCTAGGTCGTCCTGACTTATTATGCGTTTTTATGGGCATCTCGAACGTTCCTGCTAACCATGCATCATTGCTTATAAGAAAAATTTCTAGCGTGTTGCGTGCTTTGGACCATCTTTTTTTTATTTCTGTTTTAAAATATGAAAATTTATGATTTATATACTTTTTGTCTTCGTCGGAGTCCCCGTAAGACACTAACAAATAATTTTGTAAGTATTCCAATTTGTCGTTTATTGATGGAGAGTTTTCCTCAATCATCTTATCAAAAAGATATCTGCGAGTTACTACCTCCATGCCCGAGTAACTTGATGAACCTAGAACAACGAAAAGGAATTTTAACGCAAAAGAAACAAAAAAGGAATTTTTCTCACTTTCTGCCTAAGTTAATGAATTATTATTTTTCTCGCGAAGTGGTCAAAGGTGGTGGCTATTTTTTTTGTGGTTATCTGCTCAAAGAGCTATACTATTAGAAACCATAAGGAATTTAACTCGGACGGTCTCGGAAGTACAACATTTTTACTATTGAAAATAAAAAAATGATAATATTTTCTATGAAAAAGGGCGATCTTTGATACGTTGTAACTGCACTAAATATTGATATTCCTTATCTTAATTTAAATTATATTTGAAGGAGCTTACCTGAATTTTCGACTTCCATCACTTTCACTTGTAACTGAATAATATCCAATGAAATATTCACTTTAGAATATCGGTTGCGCTAAGAGTGTCGAGAACGAACGCGTACAGCTTGCGCGACGATCAAGTTCCGACTACCTGTGGGGGCGCGCACGCAGTTCTAGGAACTGGGGAGGGGTGGGGTTTGGGCAGTCGGGGTGTCTATTTTTCCAGGAATCAATTAGTTTTGTTATAAGTTAACTTTGAGAAATGGACTTTTGGCCGCCTAAATCGTACAAATCGACCACTGTGTCGTGCAAAGGCCTCTCTCAAATCAAGATACATTTTCTGATGATCATATTATACTGGTATCAGAAAATGTAATGCGGTTGGTTGTTCGATGGATAATTATTAAGTGAACGGATAAGTCAAACGCCATACAAATTGAATGATATTGAGTGAACGATGTTGCCATTTTCTTCACTCAATATCCTTCAAAATCGAGTCGCAATCCCTACCTCCATCCCAATCGCTTTCAATGACAGTTTATGTCAAATTAATGCAGTCTGAAGTTCGTCAGCACCCTTCAAACGTCAATTTGAAAGGGATGGTGATTCGCGATAGATTAAAAAGTTAGACAATTACCCCCTCAGTTCTTGTATGGGCACGCCTTTAAGCGCCATCTATGAACTGATATGAAACTAAGGAATCCTTTTTATACCCATGGATACGCTCTAACCCATTTGATCATAGGTAGGTAGAGATGTCGAAAGGATGTATGGAGATTTGGTTAGCACAGGTCCTCGGGGTCGAAAACTTACGATAGTCTTCCTAGTGTACCCCCAAACAACCTGTAAAATTTCCATTAACTTTGGAATTCCTTCTTCGATCTTTTGCTGCGCCTGGAGCTGGGTTAGCATAAGGTTGGGTTAGAGCGTTTATAACTCTATCTATCCCTTATACTTCGCCTGCAGGTAGTGGTAGGTAGGTAAACAGCACAGATTCTGCTCTGTGGTTATAGTAAACAGTCATGCATATTTTGGTTGCAAATTGTGCATCGCGTAGCTCTACGCAATCATGCCCTGGTCTCTGGGGCATCGGAGAAGCAAATATGCAGTGGTTCGATTGCAGTTAAGCAAATATGCGTTGCCGGATATTTTGATTGCACAGGCAATGCCTGTTCCTTGCGCCCAACTTGAAATTTGGTTATCCTTAGTCATGCTTTTGATGAAACAAAGTAGGAGTAATAGTTTCATTTTAAAAACTTCTCATTTAAAAATCCGGCCTGGGGGCTATTTCTCGGGAATCTCGCATTCGACACATCTCGAAGGAAAAATCTCATGTCATTTCGATCTCGACTGCTCCCGACAACTCAAGTCATGTTGAGTGAAAAAGGCGAATATCTGGCAGAAATCTCGTGCCTTATGTCGAGGATGACTTCGTAAGAATAGGAGATGTGACATTTGCCGTAAAATGAGTGCCCACAGTCCTTTCTAGAGAGATTAAAGTTTTCTAAAAAATGCAGCTGCCCGTGTAATTGTTGAGATTCCACGTCCTTTGCGCCGCTCTCTCCTTGCTTGACAAACAAACGTAAACACCAACAGCGGGAGGAAAGCAATTATGTGCACACACACATGTAATTACCAACGTATGCATAAAATATCTCGCGGCTGATGGCAAGTCTGGTAAACACACACCACATTTTCAGGTATACAGGGTATTGCTTTGGTCAGTGACACCCGACTGGACGATCGATAATTGGAATAACAGGAAACAAAAATTTT
This sequence comes from Zelleria hepariella, assembly GCA_949319315.1. Lineage (NCBI taxonomy): Eukaryota > Metazoa > Arthropoda > Insecta > Lepidoptera > Yponomeutidae > Zelleria > Zelleria hepariella. The sequence goes on along the minus strand of OX439390.1, from coordinate 4,595,457 downwards.
TTTTTTTTTATCTATCAGGAGGGTGCATTTTTGGACGGGGCAGCAAGGGCAGGTACAGTCGGCCACAGTCTCAGATACCCCTTTTTGTTCGATTGGCGCCCTTATGCCGCGCGCGATAAGAGCTGCCATGGGGTATCTGAGATTGTGGCCGACCGTACAGGAAAACGTTCTAAGGAGACCATCCATAACATTTTGAGATATTATGAGAACTGCATTCACAGTTTTTAGAAAAAATGTACAGTCTGCTAAAATACATTTTTAGCATTTTTCACTACCTACCTACACAATCCCACGTATGTAGGTACACACAGCTTTTGTCTACAAGAAAGTCGCGAGAAAAAAGTCAATCTCCAAATGTATTTAATTTTGAAACATACAATGGGTGCTATACGATTGCAACATAGGTAGCCCGCCTATTTCGCCGTAATTAAGTTTTTGTCTCAATTCGTGACCGTTACAGTTCCATGGTCCAACAGAGGCTCATCGGTTTTTCTCGCAAACGAATGAGGCAAATTAAATTGACTCTTTCTTTTTATTGGCGAACGTGACGTGTGTGAGTTGCATTTTATTCTCACCGGTCGAGAGCTTCTTGGTTTTATTGTGAAGGTAAACTGTGAGGAAACCTTCTGAATCTCAAAACTACCTTTTTCATTGCGTACAAGTTGTTCTTTACACTTTCTCATACGGCCATATAAAATGAGCGTGCAATGAAAACTTTATTTTCTTTTCTTCTTTGATTCCATCGAAAAAGTATAAGGCTTGAGGCTCTGCGCCCCTATTCTCTAAGAAATTTACTCAACCTTTGAGAGTCAAAACACTCAAAAATAGCCCTAATAATAAAATTATTGAAATGAAGAATCTTTTTTTTTGACATTTAAAAACGGTTATTTTTACGGTGGATATTTTAGAGAATACAGGGGAGCTACAGAGGATTCAAACGTGAAAGTTTGAAGTCACGGGTGTGTAGGTGCACTACACACATGACTGATTTGATGGTGGTTTTTTTCATTCGCTGGGTAAACAATATACTAACCTTAGCAACTTCTTGCTAACCCGGCGTCATTGTGGTACAAAACTGTTACACGGACTGTGAGGTGTGTCTGTGGGACTCAACTCACAGTTTTAAACGTGATATTTTTTGATGATTTGGATAGCTAACCAATAACAATTGACAAATAACCATTTATAACAATATTTTTATGAGTTTTTTAAAATGATTTATATGTAATCTCTAAAAATCATCGAACATTCAAGAGAATACAGAAAATACAGAAAAAAAATCGAAATAGCTTTTAGTCTATTATTGTATTGTGGTGTAAAACAATAGCAAAAATAGCCACAAACATCAAAAAGATATGCTGTAAAATTCTGTACCTGTTGATTGAACGACAGTGTCTGGAAGTAAGGGAGGATTAACCGCTTAATTGGCGTAAAAAAAATTCCAGTACCCTCAGGGCGTCTATGAGCTAAAGTAATACCAATTGGTTAAGTATCTACAGTTACTGAGAAGTATGACAAGCAACGTGCATTCACTGACCACAAAGTTACTTGATCCAAAGTGCTCCGGGTCTCACAGACCCCTCCTCATTGACGCCGGGTTAAGGTGATGGTCATGTCAAGGCCACTCAAGACACACTAGCGCCGCCAATGAAAAACAAATCATTTTTTTTTTGGATTTGTTTTTGTTAAAAACGAGCCGAGTCTGCGTGACGAAGTCGCGAGCGAAAAGCTAGTGTAGGTAACCGTCTTCTTCAAGCACTCTACCCACGAAGTTATCATGAAGAACAAAGCTGCTTGAGTATGCGATTAAAGATAAAGTACGTACATGTTACCGGCAATGTATATTGCGTGATCCAATGATCCCTATCACCGGGTTATATCGCCCTGTAAATAGAGTTAGGAATTAGGTTCTTTTGTAACACCTTGTATTGCCGATAAGATTGCCAAAAAACGCTTCCTTGGGATACTTTAGTTTTTAAATTGCAAGAAGTGCCAGAATTTCGAGTACCTCGAAGTGGAGAGGATTGCAAACGTGGGTATAAACTGACAACATTAAAAAAATCGTAGATGTTGCATGGTGCTGCTTATTTATTGTGCTCTCAGGGGAACCATAATGTTTTATTTTTAATCCTGTTTTTTCGTTTATATTTAGAGTATTTCATTTAAGGGGGATAGCATCGTAGAATCTTAAGGGAATAACCCCAACAGCCATCCGACCAAAGTAAATAAGACGTCTCCTTTTACCTGCTAGCCTAGCAGTTTTCAACTAAAGAATATAAATTAGTTTGTTTCACAAGAAACATGGTATAATTAGCGAAGAACACGGGCTAACTATTATATCATGTCGATAAGGGCTGGATAATAAACATCTACGAACGTTGTACTTACACAACAATAGATCAGGGTCAAAGTTGTATTCCAAAAAGCCTCTTTTGCAGAGAAAAAGGTCTAGAGTGAGCGACAGAGTGTCAGCCAAATTCGAAAAATAAATGACCACGAGAAGTCCACAGACAAAAAAAACATGTCACGGAGTATCAGAATCACCCCCATGTATGCTCAGCCATTTTTTATTTTTTATTTAGGAGTTAAAGGCCCGGTTTCTGTGTTGAAAATTTTGCTAAGCAAATGGGTAAGTATCGTCCTGCCTCTGCAGATTTCTCACAAAGCGTGACAGAGCGATACGTAAGTATGTGCTTAGTAAAATTCTCAACTCAGAAACCGGGGCTAAAATACTTAATTAGGCCTTTGCATCTACGTAATGATATGATTTATACAGCGTCCAGTGGCACCTTCACTCACACTATCTATCTATAATCTCTACAATGAACCGGGTGTAAATGACGGAACGCGGGTAGCCGTCTGCTCCATACAAACAATTAAAAAAGGGAGACCTGTTTCCTCCCTGGATAACTATTTTAGAAAAAATATGTTTATGCCATTCAATTTATATGTACCTTTTTTATAATTTTAATTAATTAAATAAATTTTATTAAAATAATTAAAATAATAAAAAAAGGAAAACGTAGGGACATGGCAGAGGTAAATATAGATTGAATGGCATAAACATATTTTTTCTAAAACAGTTATCCAGGGAGGAAACAGGTCTCCCCTTTTGTATGGAGTTGAGGTTACCCGCGTTCCCCTTAAATTAGCTCTAAAATAACAAAAGGCGAGTAGGTATATTACATAGAGATCGGGAGCCTAGTTTGGTAAACGCATGGTGAACTTCACTCAGCAAACAACGTTTGTTCACGCTGTTGAACTAATTAGGTAAATATTTTAATTACGCTCTGCTGCTACTTTACGCTAAAGTATGAAGAAGAAAATACATGCATGTTTCTTGTTCACACTTTGATAAAACTCAATCATGTACCTATATTAATAAATATGAGATAGCGTTTCACTTTTATTAATAGGGCAAGGAATATAACGATTGGTCTTCCACTACAAATGCGTCTGGAGTACAAATAGAGTCCAATTGACACCTGCCTCAACGGATATGAAAATAAGGGAGTTGTATCCACCGATCCCGGGATCAGATGGATGTCTCCACGGATCCCGCCGAGTTGTCTCCACCGATACCGGGATCAGTGGAAACATCAAAATTAAGTTAATGTTTGTATCCTGTGATCCCGGGATCGGTGGAGACAACAAAATAAAAATATTTTTGTGGAAACTGATCACGCTGTACAGAAAGAAAAAAAAACACGGTAGAACTAATTTTCTTCCGCGAGTTTTTTCCCGAGTTTTTCAAGAAAATAATATATTTGATGGAAAAGTACTAGGCTTGCACAAAGACGTAGGCGTTTACGTCTCTTACTTTTCACAACATTCATTTCTTAAAAATAACTAGCCACAGCACAATGGTATGATGTGAACAGTTTAGGCACCTACGTCTTTATGTAGGTAAGCCTTGTACTTTTCAACTTAATATAAAAATTAAGTGTGGACCATGGGAACCGAAGATTTATAGGTAGGCGAACAAAAATTACATACAAAATTAAAATTAAAACAAAACTTCATCCAGATCATGTACATAATCTAACTACTTATTTTCTAAATTTTTCGAGGCAGCGTCCAACAGTGATATAACAATGTTATTTTCTAACTAATGTAGCACGCATGATATCCACCTGTCACGAGAAATATATTTTTCATCTCCCATGCTCGGAAAGTACGCTGTTACTTTAAACATGCGATCGTAGGAAATCCTTTTTTAAACGATTTTGCATTTTTGTGCGCTTCTAAATTTGATCTCGACGCCCTAATAAAAATAAATATAAGGAACTCCTTCAACTTGTAGCATTGGCTAGCAACGGGTTGTTGATTTTATGACACTTTAAGAAGACATGATTTGTAATCAACAACCCGTTGCTGGGCAACCCCACATACTCCTATGTGAAGAAGCAAAGAAGAAGGAAACCCATTTCAGTAACCTCTATGTAGGTACCTATGTCTATTATTTGTCTCGCATGGCTAACAAAATCATTTCCTCGCTTCTGTGAGATGAAAAGTTTTGTGTTTCGCACGAATCCAATATTATTTGCGTCTCGTGCTTCTGAATACCTCGCTACGTACAGGTTTCTCGCTACGCTTGTGGCTCAATTTTAGAAACCTTCGCTAGCTCGGTATTTAATACAAGCACTCGCCGCAAACAATAATTTTGCATTCTTGCATAACAAATAACTATTGGTTCGATGTATTTCTTTATTTACATTCCAAGAATCAAAAATAATAATAGAAGAAGGTTCAGCAAAAAAACAAAAGGTTCAGCTGTCATTTTCGGAGGCCGCCTCACCCGCGGCCAGCACGCGCACGGTGCGCGGACTCGGCGTGCAGTTCGGCACCATTATTGGCAAAGCAAGGCAACCTTATGTGAATGATGTGAACCCTGAGGCATTGAGCCTAAGGCACCTACGACTTTATGTAGACCTAGTATCGGTTACGTTACGGGTGACTTTACAACCAAAGTGTATGTTCCGACGTGCTGTCGTGTGTACTTTTCCATCAAATAAGTATCTTTTCTTGCAAAACTCCGGAAAAAAACTCGCGGAAGAAAATTAGTCTATCCGTGATCTTTTTTCTTTCTGTACAGCGTGATCAGTTTCCACAAAAATATATTTATTTTGTTGTCTCCACCGATCCCGGGATCACAGGATACAAACATTAACTTAATTTTTATGTTTCCACTGATCCCGGTATCGGTGGAGACAACTCGGCGGGATCCGTGGAGACATCCGTCTGATCCCGGGATCGGTGGATACAACTCCAAAATAAGGTGGCTATTCTCGCATTCCGGAGTCTTGGACAGAAATGTCTGGCAATTCTAAGGGCGGGGTCGTTCAACGTATCACCACAAACAACTCTAGTTATGGTGTGAACTATGAAAACTGGAAAAAATATCCACTTCGTCGGCGTAGTTAAAAAAAAAACATTTATTATTTTGTAATGTTTTCTGCTTATCGTAACAAAAAAGAGCAGGAGATGCTGGAGAGGTGGTAGAGAGTTGAGGGACACGAAAGCGAGCCGTGCAGGCCGTGAAGACCACTCGGCGCTGCAGTGCCTGGGACATTGTTTTAGATGGAGTAGGCTTGCCCAGCACCTATATAGGTACTAAACTGACAGCTTTAGTCGGCCTAGCCCACAGGAAAGACAAGTCAATACGTGTGGAGCCAACTAAGCCGAGGGTTTCCTCACGATTCCAGAATAGGAAACCGGTAACAATGGCTGGCACCTTCGGCTGTCCTCGGCGTCAGGATGCGTGTCGAATACGTGTTGTTGTCACAAATTGGACTGAAGCAGCGAAAGTGTCGCGCGCGTGCCTGGGAGGTGTTAGAGCAGTGGTTCTTAACCTATGGTCCGCGGACCACTGGTGGTCCGCAAGGGCCTCTCCAGTGGTCCGCGGGAGGGTCCTGCAGTCCAGCGCACATAGCGATAGTTGTCAATAAATTGTAATGTTGATTTTGAAAGTCATGTTTGAATAAGTTCCCAATGAATAAAATAACTGAAATTTTCGTGCGCGCTGGCGCGCGCTCTTTCTTCCTATTAAAAAATATGTTTAACCTCCAAAGATCCGCGTGACTTCAGATCGCGGCAAGGAATTACCGAATGCGCCAGATTTTGACAGGATAATACAATAAATAGCCTACACGTAACCTGCGGCAGGCTCCGATGTAAAGTTGCGGTCTTCAGTTCAATACGCAAAAAATAATAAATTGTATTAGTATCAAAACCCTTAAAAATCGAGTAATCAGTGCTCACTCATAGTATGTCGTTAGCCCATGTCAAATCGCACGTAGACTATATTTAGGTTAATATCGGTGAATTTTAAAATGCGCTATGCGCGTGTCTTCTATTCAAAACAAAGGAATTCTCCATTATGAAATGTAAGACTTAAATAAGTTAATTTTCAGCCGCGCTGGGTGCGTTTGTTCAAATAATAGCTAAATAAATTTTCACCATATAATGAATAAAGCGAAAAAACTGAATTTTCGGGCGCGCTTCGCGCGCATTTTTCACGCACCTACTACACGTGCTAAGGTAAACTTAATTTTTAAGAGTTAAATCATAAAATTTTCGGGCGCGCTTCGCGCGCTTTTACACACAAATGAAATCTTGATGATATTGATGGAAGATTATCTGGTCATCTTGCGGCTTAAAAAGGGTAAAATCGGCGAATTTTCGAGAGCGCATTTCTATCGCCTACCAATTAAATCTCCATAATAATTTTAGTAAAATTGGGGAATTTTTGCGAGCTCATTTCTATCGCCTACCAATTAAATCTCCATAATAATTTTAGTAAAATTGGGGAATTTTCGCGTGTATGTTCCATTGTTCCAAAACCGACTCATATTTATTTCCTGTATTCAACTTACTTACATACATTATACTTTAGGTCACAGGTGAAACAATTTCATGTGAAACACGATGTACCTTGGATCTGGTGGTCCGCACTAAGAAAAAAAATTATCAAAGTGGTCCGTGGTCCAAAAAAGGTTAAGAACCACTGTGTTAGAGACTCGTAAAGAGACGTTTAGCCAAGCGTAGGTCTCTTGTTGGCGAAGTGGTCTTGATAAAATGTGGGGTACTTAGTACAGTACGTTTCACGAAAGAATTCCCTTGGGTTGAACAAAAATAGTCCCTATTACATTGTAATAAGAGTTTCGTCAAGCGAACTCTTTCGTGAAACGCACTCTAGTTTCTTATGTTGTCAAGAACCTAACCCAGAGCTAAAACTACAGAAGATAGAGAAGGATGTATCGAAAGCACCGTTTTTTGTCGTTTTTTTTTAAAGAAGACTTTTATTTCGTTGCCATCTATTATTTCCCATTACATGACGTAGGTACACACGACAGCAAGTCGACCCTTACACGCTAGCACTCTACTCGGGCGTTACGGACGTTACGGGCGACTTTACAACAAAAGTGACGACGTGCTGTCGCGTGTAACCTAGACATGTTTAGATGATAGGTATCTCTCTCTACCAATGCTCATCGCTCACTTCTCGACACAATGACTATCGACATTAAATTGATATGAAGGACCCTTTTATAGCATTGGGGAAGTAAAAAGAAAAAGTATTAAATTGATGGCGGGAAGAGACGATATACGCCATCGTTAGGGACTGCGTTTCTTTGCTTTACGCTTGCACTGCAGGATTTCGTCAAACTTTTTTTGGGAACTATCGATATTCGAATGATTTATTTCTTGGGGAAGGGGCCTGAGTCTGTAACGCAATGGTGCTAAAATAGACCAGGAGGAAACCCCGGTTTTGACCTTCTACTGGGATGCCTTTGACACGCCGTTGCGTTACAGACTTTGCCTACTATGATTACGCTTTTACATTATCCCTTTTCTGTTGCCCAAGCGGACAAAGTCAAGGGCAAAAGCTAGTAATAAGATAAATAAGAGCCTAGGGGGAGTTTGGTTTCCTTATACTCGTTTCCCTTTCTAAACCACCGTTGTTGCTTTGTTCTTTCTGTCATCTATTCGGTTGAAGTCGCGGGCAAAAGCTAGCAATAATGACATAATCACAGGGAACGTTAAAGGAACACACTCAATGATTAGACCTTGAGTGTATAAATCATACAGTGAGTCTATTGTGATGTGGATGTGGAACATTACATAAAATGCTATTGTCTGAGCGCTTATTGACTGCACGACATCACCTAGCCTAGACAAAATAGATCTAGGTATCTTTCATATTATGCTAACATGAAATAAACGCAAATAGACTATCCGCCTGAAACAGGGGTGATGGGGCGTTCCGGAAGGTACACACGACAGCACGTAGACGCTTACAGTTTCGTTGCATAGTCGCCCCTAACGTAAGTGGAGTGCACGCGTGTAAGCGTGTACACACGACAGCACGTCAGACTGTACATTTTTGTTGTAAAGTCGCCCGTAACGCAACCGAGTAGAGTGCTAGCGTGTAAAGGTCGACGTGCTGTCGTGTGTACTAGGACAAAACCGGTGTTAACTCGTTTTTCTCCTACAACCAGCGTACTAATCCTCTAGCTAGAATTACAATCAGAATATTCTTTGCCGTACTACAAAAACATTAAAGAACCGACAGCATTAATAAATCGTAATTGAAGTCGTCAACTGGGAGCCCATTTTGGCACCATTTGTAACTACTGCTTAAATTGTATTCAGGTATCTAATCAAATCAGCGTTTCGCTTCTGTGATATTATTTTCACCGTATGTAGTATCTGTAGACCACATTATAGAGACGGGACATGAAGTATGTACAGTACACACGTTGCAAAGTCGCCCGTAACGCAACGCACAAGTGAATAGAGTGCAAGCGTGGAAGCGCCTTCGTGCTGTCGTGTTTACTTACCACTTACCTACTTTTTGAAATAGAAGACTTACGAGTAAACCTTTGAATCAAATGTAACATACGACAGATAAAAATACCTCTCAATAAAGTTGAAACTGTATTAAAATCCACAAAGCTTCAGCTATTTTCAATTAAAGTATGTGTACACAAGTTGCAAAGAAGCCAACGCAAGTTTATAAAATTGAAAACAGAAATTCTGAAATAAAAAGGTTTCTTGATTGGTTTAGATCCAATACGATATAATGTATACACCGTGGAATTTTAGTGGTTTTAAAGCCGAAGGTATTTAGTTGCACTCGTGATTCTGAGCCAAATTCCAAAATTTTACTTCAAAACGAGCGAAAAAAAAAACACTTCCCAATACAAACGGCTATCGCCAATCGAAACCATTTGTATGGAGAAGTGATCTTTTTTTTCGCGAGTTATGGAATGAAATTTTGTAATTTGGCTCAGAATCACCAGTGCAACAAAATACCTTCGGCTTTAAAACCACTAAAGTTGCACGGAGTATAGGTACTCAATGTTTATGTGCAGTTTTTATTTTATTCACAATAAAAGCTCAACTAAAAACGTAGCTGGTAACAACTACCTACACAAAATGCAAAAACAGCAGCACTTCCAATAAGCTGCAATACTTAGTTTCTTCAAACTTTTGTAATTTTTATTTGTGAGTGTGAGAGTGATGCCCATTTTCACCAACGACCCCTAATTTTAAAAGGCCTTTTAACGAAAGTTATTTGCACCTCTGCAAGTCTATGGGGCATTGATGAAGGATCATACACACTCAACTTATAACGCTTGTGAGTGGAATTCGTATGGTCCTTCATCCATGACCCCTAGACTTGCAGAGGCGCAGATAATTTTCGTTAAAAGGTCTTTTAAAGTTAGGGGTGGTTGGTGAAAACGGGCATGAGTTCCTTAAATTTACACGCAAAGGCCTTGCGACCTCCCTAGCTAGTGAGCCTCCTTTACAGAGAGCTACAACTTCCCTAGCTCTTTGTCACAATACAGATAAAGGCTCCCCCACACAAGCGCGTTTTATCGGTCGGTGGTACCGCATGCGTTATTGCGATATCTGTTATCAGTACATTTTGTATTAGGAACGTTGCGGCGTTATTACCGCAGCAGTGTGTAACTCCATAGCCATCCTAATACAAAGTATACTGAAAACAAATATGGTAATAACGCATCAACCGATAAAAACGCGCTTTTATGTTCTTTGTTAAGGTTCAACGAAAGTAGCGTGGTGCAAAAGTCCAAATTAACATTTTTTTTTTTTTTTTTGGTAGATAAACTTAGATATATTTGTTCAGTAATTTTTGTTTCATGACAACTGGTTTATGATTTCATGACAAAGGCGGAAAAAAAAAAACTAATGCATTTCCCGTCACAACGCCAATTTCGTTGAACCTACATTCTACATCCCACTGCCTGGAAACCGGCTTTCGGAAAAAGACGTGCTCACATTTTCCCGTTGAAGGTTGAAGGAAAATCAGGATTCCTCAAGATGTTTTCTTTCACACTTTCTATGTGAATGCCAGTAAACTAAGCTATCGACCCTGTAAAAATATGATTTCGTGACAAAGGATGGAACTGTTATTCTGTGGCACCTATTATATGGTAACGTGATAGAGGAATGTGGTCCTGATGACTTTCCGTTCCATATTTGGTCTCGCAGACTGGAAAGGTCAGGCAATCGACCGTCGTCGACGCTGCACAGTGGTCGATTTGTACGATTTAGGCGGCCAAAAGTCCATTTCTCAAAGTTAACTTATAACAAAACAAATTGATTCCCGGAAAAATAGACACCCCGACTGCCCAAACCCCACCCCTCCCCAGTTCCTAGAACTGCGTGCGCGCCCCCACAGGTAGTCGGAACTTGATCGTCGCGCAAGCTGTACGCGTTCGTTCTCGACACTCTTAGCGCAACCGATATTCTAAAGTGAATATTTCATTGGATATTATTCAGTTACAAGTGAAAGTGATGGAAGTCGAAAATTCAGGTAAGCTCCTTCAAATATAATTTAAATTAAGATAAGGAATATCAATATTTAGTGCAGTTACAACGTATCAAAGATCGCCCTTTTTCATAGAAAATATTATCATTTTTTTATTTTCAATAGTAAAAATGTTGTACTTCCGAGACCGTCCGAGTTAAATTCCTTATGGTTTCTAATAGTATAGCTCTTTGAGCAGATAACCACAAAAAAAATAGCCACCACCTTTGACCACTTCGCGAGAAAAATAATAATTCATTAACTTAGGCAGAAAGTGAGAAAAATTCCTTTTTTGTTTCTTTTGCGTTAAAATTCCTTTTCGTTGTTCTAGGTTCATCAAGTTACTCGGGCATGGAGGTAGTAACTCGCAGATATCTTTTTGATAAGATGATTGAGGAAAACTCTCCATCAATAAACGACAAATTGGAATACTTACAAAATTATTTGTTAATGTCTTACGAGGACTCCGACGAAGACAAAAAGTATATAAATCATAAATTTTCATATTTTAAAACAGAAATAAAAAAGAGATGGTCCAAAGCACGCAACACGCTAGAAAAATTTCTTATAAGCAATGATGCATGGTTAGCAGGAACGTTCGAGATGCCCATAAAAACGCATAATAAGTCAGGACGACCTAGCAAAACATTCAGTGAATGTAGTGAAAGAACTAAAAGGAGGAAAACAGAAGAAGTTCGCTCCTCTGTAGGCAAAGAAGTGATAGTTCACGCAGCGCAAGTAATTTTACAAAAAGAAGGAAAAAGAAACGCCTCGCAAGTCCTAAAAGATATTACAAATTCGCCTGCAGCCGCAAACGAATGTAAAAAAAGACATTCCAAATCAAAGGCACAAGATCCCCTTACGCCTCGGGAGGCACTGCGAATGTGCGTGGACGCTGATTTGACACGAAGTCAATATGAAATTGTGCGAGCAACCAACAGAAGCTTTTACCCGTGCTACGAATTAGTGTTGAAGGCTAAACAGGAATGTTACCCACCCAAAGAGACGCTACGAGTGACCGCTTCCTGTGCTGAAAGTGATCTACAATCTTTGTTAGATCACACCGTCACGCGATTATCAATTTTCCTCGAAGAAGTACTAATGACTCTTACAGAAACTGAGAGAAATTCCTTGCAGATTATCTGCAAATGGGGTTGTGATGGTTCACAACAAGCTCAATACAAACAAAAGTTAATGAATGACGCCGACTCGGATGCAAATATATTTTTGAGCTCATTCGTGCCTCTACAAATTGTTTGCGGCGAAGACAAAACAAAAATGGTTTGGCAAAACCCGACTCCTTCTTCACCACGATATTGCCGCCCGATACGATTCAGATTTATAAAAGAGTCTACAGACATTACAAAAGATGAAATAAATTACGTTCGGGACAGTGTGAAGTCCCTAAAAGCCACGGAATTGGAACTGAATGGGCAAAAATTCTCGGTTAGCCACAGTCTTAAAATGACATGGTGGACGGCAAAGTTTGCAATGCGGCGACTGACACCAAATCAACGAGTAGATGCTACATATGCGGAGCCACTTAAAAAAACTTTCATGACTTAAGTAAAAAAAACGAAATTCACCCAGATTCGCTTGAATTTGGCCTATCAACTTTACATGCCAGAATTCGATTATTCGAGAGTATTTTACATTTAGCTTATAAATTGCCCGTTGGGAAATACCGTGAAAAAAGAACCAAAGCAGAAAAGATGCTAGAACAACAAAAAAAAAAGAGATTCAGCAAAGATTCCGAGAAGAAGTAGGTATCTTGGTAGATATGCCAAAATGTAATTTTGGTAACACAAATGACGGCAATACTAGTAGAAGATTTTTTGAAAACCCACATCTGGCTGCTGAAATAACGGGAATAGACTTTAATTTTATTTATAGAATTAAAGTTATTTTGGAAGCCATATCAAGCGGTCACAAAATAGATGTCCCGAAATTTGATGAATACGCCATGGAGACAGCAAAACTGTATGTAGAGTTATATGGTTGGCATTCTATGACTCCTACCATGCATAAAATTTTGGCACATGGTGGAAAAGTTATAGAAAATTCTCTAGTGCCTATTGGTCAACTTTCGGAGGAAGCTGCAGAAGCTCGTAATAAGCACTTTCGCTCATACCGTCTAAACTTTGCTCGAAAGTTTTCACGCGAAGACTGTAACCTTGATATTTATCACAGGTTACTCTTGACATCAGATCCGCTCATCAGTTCAATGAGAAAAAAAAAGAAGATCCGATCAAAACCATTTTTGCAGGAAACTTTGGAGCTTTTGCTTCCTGCAGAGCCAAATACAAAAGGCACTTGTGATAAATGCATGGAAAGTGACGGTGAGGAAGAATTGTCTTTTAAAGAGTAACATAACAATTTGTATGTTAAACTTTCATAAAATATTGTCTTATTGTTTATGATTCGGTACCTAACATTGTAAGTAACATTTAGTATAATTGACCATTTAATTTTAGTGTATACTGTATTTTTTTGTCATCCATATTTTATTTTCAATTTAAATAGGCATGCAGACTGTAGAGAATAAACATTTTTTTTTATGTACGGCCGTCTTTTACTTAACAAATTGTGATAATTCTTAACCCAAATATCAAAAACTACTAAGCCGATTTCGATAATTCAAATGAACTCAAAATATATATTTTACACCAAAGGGAGATTTAAAGAAAATTTAAAAACATTGGCGCTATTTACAAAAATATTTTCACAGAAATGTTTTTTTGTATAGAAAAATACGCTTTCAATGAAACAAATAGGGATAAACATATATATTCACTCTAAAATACCAGATTAGCATTTGTTGTCGTATTTATTACTGAAATAAAGCATAAAATAGTTTTGGCCGCCTAAATCGTACAAATCGACCACTGTGCGCTGCTACATGCGTGTCACTTAAGGCCCATTTACACGTATAAGTACAGTAGCAAGTTGACTTGAAGTACTTATTATTAGTTTGAACACCGAGAGCCACCAATATCTTAGATAGCGCCACCAATGAGATAAAATCGTATATTCGTATTTTGAAAGCTAAATCAATCCTCAATCCGCCCTCAAGGTAGTAGCTATTATTAGGACCAGTAAGTAGACTTTTTGGCGGAAATCCCTTTTTGTCATAGGTATAGCCGACCTCAGCCAAAGATACCCCTTTTTGTTTGATTGGCGCCCTTATGCGGTGCGCGGTAAGAGCTACCATGGGGCATCCTAGACTGTGGGCGACCTTACCTATAGAATCATGTCTATTTATTAGGACAGCACTGCCAGGATTGACAAAGTATGAAAGAAGTTAGAGTGGCAACTGGCAACTTATTCGACCACTTTAGTCGCTACTATACTTGGAAAAGTGTAAATCGACCTTTAAAATATGCGTGTTATTAATAAGCTGCACGCTAGTGACATCACGCTTTGATTTAAACGTTTAGTAACTAAAGGCTTTCCAGTCATACTTGAGTTCATTAGTAAGTAAGATGTAGCCTGTACAATTCGGTACGCAAAGTTTTTTGTTCGAAAGTCCGTTATTGGCTTAATCTTATCTTTAGACAATATTGAGAAACTAATTTCAATATTTTTTATTTTGGTTTAGTAGTTTGGATTTTACAACGTTTCAAAGATACGGTTTTATGACGTCACGCGACGGTCTGCATACTGTCGGCGGCGGTCATAGGAACAAAACATTTTAGCGCATAAAAACAAAACTACTGGACCAAAATAAAAAATATTTAAATTAGTTTCTCAATATTGTCTTAAGATAAGATTAAGCCAATAACGGACTTTCGAACTAAAAACTTTGGGTTCCTAATTGTACTGTACATGTCCCACTAGCTGGGCAAGGCCTTCTCCCAGAGAGAAAGAGAGTTCGAGCTTAATCACCACGCGTGCTCAATGCGGGTTGGCGATTTTTGCATTGAGGTTATAATGCCTCATACGCTCAGGTTTCCTCACGATGTTTTCCTTCACCGTCAGCGAGTGGTATTGGTAGTACAAATTCACAAATGTACGTAAAACTTTGAAATTAAACAAAGTCATAGATACATGCCCGCACCGGGAATCGAAACTAGGACCTTTCGCTTCAGAGTCCACTGTTCTACCCACTAGACCACCACCGCTTTTTCACTGCCACTGCCACTTGAGTTCATTACCTAACTTTTATTAAGGCGCCAGCAAGCGAAGCATAGGTAAGGCTAGGTATGGGTTTATAACTCTGTCTATCCCGCTCTACGTCAAACAAAAGATTGAGATACATGCTAGGCTTGCTGGACTGAAATTTCGAAAACATACAATACGATTACAATATTATACTAGATGGAAAGGAGGAACAAATGGAGTAATGATGATTTTATATGCAGAGAGTATGTACCTACTACACCTAGAATGAATTCTGAAATGAGTATCAGGACCTCTAAGTGCTTTGGTCCACCCTAAGTACGTCTCTCATTGTACGTGGCGACGCATAATATCATCATAACTTATGATTGATGATAACTAACACTCGGAATGCATTAAGACAGAGATGATGTTATGAATGATAGACTGGAACTGATCCGCTGATAGCTTTATGTAGGGACATTACCAGATTTGCACCCATTTTTGCTCTAAATACAGGGTGTTAAAAGACCACCAACAGACCCAAAAGCCACGCATACTAGACACCAAAACGAAGTACTTTTTCGATAAATTATTGCTGGGAAATGATTTTGGTTTTTTAGGTTATAATTTTGAAAAATATTTAATCACGCGATGGACGTGTGACGCACAGAAGTCATATTGCGCAAACGTAGGTATAAGTTTATGTTACTTAAGCTTGAAGTGCCGATGTTCAGAATACATTGCGGGTTGCAATTTTAACGTCGTTTTTTGCAAGAAATATTCATAATTTTGGTATGGCTTCTTGAGAAGATATGTTAAAAACTAGATACTGAATACATTTACGCAAAAAAAAAGTTTTGAAAAGTCTGACTTTGAACCCCATTATCTCGTTAATTTCCCAGGCATAGTTCCTTGGACAAAAATGTTCCTTATGATGAGGACAATACGTGGTTTCCCGCTTTGTTGGCGGTCTTTTAACACCCTGTATAGTGCTATTTTTGCCACACCCTTGGCTTGGTAAAACCATGGATAAAATGTTCACTGCATTGTTTGAAAACTGCTTTTGTCCCCTGTGATGTACGTCTTTTAAGCAAGTTTGATTTTTTGGTCGCTTCACTGTGAAACTGGCAGTACTTATAATATTTAGCTTTTATACTATTTTTCTATTTGACTGTCAACTGTTTTCTTGAAAATTGCATTTTCAATGACTCTATCGAGTTCTCTCGCTCCATTCCGTACACTATTAATTGACGACTTACGGAGTTACGGCCCATTTAAGTTGTCCAGAATAAAAGAGATTATCATTGAAATCATACAGAAAGTTACAAAAACATCACAATAAAACGGGACAATAAAAATGAACACAATGACATGCAAGCTTGGGACTTAGCAAGCTAGCTAGGTCACTTAGCTACTTTTATTCGATCAAATGGTGGTGGATTTTGTGACCAAAATTGGAGAAATTCACAAAACTTACTATAAAAATCGTAGTTTCTAAACTATACATTTTGGTAGAACATAAGATTCTTCTAAAATAACGGTTACGAAGCCGTCTAGCAAAAAAACTATTTGGACTTCTAAAAATGGGCCAAGTTGTATAAAAATAGAGAGAAGTAATCCTAAATTAACTAAATTATAGAACTAATCTAACTACCTGATAATTTGTTCTTGTTAGTGAAAGAAAAAGCTATGATGTCACGATCGATAAAATAACATCTATTTTATCTATAGAGAAAATCATATTTAAAAATATTATGAGTAGGTAGAGGTACCTATACCTTCTCAGAAAGTCGGAAATAAAATATCCTTTCATATTTTTTTCTTGCTTAAAAGTGTCTAAGTTTCGAAGCTCATACCCTTGATTCTGTAACTTTGGCCGCTTTAAGTTTGTTGGTAAGTTTCTAATGGTTTCTCGCATCGTATTACATCATTACAACTTAGTTTGCGGCAAAGATGCTGGAGTTGTTCGACCATTACGCTGCATGCTTAATTGCACTAAGTACAGTGGTTGCACTTCGCTCCTAAACTACACACGACATCACGTCAGAGTGTAGACTTTTGTTGTAAAGTCGCAAAGTCGCCCGTAACGTAAGCGAGTAGAGTGCTAGCGTGTAAGGGTCGACGTGCTGTCATGTCGCCGAGAGGATGAAAAACAGAGCCGAAAAGTCCTACAATGGAGGCGTACAATGCGAAACAAACTAACTTGACGATGGTCTGACGACATCAAGGCCACAACAGGCCAAACCTGGGCCAAAACTGTAAGGCAATGGCGAGGCAAAAGGTGTTAGCGATAGGTTCCCAGTAGAAGGACAAAACCGGGTTTTCCTCGTTATTCTCCTAATTCTAAATTATAAAACGAATTCTCTAGAGTTAGAATCAGAATATTCTTTACTGTACTTGAAAAACATTGAAAGGACTGTAATTGAAGCCTAAAACTGGAAGCTTATCGAAGCACCATTGCGTTACATGGACTAAAATAGTCACAGACCGGTTGGGGTGGAAAAAACGTGAAGAGGCTAGCAAATCGTACGACCAGCAGCAGTGAGCCGATACCTAAATGCTAAATAATAAGACTTCTTGCCTTGCATGAAGAGCCATATCGGACTCGAAAGGGCGCGATAACTATATCGCGCCTCTCTTTCTAACTCTATTGTTTAGAGAGCTATTATATTTATTCGATCCGCGCCCTCCACTCGCGCCGCGAACGCCCGCGAAGGGCGCGAAACGCGAATGTAGATGGTTTCGCGGCCTCAGATTTGTACACAAGACAGCATGTAGACGCTTACACGCTAGCACTCTACTCGGTTACGTTAGGGGCGACTTTACAACTATAGTGTACAGTCTGACGTGCTGTCGTGTGTACAGTCGGCCACACGCTAGCATACTCCTTTTTATTCGATTGGCGCCCTTATGCCGCGCGCGGTAAGAGCTGCCATGGGGTTTCTGTGACTGTGGCCTGACTGTGACTGTGGTTTCTGTGATTTTGTCGCGGTGTGAATTCACGGCAAGATTCGCGGGCGAGTGTAGAGCGGGCTTATGATGCGCAATGCAATGCGACTTCAATGGCGATGGCGGCGCGAAAAGATTCCGGCGTGAAATATGTCGCAAATGCCGACATGGCTGCCTCCCGCGATTAACTGTCGTTTTTGTAGACTTCAACCTTTTGTGGATGAACCTTTTCCCTAATGTGTCAAAGGGGATTATGGCTTGCCAAAGCAAGTCTACAAGTGACAAGCACTATTAGACTTCAGTCGGGATTCGCGGGAAGACGTGTAACTAACATGACTTCGTAGAGACGAATATCTCGCATGCAGGCGTAGATTAAAGGAGTAGGCGACATCTCGGACAAAATATTTTCGGACACTTTGTCCGAAATGTCGCTTTGTATTTTTAATATTTTTGAGGTGACATCTCGGACACTCTCAAAATATGGAACCTGTATCGTACAGTCAGATACTAAAGTATTCAAATATAATACACAGAGAAAGAACGTTACCACAGTTGCCTATTTTAGGATAGCTAAAGCGGCTTAAATAAGCCGTTTTCCTTGACAGTTAAAGCCTGAATTTAAGCATTCAGATCGCGTTCGGCTCGTTTTTGATGAAAAAGTACTAGGCTTACATAAGGTGCTAGGAGGATCATCACCTCAGTTCTCACATCATTTTGTTCCTAACCAACCCCGCGTAATGATGTGATAACTGAGGTGGTGATCCTCCTACCACCTTATGTAAGCCTAGTACTTTTTCATCAACAATGATTTGATTTAACGCCACCCTACGCTACGTCTTGATAAAACACTAGAACTAGTGGGACTTATTGGCTGTGCTGAGCCTTTGTTACCTGCGCAGTGACATGAGACGCGGGAGCAGATTGCCAAACATTGGTACACGAGGCAAAACATTCAAATATTGTCAACATAATATTATAGTTAAGATAAGCATACAATAATAAGCATAAGCATAAATACATAAAATTAATGAAATAAAATGTGTGTCGCAATCGACACACTTGCGTGGGAGAGCAAAAAATATTGAAGACTGCATAAGTACACAAGATATTATTTTCAAGTGAGTTTGCAACATTTTTATTAGTCTCCTCATAAATAAGATCGATGGGAGTTTTTTATCCGACTGTATAAAACAGCATTATTTGTAAGTGTCCGAGATGTCGCCTCAAAAATATTAAAATAATAAAGCGACATTTCGGACAAAGTGTCCGAGATGTCGCCTACTCGATTAAAGACGCGTCGCGGGCTGGGCCGGACAGCTGCGCAAGATCTGCGCAAGTCCTAAAGTGGAGAAAGTATCTTTGAGCCCTATCCTGCCTCAAGATTTGAATCAAGTAAGTAAGTCATGTTCTGTGATCATGCTATTTTCACATAGTAACAGTAAATTTTTCTTCCCAATGGCAATTATACATTTTAATTGGGAAGTCGTATATGTACATTACAGTCTGCGGGATTAATTAATTTAACCCTTTGATTTATCCCGCACAGCAAATAGCTATCACCACACAAATAAAACAGAAGATCGTTTTCAAAATGTGACATGATTAAGGTTTTTTTTCTTTCTTATTTAGTATGAAATTATTTTATGGTCTGTCCATGTATCACTTAAAAACAACCTATGTATAGATAGGACATTAAATTTAGTCTGTCATTTATACCGTGGACAGAAAAAGATGGGGTTGCATCACCGATCCCGGGATCAGTTGGATAGCGGTCCATAGACATCGCTCTCAATACACTTTCTTTATCGCCCATTTTTATTAAGATAAAGGTAAAGATAAATTTATTTCTCAACCCATAAATTACAGGTATTTACATAGGTACACGGAAAATCAGATAGATAAGCATTTGTGAAAAGACTGGAGCCTAAACTAGATCAGAGATCTGTATTTCAGGTCTCCAGGCCTCCCATTTACAGGCAACTGGTAAGTATATAATTTATATGTGAAACAGTTTATGTTAATATTTGTTTTATACTTAAATGTATGTAAGTAGGTAGGTACTCATTTTACTATAGCTTATGAGAAATCGGTTAAAATACAAACACAGTAAAAGCTAAGGATAGGTAAAAACTAAAAACTAAGGTAAAAACCTTTCCTTTCCTTTGCACACCAAGAAGAAGTTAAATGAACGTAGGTAATTAAAAAATATCGCGATGAAAACTTGATCCGCCATGAATCCCATACTAATGTGTTGTGCTTTTAGTTTGAACAATCATGCCGAACATGCGGTATGAAACTTTGCAAATATGATGAAAACTTGGACGAATCCGACCCGAGGAAGCTAGTTACACATCTAACTTGACCGATGGGAATGTAACTAAAGTATTGCCCTAGGAGGCCCTATCTCTGAATAGTCAAACAGATCGAGCAGTAACTTCATCTAATAGGAGAAACGTTATAGCCTTATAGGCACGTGTTATGGACACGTGTGTTTTGTCTAAAAACAATGTCACTTCACCGCATCTTGTGTGAGTGAAGGTGCCACTGGACGCCGCTGTATCATCTCAATATTATGGATAAGCAAAGGCCTAAGTTGTTGGACGGACATGTGTCTTCCTCTGTACCGAAGCTTGTACATGTACAATGAGCCCATGGTACCCCATCATGGTTCTTTCATCGCGCGCGGCATTATATTCATATTTAAGGCGCCGTGCATAGTGAATAGCCCGCGCGCCAAGAAAAATGCACAAAATCGTGTCCTGTATCAAATACACTAAACAAATCGAAAATGTTCACATATCAAACCCTAGAATTAGGTGAGGTGAGACCTATCTAAAACAGCCAGTTTCGTGTTGACATTCATAAAAGTTTTGAAGATATTTTGCTTGAAAAAAAATTGGCGGCGCACTTTTTTTCAAGCAAAATATCTTGCAATCTGTTTTGGATATGAACATAAAACCTGTGTTAGATAGGTCTCAACTAATTCTAGGGTCTTATATTATTATGTGAACATTTTCGATTTGTTTAGTGTATTTGATACAGGAATCGATTTTGTGCATTTTTTTTGCGCGCGGGCGATTCACTATGCACGGCGCTTTAGCCATTTATTTCCAAAACAGTTCATGCACTTTATTTATCATTTTCATTTTATAGTAAGTAATTAAAATAATAATATTATAAAATTTTAAAAATTATCTTCTATACTTATAATAAAACTCTAGCGAAGTCAATTCTGTACATTGAATATTTTTGGAAAAAAACTAGCAGGGGTTACTAAGTAAACTATACTGAATACAAAAATGCAAAAAAATCTGTCTATGTCTGTCTGTCTGTCTGTCTGTCTGTCTGTCTGTCTGTCTGTCTGTCTGTGTGTTACCTCATCACGCGAATACCGCTGAATAGTTTTCAGTCAAATTTAGGACCGTGATAATTCATGGTTCTGGGCACAATCTAGGCTATCCGATGTTCAGAATACATTGCGGGTTGCAATTTTAACTTCGTTTTTTGTAAGAAATATTCATAATTTTGATATAGCTTCTTGAGAAGATATGTTAATAACGTAATACTGAACAAATTTTTGAAAAAAAAATTAAAAAAATAAAATGTCCGACTTGGAACCTCATTATCTCGGAAACCGTTGATTTTCTAGGCATAGTTCCTTGGGCAAAAATGTTCGTTATGATGGGGACTATAATACTCCGTGCAATTTTAGTGGTTTTAAAGCCGAAGGTATTTTGTTGCACTGGTGATTCTGAGCAAAATTACAAAATTTCATTCCAATACGCCCGAAAAAAAAATCACTTTTCCATACAAATGGTGTCGATTGACGATTGCCGTTTGTATTGGGAAGTGTTTTTTTTTTTCGCTCATTTTGAAGTAAAATTTTGGAATTTGGCTCAGCATCACGAGTGAAACTTCCCACTTTGTTGACGGTCTTCTAACACCGCTCGGTATTCAATACAAGCACTCGCCGCAAACAATAATTTTACTTTCTTGCATAACAAATAACTATTGTTTACAGTTGAGCGGGATAGACAGAGTTATTAGCCATATGATTTGCTTGCTGGCTTAGCATGAGAATGAGTAAGACCTTATCTATGGGCTTATAACTTTATCTATCCCACTCTACGTCGAGGGAGATACTCGTACATATAAACCCCTTTACTTCCTAAGCAATTCTTATGCTAAGCTTCCTGGTATCTTATCACGGGCGATATACATATTTATTATTAAATTTATAAATGTATTGTTTAGATTTGGGTTTTTATTCTATTTTATTCTATTTCTTTCTTTTGAGCCCTGCCACCGCAAGTTAAGAAATAATAACTATTAAATTAAAATACCCCCGACATTTTAGCTTCAAATAAGCATATTTAATAAATAGCTGAACCAATTTTGACAAAACATAACTAAGAACATTCGCTAGAAAACCTGCTTTCAAATTAAAAAAAAAAACCTAAAGCTTCCAAATCGTTCACCCATTTAAGAGCTACGGTGCCACAGACAGACACACCCTCATAAACACATACCTATACAGACACACTCACAAAGCTGTCAAACATATTATTATAACACCCCTCTTTTTTGGTCGGGGGTTAAAAAAAACCTTCCTTTTGAGTTTTCCTCCACAGTCGAATTTAAATTAAATGTCAAATGTGTAAAAACGCATACGAAGTCGCGGGCACAACTAGTAATAAATAAAATTGTTAATTAATTCACATCTAAAATAAAAAATTAAAATCATGACAACCATTCAGGTCAATTTTAAAATTTAAAAATAATAATAAATAATATCAAGCAATCAATTAAAATAATTCACTCAGTTATCACTAAAAAAATGTCTGTTCAATTTGGATTGCCCGTATGTCGGGCATAGGCCTCCTCTTTCCCGCGCCAAGTGTGCCTGTCTACGGCTAAACTCGTCCAGAGGCCTTGGCTTGTAACGCAATGGTGCCAAAATGGGCTGTCAGTTGATGGCTTCAATTACGATTTACTAACGCTGTCTGTCCTATTAACGTTTTTGTAGTACAGCAAAGAAGTTTCTGATTCTAATTCTAGAGGATTAGTTCTCTGGTTGTCGGAGAAAACGAGGAAACCCCGGTTTTGTCCTTCTGCCGGGACGCCATCGACCCGCCATTGTGTTAGAGGCTAAGGCCCCAGGTGATGCTGGTCCACGCCAGCGGCCGACCCGGGGGGCGGCGCGACCCGCGTAGGTACCAGTGTAGCATCCTCTCGCTCCAGCGTCCATCATTCGTTCTTGCTAGGTGACCAGCCCATCTCCATTTCAGGCAGCATGCTAGTTTTGCAGCGTCTATGAGTTTGCTTGCGGCATAAGAGTGTCAATCAAATATACTACGGAACCCTAAAAAGGGGTTACACCGGGTGCCCCTGCATTAATTTTTTCGTCAATTCTGTCACTTGAATACAGTTTGATTATTATTATCCATTCATGGTCCAGATTTGGTGATGACACGTAAATAAAGGCTTGTTTTTAACTGTCGATGCGTTATTGCGATATCTGTTTTTAGTACATTTTGTATTAGGATCGCCATGGAGTTACACACTGCTGCGATAATAACGCCGCAATGGAAGTAGGACGTTCCTAATACAAAATGTACTAATAAGTGATAACAGATCTCGCATGCGATATTATCGACCGATAAAACACGCCTGTGCTTAAAAGTGCCGAATCACTTCGTTTATGCACGGACTGACAGGTGCCCTATCTGCAAATCGTATCGTAGTAGCAAATTACCACTGGGCAGCTTTGGCGTGACAAAAATCGGTAACTTTAGGTGGAATAATAATTAACATTCAGGGAGTGGTCCGTCGCATTAGGTAATTTCAAGCACGGAATCCATTTTACGGGGCACTCTACATTTTGTAATAAATAACGATATTAAGGCGCCGTGCATTGTGAATAGCCCGCGTACAAAGAAAAATATACAAAATCGATTCCTTTAACAGATACACTAAACGAATCGAAAAAGTGCTCATATAGAACCCTAGAATTAGGTGAGAGCTATCTTACACAGCCAATTTCGTGTTGAATGGGGGTTGAATGTCATACGCTTTCAAGATGTTTTCTATGGAAAAAAAGGCAGCGCGCTTTCTTTCAACTCCAATATCTTGCAAAAAATGTTGTGTTCGTTAGCTCTCACCTTATTCTAAGGTGGCCAGGGTGGCCCTAACATAGATGTCAAGCGAGAAAATCTAGATAGCTAACACCAAGGGCTATCCGAATCACCCCCGTGTATGTTCAGCCATTTTTTGCCGTTTAGAAGTTTAAAGAAAAAAAAAACCTATTAATTACGTGGTTTCGTGCTTTGTTGGCGGACTTTGAACACCCTGTATAAATCGACCCTGCAAGCTTTTACAGCTTGATGCACTTTGCTAACCCGCTCTAGGTAAAAGTGAGATGGCCACTGTATCCGCAAACAGACTGATGTGTTTCATTCCGTCAAAGCTGGATGACCTATGCCAGAGGTCCTATGGTCTCTCTGCAGCTAGTTTACGCTGGCCATAGATGCTATCTCTGACTGTTGGTCACTTACCTTTAGGATAGAAAGTGGTGTACCTATTGAGCTGTCAAATCCCGATATACATGATATACTTGAAGCGATATGACTTCCTTGAGTAGTAAAATTATAGGTACTTTGGTTTCTATCCCGTACATAATGTTATTAATACCAGCAGCTACTCTCCTAGTTATAGGTAGGTACTCGGCCTATAACCTAACTAATCAATTAGGTAACCTCGGGACGCGGTGCATAATAAAATATTAATGGATTGATAAGAGCTAATAAACTATTGATAAGGCTTCAGATAAATTTACTGTACTAGTGGCAGAACAATGGAATCGGAATAGGAAGCGAGAGACCCAGGTTCGATTCCCGGTGCAGCAAAGTTACGCTTACGTACACACAACAGCACGTGAGACTGTACACTTTTGTTGTAAACTCGCCCGTAACGTAACCGAGTAGAGTGCTAGCGTGTAAGGGTCGACGTGCTGTCGTGTGTACATTCGTGAATGTGTAGTAGTAATACCTACCACTCGCTACCTGTGAAGGAAAACATCTTGAGGAAACCTGAGCGTTTGAGGCAAATCCGCAGTGGGCACGCGTGGGGTGATCAAGCCAGAAGTCTCTCTCTGAGAGAAGGCCTTTGCCCAGCTATTGGTACAGGCTACACCTTTTGTGATAATATTGTCTTTTTCTCCTGATGGTATAGGTGCTGGGCAAGCCTACTTTATCTCAAACAATGTCCCAAGTACTGCAACGCCGAGTGGTCTCTTCACCCATCTAGTATGAGTGAAGGTGCCACTAGACGCTGCCGCTGAATAAATCATCTCGTTACGTAGATGGAAAGGCCTTTTTTGGTCTTTTTTCTAGGAACACATTTAATTAACACATTACTGATTCTTAATAGTACCTACATAAATACCGCGAGAGGTGGAGCGAGGGGAAAAAGGCCTGGGGGGTTACCCTTAACGCTATTGCGATCAAATTGAAAAAGTTTTAAAATTAATTTCTCTTTGAATTCGCATAGTAATGCTTTGATTTTAAATACTTCGTAATGTTTATTCAAAGGTAAGGCTGTTTTATTAAATAAAATCACAAAATGCGTCTTAATTTGTAAAATTTAAAATTTTGCAAATTGCGCCATATTGCGGCCGTATTGGAAAAATGCGTCAAGGGTAGAGGGGCTGTACCCAACCAACAGTGGGCAGAGGTGGCTGATGATGATGAAATAAATTTGTCCCACTGTCTGGGGCTTTGCCTGTATCTTCTCTCAGGCCCGGTTTCTGAGTTGAGAATTTTGCTAAGCACATGGGTAAGTATCGTCCTGTCTCTGCAGATTTCTCACAAAAGAGCGTGACAGAGCGATACGTAAAGTATGTGCTTAGTAAAATTCTCAACTCAGAAACCGGGCCTCAGAAGAGCAAGAGTTTTTGGAGTTTTGGCCCCAGCGTGCCCACTGAAGATCCGCCGATTTTGCGTTAAATAAAACCGTTTAAAAAAAGGAATACAATATGTATCAAAAATATTTAAAAACACTATTCGGGTCCGACAGAAGACCCCCTCTACCCTTGACGCCTTTTTCCAATACGGCCGCAATATGGCGCAATTTACAAAATTTAATATTTTACAAATTAAGACGCATTTTGGGTTTTTATTGAATAAAACAGCCTTACCTTTGAACAAACATTACAAAGTATTTAAAATCAAAGCATTTCTATGCGAATTCAATGAGAAATTAATTTTAAAACTTTTTCAATTCGATCGCAATAGCGTCAAGGGTAACCCCCCTCTGACTATTTCCATTAATCTCTCACATTTTATATTCTTTTAGGAACAAGTCTTGTTCAAGAGTAAAGTGTCACGATTAGAACCATAGGCCCAGTTTCTGAATTGAGAATTTTGCTAAGCAAATACTTAACTATCGTTCTGCCACGCTCTTTTGTGAGAAATCTGCAGAGACAGGACGATACTTACCCATTTGCTTAGCGAATTTCTCAATTCAGAAACCGGCAGTAAGCCAGCTACAGTGAGCGGCGATGATGCCCAGTGTAACTATTACCTACATTAAAAATCAGAACTTTCAACGCCCATTATTATGATCATGAAATTTGATTATTTATAGACAATTTCCTTTCATTTAATTTTATTCTACTGAAAGCTTACGTAGCGCCATCTGCTGTTGAGTAGCGACACTAAAGTTTACAGTCTTCTATCGTCCTCTCTGGGAGTCTTGAAAAGTTCAGCAATGCAAAACTTATTTCATTATGAATTTAATGGAAGAATCATTTTTTTATTTATTATTTGTATAGCTGAGGCAACTAAAATATTAATTCTCTTTCTACAGTTACGAAGGTTCGCTGGTTCCGTTATAATAGTTTCCGACTAGGTTCTGTAGATGGCGCTATATGTTTTTTTTTTATGGAAAAGTCTCAATACAAGCTTAGTTTATCGCTAGTTTACCCTGTATCTATAGCGAAGAATCTCAATCTAGCTTGAGAAGAGACTCAAGAAGATTCTGTTATAGCTGGAGAGCTGCTTACAAATCGACTTACTTTTTCGTACAAGGCTGGGAAGTCTCATTTACAGCTATTATTTGTACCAATCAATGTAACCAATCCATAGGGAGCAACGATCTCAATTCTCGGTAAGTAGGTAGGTAGGACATGTTTTTTCAAAAACAGCTATTGATAGAACGTACATCCTACCTAATTAGCTTAAAATCTTCTAATTAATATTAGGTGTAATAATCATGAAGTAAGTACCTATGCCATCGTCGAACGTGAAAAATGGCGAATTTATTCAATTTTTTGTAACGAACATTGGCCTTGATTCAACGTATGGTACAATCAGATACCGCCATTAGAGCCATCCATTTGAACTATTACGCCCGGTTTCTGAGTTGAGAATTTTACTAAGTAAATACTTAACTATCGTTCTGTCACGTTCTTTTGTGAGAAATCCGCAGAGGCAGAACGATATTTAAGTGCTTGCTAAGCGAATTTCTCAAATCAGAAACCGGCAGTTAGTGTGGCTTATCTTGTGTATAAAATAAAGTAAGCGTTTGCGATATAACTTTATGAGCCCCTTGTAAATTTTCATAGTAGCAGAATAATTATTATACCTACAAGGAGTTTTTAATTGTTACAAGAAAAAAGCTTTTGAAAGTTTTCGAAAATCGGAGTTGTTTTGCTGTCGAAGTTTTCCTGCCCTAACTTTCCACACGTTCACCACACGATCAAGTCTTGTGCCTAGATATTGTGGACTCAAATATAAACTAGTGGTTCGCCCCGAACTGCGAACTCGCGACCCCATATAAACTTTACAACCCCATATCTCGGCAAGCCCTCAACCGATTTGGCTCATGTTCGAACTTAAAATTATTTTAATTTCATTTACCCGCCTACCAAATTTCATAACGATCCGACCAAATTTACTCAAGTTATCGTCGAACGAACATTCATACATACAAACATACATACATACAAACGCCGGATTGTTCCGGTAGACTCGGAGAACTTCGCTCGCTTCGCTCGCTCGTTCAATAAATATCGTACGTACCTTATGATGACTGAAAATCCCTTGCAATCAAAAAACAATGTAGCTACAAAATCATTAAATGGATGTACCACCGGCATAAAGAAACCTTTGGGTTTCTTTATGCCGGTGGTATAAAGAAACCCAATTGTTGGTTTTGTTTGCAACAAGGTCCACATTACGGGGTGAAATAGTTTCACAGGCAATTCTCCCCAAGGGTGCCACCATAGTCATTGTCGTAGGCAGTGCCATTTGCCGCGGGCACATTGAGCTGGGGCCTTAGCCTGTAACGCAATGGTGCCAAAATGGGCTCCCAGTTGACAGCTTCAATTACGATTTAATAATTCTGTCGGTCCTTTTAATGTTTTTGTAGTACAGGAAAGAATTTTCTGATTCTAATTCTAGAGTGTTAGTTCTCTGGTTGTAGGAGAAAAATGAGGAAACCCCGGTTTTGTCCTTCTGCTGGGACGCCATCGACACGCCATTGCGTTACAGGCTAAGGCCCCTGTTTGCATGGCCATAACGAGTCCACGCCCGCGCCCGACCTACCCTCGCTAAAATGTCGCCATACGTGTGGACCGCCCCTGCCTCCCTCGCTGCCTCATATATCTGACCACGGAGGGGGCGACCGATATGATGCAAAGAATGACATCACCTAGGGCCATAAGATCACACAACCACCCTGGCCCTCCCGCAGGTAACCACGGCCGCGTCACTTTGCCGATTGAACTGTTATCGTAAACGTCCACACTTAGTGAGCCCCACCGCATAGAGGCCAGTCGGAATGCTCGCATAACTTCAAACAGCTGTCCCTGCTAAGAGCTAGCGGAATCCGGACAATGTTTTTTATTGGCTTCGGAGAATTATGAGCGAGCAGAATTTGGGAAGATGCAAAAGATTCCTACGTGATATAGCGTTAGCATTTCAAAACAAGAAGCTGCTGTACCTCAACATAATGAAACGAAGAAAGGAATCCGTTGCGACCGTATATCGGAGAACAACCAAGTTCCTAACATCAAACACGGCTAACCTTTTGAAGAAAACAATGGCCAACACGAAGAAGTACAAATTTCTGGAGAAGGCCATGGAAGAGTATGAACGAAATGGTCACTTGTATTACAACAAACAGTATGATGACACAGACTCCGATGAAAACGATGACCTCGGTGGTAGAGAACTTGATTATTATTTGGGAATAAGAAACAAAGAAACCTATTGGAGAGACCTTGAAGGGGAAGAACAAATAAGAAAGGACTACTATATTAACCACTTCGGAGTGACTGAAGAGGAATATAATCAATGTTACAAGAAGTCGTATTTTAAAAAACCTTCATACACCATTACGCCAAGACTAAAACAAGTGCCTTTTAAGATTCACCGAAAAAAAGGCAGAAAAGTCAGTACTTTCATAAGAGAGGGAAGCAACTTTTGGTGCGAAAAAACCGGTATACTGAAGATGTTCCTGTCCAGCAGAAAGGACAGTGAATACTCATCCTCGGATAGTTACAGCGAATGCGAGCCGTCACCGCGGGATAACGAGTTAAAAGATTTAAACGACTTTGACTATGTTACAAACAATTTTAAGCACTTTACCGATCTCGACGGTTTGAATAATGATGACGGGTCAGACGAGGTCAGTTCGCTGGATCTAAGATCCTGTTTTGTGTTATTTAAATTGTTAATTTGTATATTATCTGTTTGTCTACAGGGCGTGCGGATCAAGGAGGTGTCAGATGGCAGGCCCTGCGACAACTGCCCTGAACTTTGCCCCGGATTCATCTCACATGCATGGAGGTTAGTCTTTACCTCTATTTACATCTTTCAAAGCCTTTCAAAACTTTACTTTGTATTATGTGAGCAGTCCAACGATTTTTACGTAGATGCATGCCTAATACAAACGACCGAGACACAAATATCAATAAGGATAATGATCTAGCGATAACAACTTGCACTTCTACACAACAATCGACATGAACATTTAAGTTTTCATCAAGTATGAGAAACTCAAACAAGTTATTTAGTTGAATCTATTTACTTAAACCACTATCGCTGCCCATTAACGTCTGGCCATAAGGTCGAAGTGATAAAATACTATCGAGACAACAAACTGAATGGTCATTTCTCCGTGAAACATCAACATTAAACGAGCGAGTGCGAGAGAAACATTCAAATTGGTAAGCGAGGATAACAACTCGTCTCGTCCGCGAGCGCCTTGAGTCCATCGTCGCAGGCGCATGACAAACATTACCACTGGCATAATCATTCAAGCTGTCGAAGCGAGTAGTCGCACGCTGACCTTCGTAACCCAAGTCGTGTGGAATTAATAAAATTATCATGTGCCTGTCACTGCGGGAACTGGAGTGGGCTGAGGTGTACAAGCGGATCATTGGGACTCAGGAAGAGCCTCAGCCGGAGATACACGAGAAGAAGAAGACCCCGAAATTCCCCTCCCGTGAGAGGAACTTCGCCGTGCGCAGGAGAAAGAACAACAACAACAATTCCCGTTCGTTGAGTAACAATTGTCAGTGCTGCAGCCGCGTCAGTGCGCCGCCGGAGTCGAGGTGACGGGAGATCTAATTGGACGGGATGGGCTCAATGAGTTGGTGTACTTACTTATGTACTCGTGTTTATTAATCAAAATTAAATTGTTAATAACTCTACTGTTGTTATGATGCTGACGCTTGTTGTAGAAAGATCGGGTTTAGTGGCGAATATTGCTTCAATCCATTAGTGAAACGTTGTAGAAAAATATTTATTGCGTGGTTGAAAGACGTAACTTTAAAGATGTCACTGAAGACATATTAAAATTATACAGTGTCAATTCGGACAAAGTGTCCCATCCCAACCCAATACATTGCATCTAAGTTGTAGCAAACTCACAATGACTGTGTAATTTTAAAGGATTCACTTCTTTTGACATTCATTGTATTATTGTTTTTCTGGCCTACTACTCTCGACTCTATTTTTCAATAATATACCATCGACTGCCGTTATGTATGACAGAAATTTTGCCTTCGATTTGAATAAACATCCGATTATTGATTTATTAGATACGTATGGTAAAACTGATGAATCAATTTTTATAATCAGTCAACGGATGTTCTTCTTTCAAATCAATATAATTAATTATTATTATAAGTAGATTATAACAATGTAAAGTTAATTACAAAATGAAATAAACTCCTTGGTTTTTATTTTCCACTTAACCTAGTAAAATTATGAAAGTCGAGATACTGCAATTCGTAAGTCTATGCTGCAATTGACCTACATTTGACGAAATATCATAATAATAATTTTATGTCGATGTCATTCGCACAGAGTTTTGATAACAACCGGATTTCAATCGAGTGTGTGCTCGTATCGCAAAATGTTGTTTATCATTTGCTCAGACAATATGTTTATCGAGGATTTAATATCACTTACTATATTGGGTGTTTTCTAGTACCTAAGTAACTAAATATTTATTTCAACCACAACATACCTACTTACATCAAAAAATGCTCACTCAATATTTTGAAAAGAAAAAAAAAACTTGAAAGAAATAAGTACCTAGACCTACTAGAAAAATATTTTACACTACAACATCTGTGACGTCACTAAACAATTTTAATTTGTTTTGTCAAACACCCAATTTCCGCGTGACAACAAACAATGCGAGGCGATTGACAACTTGACAAGAAGTACTTACAGCGTTAGCTATTTCTCAAATAAGTAACTTGTAGATATGTTTTTATGTAACAAATTTTACATCTAGCGCCAACGCAGAGCAAATAAATAACACTCGGCAAATTAAATTAACTGTTTAGTACCTAGACTGACACAGATTACCCACCTAACTCATTCTCATATTTTATTCACATAATTTTTATTGCTTTTCACATTATTTCTTCCTCTGTAACTTTACATACGAAGTCATATTATTTTCAGAGAAAACGCCAGCGCCATCTAGTATTGAGTAGAACAATTAAATCGACTTTTTGTACGTAGTGCAGTATTTCACCATCAGATAGAGGGACTGTCATTCAAAGATATTATTATGATAATAATTCAGTCTGTAGAATTCCCCTATTAATTCTTTGTTTGTTTACCGTAAAGGAATTTATAACAACGACATATTATATCCAGTTTACTAATAATTAGCACTGACTGAGCATTCCCTCGAATCTCCATATATTACAATTTACTATTGTACGGTCGGCGACAATCTCAGATACCGCATGGCAGCTCTTATCGCGCGCGGCATAAGGGCGCCAATTGAACAAAAAGGGGTATCTGAGACTGTGGCCGACTGTACGTACATACCTATACCCATCGGATGTTGTTTTGTCAGAGGTTGATTACTACATTTGGACGTTTGGAAAGTTAAATTTTGGCTCTAATATCACGTAAACACGGTCACTGTCTAATTTTACAAACACTGATAAGGATATTGTCTGATAAGATATGAGAACACATTATTTTCCGTACTTACCTAGGTACTTACCGAAAGACATGTTGTGTTGGTGATAGCTACTTAATGCGCTCTAATTTTCGTGGCTCTGCCAATCTCATCTATTTTATCTGAACATTAGTTCTATCAGTGATATGATAACTTGTTAAGATAAGGAGAAGCGGAATTCACTAAATTGATGTACCTAGCTGTTAATCTATTATGCCCATGCATAGACTCATGTATAGGGTGTCCCGTAATTCAAGTAATTCAACGACAAGCGGGGGCTGAAAGGGCAGCCCCTCTCCTTTGACGCAATTTTTTCAATATGGCGCAATTAGTCGTTTTCATGGCTTTCAAATTTCGCTTTTTCTGAAGATATTATTATTCTGTAGGTATAGGCGAAATTTGACAGCTATAGCCATGTCCCGGTTCTTCTATGACCACGCCTATGAGCTCCATCTATCGAGTGCTTTGAATAAACCTTTCAACTGTCAGTTGAAAACGAGCCATTTACCAAATTCTATTTTATATTTTTACTGTACAAAATTGCCTTACCTTTGAATAAACATTACAAAGTATATAAAATCAAAGCATGACTGTGCTAATTCAAAGAATAATCCGTTATAAAATTACGTTATTGGTAAAATTGGGAGTAAGGATACTATACTCCATCGCTGTAGAACTAGGAGTATGTACCTACCTAGAGCGTGATTAACATAGATGGGTGATCGATCTTGCTATCGAGCTACAGAACTACCGAAAATCCACAAATAATGTTACCGTGCAAGTAATTGAGTTTAGTCAAGTCCAATGATACATCGGACTAAACATTGAAACCGGCTCCTGAGTCATACAATATTTTATGTGGTTATCACTACACCGAGTGCCACTGCTAGATACGCATTATCAGTGTTACCCTTCCTCCTATGTTGTTTGCGTGTATGACATCATCACCCCATTTTTTTACCTGTATATCTGAATACATTAGGCACTGGGTAGACGAAAAATAGATTATCATGGTGAAAAAAAAAAAAAAACAATGTAAGAAAACTAATTAAGAAATAAATTAAGACGGAACGCGGGTAGCCGGCTGCTCCATACAAAAAATACAAAAAGGGAGACTGTTTCCTCCCTGGATAATTATTTTAGAAAAAATATGTTTATGCCATTCAATTTATATGTACCTTTGCCATGTCCCTATGTTTTCCTTTTTTTTAATTATTTTAATAAAATTTATTTAATTAATTGAAATAATAAAAAAAGGAAAACATAGGGACATGGCAGAGATAAATATAGGTCGAATGGCATAAATTTTTTTTTTCTAAAACAATTATCCAGGGAGGAAACAGGTCTCCCCTTTTGTATGGCGTTAAGGTTACCCGCGTTCCCTCTTAAGCGCTTTTAGTCTTTTCTAAACTCCATTCTAAAGCACTAACCCGTGCTAGACGCGTAATCAATCTTTAAAGAAATTAAGTTTAATTTATTGATCATAAATTGAAAATATCCAGATTAATACAATAAAAATACCTACATTGTTCTAGACTACTAAAGATTTGGTCTGACATACTAAATAATACCTTAGCCATAAACAATAGCGCAACTTCCAATACTGGACTTGTACACATGACAGCACGCAGACATTTATACTTTCGTCGCAAAGTCGCCCGTAACGTAAGTGAATAGAGTGCACGCGTTTTTGTTCGATTGGCGCCCTTATACCGCACGTGATAAGGACTACCATGGGGTATCCAAGACTGTGGCCGACCGTACGATGAAAATAATATTGCTCTATGCTAAATATTATTACCGCTGAGAGTAAAGTTCAATGATATCCGCTAGA
The DNA here is from genome assembly GCA_949319315.1 of Zelleria hepariella. Lineage (NCBI taxonomy): Eukaryota > Metazoa > Arthropoda > Insecta > Lepidoptera > Yponomeutidae > Zelleria > Zelleria hepariella. The sequence goes on along the minus strand of OX439390.1, from coordinate 4,561,240 downwards.
AGATTTGCACAATAGTTTTGCCTTGCAATGCCACTCTTTATTGTAACTAGATCCAGTACTGCCTTGGTATACCTATTTAATTGTTTGTCAGAACCTAAGTAGGTAGCAGAAGGTGTACCACATTAGAAATTGTCATTCATTCATTAGTTCATTAGCCGAGATATACCTAAACTCGGGAGTATAAAAGTTTGAGATGAGGCAGCAAAGGCAATGCCTCGGGGCGCCGTCTATAATTTTAGGTATAGGTAAAGTAAAGCTAAGTCCACCCTGTACCTACCTATGTATACGAATTCAACTCAGATAGGAAGGCTGAATTGATAGATATATGATCTGTGGGCTAAGTAAAGATAGAGATCAACATAACTAATGTAGTTAAGTACTTCAGTCTGAGTTTCTTTTTATTATTTGAAATGCCAATTTAATTACACAATTTATAGTTACTTAATTTAATACGTAACATTAATGTAATAATGGTTCGAGTAGGTAGGGAACTAGAAAGTGAGGTAATTATAATTTTACATTATACAGGGTGTTAAAAGACCGCCAACAAAGCGGGAAACCACGTATTGTCCTCATCATAATGAACATTTTTGCCCAAGGAACTATGCCAGGGAAATCAACGGTTTCCGAGACAATGAGGTTCAAAGTCAGACTTTTCAAAACTTTTTTTTTGCAGAAATGTATTCAGTATCTAGTTCTTAACATACCTTCTCAAGAAACCATATCAAAATTATGACTATTTCTTACAAAAAACGACGTTAAAATTGCAACCCGCAATGTATTCTAAACATTGGCACTTGAAGCTTAAGTAACTTAAACTTATACCTAAGCTTGCGCATTATGACTTCTGTATGTTACACGTCCATTGCGTGATAAAATATTTTTCAAAATTACAACCTAAAAAACCAAAATCATTTCCCAGCAATAATTTATCGAAAAAGTACTTTGTTTCGGTGCCTAGTATGCGTGGCTTTCGGGTCTGTTGGCGGTCTTTTAACACCCTGTATTCAATAAGTTGTTTACATTTCTTACAATCAGTAACTGAACGGAGTATAATAGCACCTATTTTGAAGGTTAATCCCCGAAAGTACGCGACGCGCGAAACCCGAGGTAAACAAACAAACACTGAGGTGACGGCGGCGATGGCGGGAATACGATGCGCGTTTGTCATTTCAAACGCAAACGCGACCGGAGTGAGTGACGCGCAGCGCTCCGCGCTCATTTTCAAATTTCGAACTTTATTTTCTTCGAAGGAAATTCTTTGAAGCAAAAAGTGCGTGCGTGCAGTGCAACCAGCCTGTGATTTTATTCAGTATTTGTGAATTGAATCGAATTGTTCGTTCGATTGTGTTTCTGAGTAATGTGGATGTGTGTGACTGGTGACTGGTGAGTGAGTTCGTTGCAAAAAATGTTATTCGTAATACTTTTTGCAATCGAGGGCGAAGGAAGTGGCGGCGAAATGACCGATAAGAAGCTGACACAACAACAAATGTGATTCGGCTTAAAAACTTAGTCTAAATACGTAGTTTTTGAGTACCTAGGTTTTGAGGTAGGTGTAGTTTACGGAGTCTCTAAAACAAAATTTAGGTAATGTTGGTGAAAGTCTAATAGGGATTTTTCCAAGTGTCAAATTTGACAGCGATTCGTACTAAATCGCGCAACTAAATCTGTGGTTTATACCACAGATTACCATGGAAACCACAGATTAATAGACTGATTTTGACAGTTATTCGTAGGTACTATTTTTGAAGGTTGGAAAAATCCTCACTAAAAACAGAATAATTTTATTATGACCTTATTCAACGAACGAGGAGTAAATCAGAATATTTCCTCATGGCAGATGTTCCTCATGGACCAAGATGTTTAAAAATAACGATATACCTACCTACCTAATAGCACCGTAGGCTATCATGAAGCCAATGTTTAATTAAGTAATTTGCTACGAAATGCTTAATTATTGATGTAGGACGTACTTCTTAATTAATTAATTAACTTTCAACCATTTAGTCGGTTCCCACGGGTGCAATTGGCAAAGAATAAATAATTCGTGGGGACCTTTAATGAATACGACAATGCCTACTTAGATAAGTAGAGTCAGCATCACAAATACCCATTTTGTTCGATTGGCGTCCTATGCCGCTCGCGGTAAGAGCTGCCATGGGGTATCTGTGACTGTGGCCGACCGTACCATCATGCGGCATGAGGTAGGTATCTTAGCGTGTCACTGACCGTACCCTCATTGTTAATCATCCACTGGTAGGTATTGCCTAGTAGGCAATTAATTATGCGTAATGTACTCGTCTCAAATACAAACTGGTCATTTTCGTATAAATTTGTACCTCAATATTTTAGGATGTCCCTCGTGTTCAGTATTTTTTAATAAATTTTATTACTTAAAATTTAATTAGACTTTTTTATGTAAGTACAGGAAGAAATTTCGCGCACGAAATTTTCAGGTATTTTATTCAGTGGGAAATATCATGCATGACTTTCAAAACCTACATTAAAATTTATTGACAACTATCGGTATGCGCTGGACTTCAGGGCCCTTAGCCTGTAACACAATGGTGCCAAAATGGGCTTCCGGTTGACGGTTTTAATTACGATTTATTGATTATGTCGGTCCAGTGTGGTCCTTTTAATGTTATTGTAGTACAGCATAGAATATTATGAGTCTAATCCTAGAGGATTAGTTCGCTGGTTGTAGAAGAACAACTAAAAAATCCCGGTTTTGTCCTTCTACCTAGGACGCCATTGAGACGCCATTGTGTTACAGGCTAAGGCCCCAGGACCCTCCCGCGGACCACCAGTGGTCCGCGGACCAAAGGTTAAGACCCACTGCTCTAGCGAGTGGTTGAGAACATGCAGTCTTCCTCGCGAACTCTTCCCGGGATATGTTGTTTTCATTATTCATTTAATTTAAAATACTTACACTAACGTTTTGCGGTTGTGGCGAGTTAGATAAGAAAGTGCTTGAATGGATAACGTAAAAAATAATATATCTTAAGAGTCATAGATAAAAAAGGTTTAGGTATAAAGGAAATATCGCCGCATTTTCTTCGCGATTGGGCCTTTGCCCATATTTGCTAGTGTACTTTAGAGCCATTATTTATTCAAGAACTCATTCAAGAATCGACGTCCAATGATGGAAATTGCCATTCTCATTGTTCTATGGAAGTGACCGCAATACGTCATCGATTACTGCAACTAGAATAATGAATGCAACCTTACGTAGGTACCCTATAACGATAAACAACGTATACATATAAACCTGTTATGATACTACAGGGTGCACTCTAAGTCGATAGCGGAACTTTAAGTAGGCTGTCTACTGATCAATACAAACAACTTGTACACACGACAGCACGTCGACCTTTACACGCTAGCACTCTACTCGGTTGCGTTACGGGCGACTTTACAACAAATATGTACAGTCTGACGTGCTGTCGTGTGTACTAGGTGGATAAAAAAATGGAGCGAAAAAAATATCAGCTGTTCCATACAAAAGGTCGACTCAATACTGCGCCAAATGTATGAAACAGCAGATATTTTTTTTGCTCCATTTTTGCTCCATAGTTGTTTGTATTGATCACTAGACAGCCTACTTAAAGTTCCACTATCGACTTAGAGTGCACCCTGTAGTAGTATCTACAGTTGAAATGCCAGAAATGATAGGCAATAGGCAAAGGGTTGCCTTGCACTTACACTTTGCCCGATTGCAGACATGCTTTGTGACATAAAAAAACCCAAAACACAGAAGCACTTTCATAATAACAAAAAATACTGTCAGGTATGTAGGTACGCACGACAGTACGTCAGAGTGTACACTTTTGTTGTAAAGTCGCCCGTAACGTAAGCGAGTAGAGTGCTAGCGTGTAAGGGTCGACGTGCTGTCGTGTGTACTGTACATGCGAGTTGTACGACTGAATGCGACACGCTAAGATATACCGCGGGCGCCAAACGCGCGGTAGTGCGTCAGTCAAACCTCAGCATGTCGCTGACCGTACATGAAGTATGAAAGAAAACCGTGAATTTTGGGAATCTTCGATTTTATCACAAGGCGGTAAAGTCTACATTAAAGTGGAAATAAAGCCGAAGACATACAAAGCGTCGCGCCCTGAGTCATACTTAGTCTGAGTCAAGTGCGTGTTTTGATTTCAAGAGCCAAGTTCAGTGCTCGCGAATATTTTGCAAATAAACGACCCGCTTTGGTCTTTCTTTACCAAATAGTTATAAATACAAATAGGAACTATAGCAGCGTTTCCGAACCTACGGTCCGCGGTCATACATATCTCAGGGAGTCCGCATCGTTCTGGCAATGCTGTTGTATGTAGCGATGATACCAACCAGTGTGCTTGTTCTGTAAAAAAAAACGCACCGCTCAAACCGGTTTATTTGCGGGAATATACCTAGCTCTTATAGAAATAAACATTTTTTGGTTCAACATGAATAAATATTATTTTTTGAAAAAAAAATAATGTTATTTATATTTTCCCAGCATAAGCTACAGTGGCAGACTGTACCAAATGTGTAAAACAGCAGATTTTTTTCCTCGAGTATAACGTCACCCTGTTCTGGGGGGTTACCCTTGACGCTATTGCGATCAAATTGAAAAAGTTTTAAAATTAATTTCTCTTTGAATTCGCATAGTAATGCTTTGATTTTAAATACTTTGTAATGTTTATTCAAACGTAAGGCTGTTTTACTCAATAAAAACACAAAATGTGTCTTAATTTGTAAAATATTAAATTTTGTAAAATGCGCCATATTGCGGCCGTATTGGAAAAATGCGTCAAGCGTAGAGGGGCTGTAGAGAGAAGAGGCAAAGTGTTTCTTACGATACTGAAGCTGCCCCATTTAATAGTGAAGTGAAACCGGCTAAATGTTATAGAAAATACTGTCACACATTTAACTTCTGCCTACCTTAATAGATAGAGATAGATAGAGAACACTTTATTGTACACCAGAAATTAAATGTTAACAGGTTAACATATTTTTTTTTTTTAAATCATTTATTGTATTTTTTTTTAAAGATCACGGTTGTTTCCATAGAAAAATATTTCTGGCAATAAAAGAATACAAGTTCCGCAAAATACTTTGCGTGTGGGTACCTTTTTTATAAATTGAACAATTGCATAATAATATATCAAAATTACATGAATGCAAAAATCCTAAAAGTAAAATCATCATTGTGACAAATCCAAGCAAGTGCTGATTTTTAGAAGCCTATAGAATAGATGCACAATCGCTTGTTTCCTGCCTACGGGTGATATTAATAGTCGTCTGAAATGAGATCACCTACTTGAGCTCGATCTCAAGTAGGTGAATTCAGAAAAGTCAAATGCTAATGTCAAGCCTTGGCTAATGTCATACTTGAGTAGCTGTCAGCATATTAATAGACACTATCTTGAGAGTGACATTGACATTAGTCAAGGCTGGACATTAATTAGCATTTGACTTTTCTGAGATCATCTACTTGAGTATGATCTTGAGTCGACGACTATTAATGCCACCCTAATTTTGTCAACATCAAAAGCACATCAAATACTGTAAGTACTTAGTTAACTTTCAGTTCTATCTATTATTTTGTTCCCTGTCTCAAGTTTTCGCATTTTATTACCACCGAAGATGTGCTCTCTGTAGTAAAACTAGTAAACAGAGTCAAGGTTAATTAACAGTTAGTTAGTTCTCTTTGCAACACCACCGGCTCACCGGCCAAACGAGTACTTTTTCAGCTGGCAGACATGTCACGCTTTTTTTCTCGGCCAGTCTTGTCAGTCCCCCCTCCCCCCTCCCCAATCCTCGGTAAGTATTAAAATTTATTATAAAGAATTTGGATGAAGGAGGAAGACCAATATCCAAAAATGCAAACATTATTTCACCTATTATTTAGAACTGCTAAGTATTTTGTATCGCGACATTATGTTATTTATTATTTCAGCGCATACGAAGTCACGGGCGAAAGCTAGTTGAACATTCATTCAATGCAAATGAAGAATTTTTTACAAGAACAGCCAATGTAAAATTTTTACGAATTTCGGTTTTCAACACTGTTCAACAAGCTGCATTAGCACCACTAATCAGTTTTTACAAAAACTTCCCGTGTCCACAGTTATTCCATCGGAAAGTTTCGGCAATTTTACAAAAACCAACAAGGTTTGCTTGTAGGACAATTGTTTTGGCCAAAAAGCGCCGAATTTTCTCTGGGGACAAAGGTTGTTCTTGTAAAAAGCGCCTCAAATAGACCGTACCTACATTGTGAAACTTTCAGGGCATCTTGATTCCTGAAATATCGGCCATCGATCCTGATTCCTGCCATAGGGTCTACCGGCTAAGACGAAGCCGATTACCATTGGCGAAAATTTAAGTTCGATTTATGAAAAATGCACTGCCACCCAGCAAATTTTTCATAAATCGAACTTTGATTTTCGCCAATGGTAATCGGCTTCTTTTTAGCCGGTAGACCCCCTGATACAATATTGTAGCTATGGGTCTTTTTTCATCCAAAGGGAACAGGAAGCCTAAAAAGGCTTCTATTCGCCGCAGTCGGGTAAAAAGGAGAAGTTTACAAAATGGGCTATTCCATCATTAGGTTGGAAACGCATTCCGCTGTTTCCTCATGCACTAATTGAGTCAACAGTACCAGGAACTCCATTTGCCAAGTAAATAGAGATATGCAAAACATAAAACACTCACATAAACGACCCACTCACGTTGTGGGACTTTTGCACGTGTTACTTTCTAGGGAGTCTATTTTAGGATACATTTTATTGACTACTTATGAGCCAATACTCTAACCACAGCTATAAATAGATAATGCACACTGAATTACTCAAATCTTATAAGTTCTGCCGAACTGATATGGGTAAAATTATGAAGTTACAGGAGCCTAAAAACAGAACGAAAAAAATCTAAATTATACAACTAGTTTTGGAATTTTGAGCCAATATCGCAGTTATCTCCCTTCGTGATGAAGTGCGTAAATGGTTCAAAATTTTACTCAAACCGTCTAAATGTTTACTGGATGGCAGGTCGTCATCACATCCATCACAATCGGTGTTTACAAAAATGCGAAGACTTTGTTAAAATATTTACTTCTCTCGGCTAAAAAAGGCAAGTGTATGTAGGTATGTAGATCCATCCAAAATACATAACAAAAAATACAAAAAGCGCAACTGCAAAAAAAATATATTTCGTTACCTTGTATTATCAAACCTTTAACCCTTTACAGGGCAGAATATTTTTTTACTGAATTTGAGTAAAAAAAATATTCTGCCCTTTAAAGCCCTATAAAGGGTTAAACCTTTAAAAACATTTCACCTTTCGACATGTATAAAATCATGTTAGGCATCACACGATTTATATTTGCAAGTAGCTTTTACACTATGACATTACGACTGAAAAAATCTATTAAAATTTTTAAAAGATTTTATGGCATTTTAAAACTTAAACTTTCGTGAGCACTGCACATATTTTATTAAATCACGGTTACTAGTGAGTAAAACCGTGATTTAATAAAAAAAAATATGGCATTCTCAAAATAAGTCGAAAGACAATTATTAGGCCAGTCAATATCAACATCTAAGATCGCAAACGCGCATGTAACAGTAAAGTTGTTAGGACAGTATAGTATCTTACCGAAATTTGCAATTCTGAACACCCTGTGCTACTCACATAGTACTCGAAAGACTGGCACTTGGTCCGGTATTTTAAAAAAATCTACCCTAAAAAGGCATTAATTGTGTTTAAAAAAAAATTGCTTTTGAGCCCAACCTAGCACTCTTTGAGAATGTGGGGTGTCCGCACGTCGCGGTTATTATAGAACAACTTGAAGAAAATAATTTGTCCAACGAAAAAAATTTAGTAAAAAAAGAACTTATTTTTTGTTTTAAGCGTTACTAAAACTATCGACCCGGAGTCAGGTGTCACTGACCAAAAAAACACCCTGTATTTGACGCTAAAGTGTGCGTGCGTGACACACTAATGAATTAAACTGTAGGGCAGGGATTTAATTCGGAATGCATTAAATTATTAGGTATTTTTAGTCCGTTCGGTCAAGGCTGGTCAGATGCCCGCCACGCCTTAAGTCAGTTTACACATTATTAAACATCTAATATTATAACATTTATTTAATGCTGTGAGTTATTGTATTACTTATGTCTATCACTCTTTCAACCGCAAATCCCATTATACGTATACAAAAGAATCGGTAAGTACCTAGGTACACTCGACAACGACAGCACGTAGACGCTTACTGCTTACACGCTAGCACTCTACTCGGTTACGTTACCGGTGCGACTTTACAACCAAAGTATACACTCTAACGTGCTGTCGTGTGTACCATTTATTGAAGTCTGCACAGCCCCTCTACCCTTGACGCTATTGCGATCCAATTGAAAAAGTTTAAAAATTAATTTCTCTTTGAATTCGCATAGTAATGCTTTGATTTTAAATACTTTGTAATGTTTATTCAAAGGTAAGGATGTTTTATTCAATAAAAACACAAAATTCGTCTTAATTTGTAAAATATTAAATTTTGTAAATTGCGCCATATTGCGGCCGCATTGGAAAAGCGCGTCAAGGGTAGAGGGGCAGATAGCCTCAGTTTCAATCAGCCCCTCTACCCTTGACGCATTTTTCCAATACGGCCGCAATACGGCGCAATTTACAATTTTTTATATTTTGCAAATTAAGACGCATTTTGTGTTTTTATTAAATAAAACAGCCTTACTTTTGAATAAACATTACAAAGTATCTAAAATCAAAGCATTAGTATGCGAATTCAAAGAGAAATAAATTTTCAAACTTTTTCAATTTGATCGCAATAGCGTCAAGGGTAACCCCCCTGATCTCAGCAACAAACGATTTATAAATGAATTAAAATGTAGGTAGTCCCAACTGTAGCCACCGTGCACCGCCAAAGTTTGTATTTTTTTATCTTTTATGTTTACTGCTTTGATGTTTTTGGTAAACATCTTAAATATCCTGAGTGAGCCATTGATCTCGCGAGTCAATAAAAGTGTCAATGATTCCTTGATGATACGGCATCTCGACCGGCACGGGAAGTTTGCTTTTGGTCAAAAGAAATTACACACACGCACGCTAGCTATTTGCAAACTATCCACTGTACACACGACAGCACGTCAGAGTTTGCACTTTAGTTGTAAAATCGCCCGTAACGTAACCGATAAGAGTGGTAGCGTAGCGTGTAAGGGTCGACGTGCTGTCGTGTGTACAGTGCAGTCACGTCAAGTCCGTGATGACGGTGCCGAAGTAGCATTTCACACGTCATCATGTCATCAACGACATGTTAAAAGTCCATAAAGCTCATAATCTCGCTCTCGTTGAAGCCCAAGTCCAACCCCATAATCTCGTTCTCGTTGACGGTGCGGTGGACAATCGACTTATGATGTAAAAGTGTAAACGAAGAAAAATATGAAACAAACTATCTTACTGTGACAAAACCTCGTCAAGACGACGTACGTCTCACAACTAGCGCCGCCAATGGAAAAAAAATAATATCTTTTTTTTGGATGCGTTTTTAGCAAAAAACGCTCCTGCGATTTCTCAACGCGAGGCTTAACTATTTTTAGGACCTAAGGTTTGGATTCCAGATCCTAGAACTTAAGAATGCAATCGATTCTCGCCAAAAGTGGCCACTTTTGGCGAGAATCGATTGCATTCGTAGGAAATCCAATCCTGGAATCCAAACCTTAGGTCCTAAAAATACTTAAGCCTCGCGTTGAGAAATCGCAGGAGCGTTTTTTGCTAAAAACGCATCCAAAAAAAAGATATGTTTCGTCTTAAATACTTAAGGGTGGACGATAGCAAGGTGGCGGGAAATTCAAAATTTTCACAGTTTTTTTTTTATTTTGAATTTCCCGCCTCGTTGCTATCGTCTACCCTTAAAAGGCTTTCGGCGACTTTTCCACTTTAGTAACACTTTGATATTTATTAGATACCAATACAAATCAAGTCTTGTCAAGGAATAACCACAAAATTAAAATACTCCCGACATTGTAGATTCAAATTAGTATATTATTATCTCATAAAGGGCTGAACCGATTTTGATAAAACTTAACTAAGAACACTCATTAGAAAACCAGCTTTTAAATTAAAGAACCGCCATCAATTCGGTTCACGGTAACACACACAGACATACACACATAGCCGTCACACCAGTATTTTTTTGTAGGGAGTTAAAAAAAACGGTCAATTAGAAGCCTCTCCATTTGCAAGTTATCGGATACGTGCAAACATCTTTGACCCAGATGATTGGCGACGGGGTGTCTTGAGCGAAGCCTTACGTAATGTGCACTGAACCTTAAACGACTTATCTCAGATATTGTTGACCTATAATAACATGACTGCACGACTTAGGTTCTATTAAAGGAGTTAACACCGCACTAAACTGCACCTTATTCTTGTACACGTAGGTTTGTTAAACAAATCCGGCGAGCGAATGGGTATTGTAATGCCTAGGTCTAGGTATACGCTTAATTGCATCAGTAATCCAAATAAGGTAACCCCAAAGTACATAACTAGGTACCGGTACCTACTTGTAACAAAAGTATACTTTGCCCGAAAACTGCGCATTTGAGCTCAGCAATTTTCAGGTGCTATTCTGGCAAATATTACCTACAGCAGAAGATAAAACAAGTTGTTTCCTTCAATCGTGAGGCAAACCACGCAACTTGCATCTTGGGTCAAGTGTTTGTTTGTAAGTTGCCCATCTAAAGTAATTACGTCCCAAAGCAACGAGCAAAAATATCCTTTTGCAATCGCACGACTGTTTTGGCCGGCAACTGACGCATAAAGATTTAATTTTGTACCCGCTTTGCCAAATGCAGGCAGGGCAGTACTTGACTTGAAGTGCCCTAAATAGTCTAATTGCCAATACGTATTTTAATGATGGCCATAATATTTTTATAGCATCACATTCCTGCAAAGATATCGGTCGTCATGTTCGTGTGATAGTGCCCGCTGCGGTCTTTACTAGTCTTGTGGAGTTTATGATAACACAGATACCTCAGAAGTTCACTTCACTATCTCAATGTCATTGTCTTTGCACAGAATGTGCAAGCGATTCTCTCTGATTATTTTGACGCACATTCATTATTTTAGATACGAGCATTCAGTTGCTAAGAGGATATTATGAATATACAGAAGTACAAGTAGGTAGAAAATTAAACAGGACAGTTTATATAACCAATAAGCCCCGAAAACAATGCTAGTGGTCTGGGTTGAAGCTTCGTATAAATTTCGCAAAGGAGCGATGAGATCCGATCATCGGTTCGGGATTCTAACCACGATTTAGCACATACCTAGGTAGAAAATATTTCGGCACGTTTGCGGGCGCCATTGGTCATCATTATATGAAATATTCCCGCTTTTAACAATGTCTTATGAACCAGCAAAGTTTTAAAAGCAAATTCATGTTCGTCGTTTGTCGCAGTGTGTCGATCGTTACGTAATTTTAAAATACCGTAATATCTTCATCTTCTTTGCGTCTCGATGGCAGATTTAAATGGGTTTTAGCCTAGAATTCCGCAAAGCTAACTACGTTGTCATTAGCCGCCATAAGGTCCTCCAGTGGTGTTAGGGCACGCAGTTTTCGATATTACGGCATGTACCATAATATCGAAATGAAACGAAGTGGATCTTCTTGTCTTCCTAATAAGCTCGTATAGCGAGAGACGTAGAGATGGCAATTCGTTTCAATTGGAGCTTCCGACGCAAAGGCAGGAAGAAATTGACTTTATTTAGCCTCCTTTTATTAATCTTGTGACATCTATCTACTAAGTGATGGGGCACACACAGTTGGTCATGCAAGTTATTACATAAGTTTAGAATTTTGCTGACATTTTTATAGTCATTTTGCAATTACTTACTTACTTTCCAATATCTGATCAGTCATTAATATATATCTGTAAGATTTCTTATAACCTAAGCTACCTAAAATTAATTTACACTCAGAAACAGTTTGATCTTATCGCAAGTCATTTCATCGCTACTCACTCACTCACTTAGTTTCCAAAACATGGTTATGTGATTCGCTACTCCAAACTGGACTCCAACAATCTAGTCAAATTACCTAGTCACCGGAAAAAGTGCTATAGGATCCAAGCCTTGGTTGGTTACAATAATTACAACCTTCTGCTAATAAAAAGTGGTTCAAAGTGTCAAACATACCACATTGATTCAGGAGATCTTGCTTGGAATTAAACCACTACCAAAAGGAAGGCCCATCAAACTCATCATAAAATAGCCACCTCACGCTTTGCAGACTGAAGTGAAATGCCACCAGAATAGCGTCAGAGAATCTTGCGCGCAGATCCTGCCTAGAACTGAAAACAAGCTGAATGCAACCAACAGCTTAAATGCCTCCAACAGCAACGGAACAAGGCATGCTGTGCCTCTCTCGCCACGAGAACTGTCCCTGGGACCAGGCCCTGAAGGCTTCGGAAATCAGCTGGACTGGCCTCGAGTACGCCTGCCTAAAGATCTTGCACCTCTACTGCAGGGTCTTCGATAGAGAGGATGTCCTGGATATGGTTATCAGGTAAGTTGATGCGGCTGAGGTATAGCTTGGTGTTTTTTTCTTCTTGATTCAAGCGGGCAGAGGTGCGAGAAGCAGATATGAGATAAGGTAGGTAAGAGATCGTTGATACTAGTATGCTTAGCTACGTAAAATGAGGAATTCCAGCTATGTAACTTTTGCTAACGAAGGCTAAGCGTTTAAAAGCGAGGTGGAAGGACGAGTTATGTGAAAGGAACGGGAACTATGGTGCAGTCACTCCAAGATTCACGCAGGTTGGTCCGAAATTTAACGCCTGGTTTCCTTGGCGCCTAATGATTAAAATGCAGTAGGAGACAAAGCTAACGATTATTTAATTAGTCTAGGCTATGTTTATCTCCAATGATTACTTTGGCTGATTGCAAAAAAAAAAACAGTAGAGCTGCCCACAAGAAGCTCAGTATGCTTAGCATGGTCGTTTTGACACTCTCTCGAACTCGAGTGACAGATGTGCCATGTCTATTGTGCGAGCATGGCAGGCGGGACTCGAGATGGCAATAGATTAGGGTCATGTCGAGCAGAAAGTAGATATTGCCATTTTAATAAAAAATTTGTATTTTTGTCTCCATCGCCATGTTGGCGTAGAGCCAACATGGCGATGGAGGGCCATCGCCATGTTGGGCCTATCTCGGGGCCTATCTCGGGCTTACCATGCTGCACGTACAGGTTTACGATCGCGGTTCTGCCAGATTTCGCCAATTCTCTGACATTTTGGTACACGACTTAATCACAAAATAAGTGCAGTAAAAGTTCAACTCAGTGATAAACGTTATGAATTTTAAATTTATCTTGGGATTAATTTTAAAAACTTGTGAAGCCAGGGTGCATGACTTTCGAAGCTTATCCCGTAAACGCCTTTCCAAATATCAGCTCCTGAGAACTCTAGCACTTAAGATGCCTATTGTTATTCAGAAGTGGTGGCGAGAAGTGGCGCGAGGGGAAAATGGCCTTTACCCAATAGCGGGCAGAGATAGGCTGATGAAGATGATGATGATGATTCAGAACTGGTCGACTAGCTTCTTTTGGTTATGGTAAAAAATATGTATGCGTGTTTAAAGCTGTCTCAAACGAGGCTAAAGCCAATTTCCTTTTGTTTCTGCTCTATAGACATGAAAGTTCAAACTGCGGATACACCGGCTCATAATAATGCGTCCTTAAGGGTAGACGATAGCAAGGTGGCGGGAAATTCAAAATTTTCACAGACTATTACATTTTGTAGCTAAACTTAACTATTTTTGTTCAGCGATTTTTCGTTCGCGAGAATAAAACCGTATTATTTTCATTATTGTAAACAACAGAACAACAATAATTCAGCCGATTATGTGTTCTGGTCTACGAAGCAGTGGTACTGCCCAAAAAACTTGTCGTAGACCAGAACACATAATCGGCTGAATTATTGTTGTTCTGTTGTTTACAATAATGAAAAGAATACGGTTTTATTCTCGCGAACGAAAAATCGCTGAACAAAAATAGCTCAGTTTAGCTACAAAATGTAAAAACTGTGAAAATTTTGAATTTCCCGCCACGCTACGATCTTCCAGCCTTAAGGTGGAATTGGCCACGAGTTTGTAGTTTTTATTAATGGCGAAGTGCGTTTGCCAGACACTAACAAAGGTAGCAAACCCTAGGTACGTCATTAGCAGCAGCAAACAACATCAGAAAAAGTCTTGCAGTTAACCTTAACGGTCTGTCATTATCAATGCGATAAAACGAGCCCATCCGAAGTTAATGGGACCATTAATGGACAGCCTACGAACGTTTTTACGCTTTATTGAGGACAAAATGAATGAGGTACAGTCGGCCACAGTCTCAGATACCCCTTTTTGTTCGATTGGCGCCCTTAAGCCGCGCGCGGTAAGAGCTGCCATGGGGTATCTGAGATTGTGCCGACCGTACAAATTGAAGAGAATTTTTGTTGACAACAAAGTCCGTAATAAGAAACTGCTAAAAATATTATAGGGTTAGGTACGTGCGTCTAATTATTGATGCGATTTTACCCTTACAAGTTTACAACTGATTAAAACAGGAAAATCGCTATAATAATAGGTATATGGCCAATTGGGTACGCAAAGTTTTTTGTTCGAAAGTCCGTTATTGGCTTAAACTTATCTTTAGACAATATTGAGAAACTAATTTAAATATTTTTTATTTTGGTCAAGTAGTTTTGTTTTTATGCGCTAAAATGTTTTGTTCCTATGACCGCCAACAGTATGCAGACCGTCGCGTGAAGGTCATAAAACCGTATCTTTGAAACGTTGTAAAATCCAAACTACTGTACCAAAATAAAAAATATTGAAATTAGTTTCTCAATATTGTCTAAAGATAAGATTAAGCCAATAACGGACTTTCGAACAAAAAACTTTGCGTACCGAATTGGCCAAGCAACTCCCAATTTTTTCAAGTAAGTATATCATGCCTACATACATAATTAGGTATATATAACCAAACAAATATACATCTAATCGTATCATGTGGTGCTAAAGTTAAAAATAATTACCTCACCTTTTAGGTCATACTTACTAACTTGATATTGTAACTTTGTTAATTGTGTTAGCCAGTGATTGCTGATATAATGGTGCAGGGCGCGGCATTTTGTAACACCTTTTGCCCACGCTAGAGATTCAAAATCAAAATCAAAATCAAAATCAAAATATATTTATTAGGCAAAAATAATTTTACAAGTGAAGTAATAGTTTAAAATTCTTAAGGCTAACATTGTTAACAGATTGACTTCTGGTGTAATAGTGTCCCCACACTAGGCTAGGCCTGATGCCTCCTTAGTTGAAGAATACCATCAACTTTTGATTTTTATCTTACCATACACTCTATTAAAAATGAAAAATTTGGGTGAAAAATTTTTTTTGATACGACTTATAGTTCTCGAGATATTTAATTTTAAACTACCTGTGCGACGGGCGCGCGGTCGTCAGCTGCTGTGACGTCACAACTCCACACGCACCCGACACATACACCGTAACACTCATTCAAAGGGCTGTATCTTTGGAACCGTACTAGGTAGCCAGTTGAAATTTTCAGAGATTATGTTTTATTATAGTGGATTACCAAATCAATAATAAAAATTAAAAAATATAAAAAAATAAGAGGGGTCCCCATACAAAAAACGTTGTTTTATACTTTTTGCTCTATAGAAAAAACGGTAAGACATACAAGCAACAAACTTGGTATGATTATAGGGCTTACTCCATAGTATAACAAAATAATATAAAAACTGGCCAAGTGCGAGTCGGACTTGCGCACGAAGGGTTCCTTACCATCTATAAGAAAGGTGAAAAAATCACAATTGTTGTATGGGAGCCTCCTTAAATGTTTATTTTATTCTGATTTTTGGTATTTGTTGTTATGACGGCATTAGAAATACATCATCTGTGAAAATTTCAACTGTCTAACTATCATGGTTCATGAGATACAGCCTGGTGACAGACTGACGGACAGACGGACAGACAGACGGACAGACAGCGGAGTCTTAGTAATAGTGTCCCGTGTGGAACCCTTCGGGTACGAAACCCTAAAAACGGTCAAGCGCGACTCGGATTCACGCGCCGAGGGTCCGTATAACCAGTTTTTTTATTGTATGGCGGTAGGGAACTCTCAGTGCGCGAGTTCTACTCGCACTTGGCCAGTTTTTTTGTGTGTTGTGGGCTAGGTCGTCGACTAAACTGTCAGGATGGTATAGGTGCTGGGCAAGCCTACTCCATCTAAAACAAAGTCCCAGGCACTGCAGCGCCGAGTGGTTTCTTCACCCATCTAGTGTGAGTGAAGGTGCCACTGGACGCTGTATAAATCATCTTATTACGTAGATGCAAAGGCCTTAGTTAGTCAGGTCATTTTTCATTTTTCAAAGTCGTCATCCATAGCTAAGTAAGAATATATTATTTTAAGTACAAACCCGTGCTAGGGAATATTTTAAACAGAGCTTGCGGCTTTAAAACCTGTCCCAAGCGAATTTTTAACGTTATAACTAAGTAATATTATATTAAAACACTACTGTAACACTGACTAAACACACATAAAAACTGACCAAGTGCGAGTAGAAATCGCGCACTGAGAGTTCTGTACCACCATACATTAAAAAAAACTGGTTATACGGACCCTCGGCGCGTGAGTCCGAGTTGCGCTTGACCGTTTTTTATATTTTTTTGTTATACTATGGAGTAAGTCCTATAATCATACCAAGTTTGATGCTTGTATTTCTTACCGTTTTTTCTAAAGAGCAAAAAGTATAAAACAACGTTTTTTGTATGGGGACCCCTCTTATTTTTTAATATTTTTTTATTTTTATAATTTCTTGGGTAATCCACCATAATAAAACATAATCTCTTAAAATTTCAACTGGCTACCTAGTACGGTTCCAAAGATACAGCCGTTTGAATGAGTGTTAAGGCTCCTCTACACGTCTACAGAGGCATCTGCAGACGTCATCTCCGGATGCGTCCGCCGACGTGTAGAGGGGGTGATTTGCGCATCTGTGGTAGGTATTTAACGTCTGGAGACGCGTCCGCCTCGAATCCGATGGTTGTCGGTTTTTTGGCACACATCAAAGGGTTTTGGCGCGGACGTCCGGCGCGTGTCCACACGTCTGCCGACGCATCAGTTTGATCGGAGTTGCGGTTGAGAGTGGACGCGTGCCTGCGGTTTAATTTACTTTGCGCCTGCGGTTTTTATTTGAGAAATGGCTAACAATATGAGCTCTGAGGAAACTTTTAAGTTTCTTGAGCTCTATCAAACAGAAAACTGTTTGTGAAACCCTAAAAATAAATACCACAAAATTAAAAATGTTCTAAGTAAACTATTAGTATAATTTAATAATCTATGTATGTACAGTCAAGTACAGCGATGCACATTCAAGTAGTAGTTAAAAGTACTAAATAAGTAAATAGCTACGATCTCAATATATGTTGCGTCTGTCGAGAATGGACATAGACTGATCGACCTACAGACGTGTGGACAGCTCTAGGAAATCCATCTGCGGATGCATCTGCCCGCGTCCGCGGACGCATCTGCTGACGTGTAGAGGAGGCTTTACGGTGTATGTGTCGAGTGCGTGTAGAGTTGTGACGTCACGCGAGTTTGCCGCGCTCGCGCGAAAAACTCCAAAAGGACGGAAACTAAAACCGTCGTAACTTTAAAACTACTGGCTCGATTTGAATGAAACAAAAACAGGTGTATTTCTAAATTTTTAGGCTACACGGTCATAAAGTTTCAAGTGATTTAACAGACCCACGGACATTCTTCATTCATGCACAAGTTATTATCTTACAAGAAAATTCAATTATTGAATATCTTACAAGAAAATTCAATCTCTTTTTCTGCTGGGTATTATTTTTTTAATATTTACTGCAAATTCTACCCTGTATAAAACAGCGGAAAATCACACCCAAAGCTTGGGTGCCAGTAGTGAATATTGTGTAAAATTACATGTTCCAACGGAATGTAACAACATTTTTGTTTCGCCGGCACTGAGAATCATTCAAAAATGTATGGAGCGAAAATGATTTCCAATAGGTACCTACAAAACAAAACATGCGTTGACAGAGTACCGTGTGCATAGGCCTTTACCTGTACCATTAGCCAACGTGGACACTAGTAGTAGACAGCTTGCTGGCATGCCAGAGGTCGCTCGTCGCTTCATCGTGTTATTCACTCATGGTTTATTATAGGTCCGTGGTAAACTAATACAATCACGGCTATTTTCACTACACACCTACGGGCTGCCTACTCCAGCATTCGTGCATTCCGTTCCATTCATGAAAAGGAAAATAAATAAAACCATAGAAGATAGGAGCTACTGAGTAATTACGACCAGAGGAATAGCTAATAGAGCAGCGACACTGGTTGTTTAGAAACGTAATGCCACTTCAGCAATAAGGCGTTTTCTAAGAACAAATTCAAAGCAATTCATAGATGGCGTTTACAGCCTCGGCCATAGAAGAACATGCATCCTTTTCTAAGCGAACATGAAGTTCGCCGTGAAGTTGGTATAGGTAGAGTACCTAAGTCCCTTGTTGTTATTTTGACAGGTTGACACAATGTCAACATGGGCTAGTGTTGCAGACAATATTGCCGGGATATAGGTATATTGCCGAACACTAACAATGTTTTTACTGTATCACATAATATTGCCAACAAATAGTGCCGCTTTTGAAGCCCCATAATGTACGTTACCTTGCTTGGTATGGTATACAAAATGGCACCTGGAACCATCGGGAACAGAAACTAATCGGTAGTTGTATAGTGACAATTTCTTTCTGCTTACTAATACTGCAAGATTACGTAGCAAGATTCAAGACGCGTTCCAAGCGATAGTTTTGTGAATCGGGTTTTTTTAGCAATCTATCTGTTCTATTCCGAACGAAAATAATCCAGACTAGCTCAGACTCATTCATTACATTACATTCTGCATTTTTTTAAACGAATGTGCGAAAATAATTCCAGATTTATAATGGTACCTACTAGCGTTGTGTGTTTTTTCCGGCTACAGGTTCGATTCCCTTCCTGATTGCTTTATTGCAAAGTTCTCCGAGTCTACTGGAACTATCCGGCGTTTGTATGTATGTATGTTTGTATGTATGCAAACCTCAAAGCAAATATTGTGAGGAAACCTGAGCAGTGGGCAGGCTCTCTTATTCTCTGTTACGTATAGGATACCCCTTTTTGTTCGATCTACGCAGGTTTGCTGCGTAAGAGAGTACCATACCACCATAATAACAAGTCTCCAACCGTAGGTACTAACATTTGCGAATAAAAATATGTCAAAAATAAATCGCAATAAACATGTCAAAGTGTAAGTAGTAGACAAACTAAGGCCTTTGCATCTGCGTAATGAGATGATTTATACAGCGTCCAGTTGCACCTGCACTCACACTACACTATAGGTGAAGAGACCACTCGGCGCTGCAGTGCCTGGGACATTGTACACAAACAATAATAATAATTAATAATAATTGCCAATACCTACTCCAATAAACCACCCGGGTCACAGCCGACCCAAAGGTCCCCGTGACGCTAGCGCAGCGTTTCCACGCTGAATTGACCGACAGGGAGATCCGCTGCATCAGATATGCCCCGGAGCGGTGTCAAACCCACGCACGGTAGGTTTACTTAGGGTTAGTTCCCACATTTTTCAATACAAGAGACGTAAAGTCTGAACAAGCCTTTGAAACGTAATGAATTTGACCTCGTGGTGTCAATTATCTATCTTGAAAGCTGTCGCCCAGATTCAGGCGAGAAAAGGTGGTGGCTGTGAAAGAAAAATCGGAAAATCAGTTTGCATAGGCTGAAAAATCTACAACATGTATTATGCTTGCGCTGCATTTTGGTCCATCTTGGTGGCTACTCCTCAGTTTTATTACTGACTGAACTTATAGTTCTGGCAACTGAAATAGAACAGAGACGAGGAGCATTTGATGTAGATTTAATTAACGATTGTTTTGGAAGTCTCCCAGCATTTGCGAAATGCAATTTGATGGTGATAGTCCCTGGATTCCCGTATTCGCTAAAAATATGTATACAACGTGTTACAAAACATCCTATGTCTTTTTACAGGGTGTAACCTACTGGTCAACAGGATGTCAATTCTGTGAAAAAGTTGAAAAAAACATATTTTATTTTTAACCTCAAAATTGAAAAATTTTCATAACTTTTTTTTTCTTGGTACTAGCTCAAATTTAAAAATATGTTTGTGGGTGTAGGTGCATTTGTTTAGGTTTGAGTTGTTAAGACATTGTGAAAGTCAATGAAAACAATATTTAAAAAAATACTTTTCTCCCGCCACACCGTTCACATTTTATTAATTTAAAAATCAACGGAACGTCATAGATCAAAAAAAATATTTAGGTTGTGATCCCTATCACCGGGTGCTATTACCCTGTAAAAAGAGTTAGCATCTTTTGTAACACCTTGTATTACTTAGGATCGATAGTGAAAGATCTCAGAAGTCAGGAGCGGTAGTGTAGAGCAGTCAGCTTTTTCGTTCGACATGACTCGAGTAGTGGGGAGCAGTCGAGATCGAAAGGACATGAGATTTTTCCTTCGAGATGTGTCGAATGCGAGATTTCCGAGTATTTGCCTCCTTCTCCGCGAGTGATTGATTATGTGAGGTATTCTAGCGTGTCGCGTCAGCACAGAAGAGTAGGCATCTACCTTGGTACACACGACAGCACATCGACCTTTACACGCTAGCACTCTACTCGGTTGCATTACGGGCGGCTTTACAACAAAAATGTACAGTCTGACGTGCTGTCGTGTGTACATAACATTTCGTAATTCAGGTCCATTCAATTTTGGTAAATTGTCGCATTCGAGTTCTAAAGTGAAAACCACAGTTCCACCACACGTTACCTACTTAATGTTCTTGAGTTGGCCTCCATTGGGTTAGATCACTTTCACTTGCCAACCTAATCGTCTTTGTCAAAAGGTACGGTTTTACAAATGACTGATTAAAGTTTGACCTTACGTCTCGTCTGTCAGCTAATTGATTGTACCATTATTTATAATACCCGAGGTCGAGGTTGACCACGAAAATAAAACGAACCTAAACTATACCCTCATTTCACCAGAGGTACCAGAAACGCCACGTTTTGCAGCATGGTTTTTATGAGGTGGCCAATAGTATACCCCTCCTATGACTGAATTTTGAGTGTGATATGCAAGGCCAGCCATCATAGCAAATTCTGTCACAATGCCGCTTCCTCAGGATATCTATTACGGTCTCATCCATCAAAGAGCAATGTCTAGAAAAAGAGGGTCAATTAATTCCACGTTGTCTGCGTCCATCATAGCGTTTTCTTCGTTTCCAAACAAATTGTTAATCACAGGTCCGGACGGCATGAAAGTTTCATTTGCCGCGTCCAATGAAAACAGACATAAATCTATTCTTGATTTACAATGTCATTTATTCCACACACTGTCGACCGTTCAAATGCTCTGGAACCGGCTTTATAAATAAACCCGAGAGATTTATTAATTTGCGCCTTAGCGGTCGTCTGCATTATAAATTAATCCGTCGGAATCGTCCGATGAGATACTGTATTTAAACATTTTGTTATACCACCATTACGTACTCACAATACGATGTAAAAAAAACTGTTATTCTCTCTGCTCTGCGCTCATTCCAATTTCAATTATTAGAATCTTCAAGTTTTTTTAAATTCCCTTTTCTTATTTAAAACTAGTTGTGCCCGCGACTTCGTATGCGTTTTTACACATTTGACATTTAATTTAAATTCGACTGTGGAGGAAAACTCAAAAGGAAGGTTTTTTTTAACCCCCGACCAACAAAGAGGGGTGTCATAAGTTTGATAGCTTTGTGTGTGTGTGTCTGTTTATGTGTTTATGAGGGTGTGCCTGTCTGTGTGTCTGCCTGTGTGTGTGTGCCCTAATCTAAACAATAAATTTATGATAAAAAATGTTTTGTTTAGATTAGGTATCGCCCGTGTAAGATACCAGGAAGCTTAGCATAAGAATTGCCTGGGAAGTTGGGGGTTTATTATGTATCTCCCTTGACGTAGAGTGGGATAGATAAAGTTATAAGCCCATAGATAAGGTCTTACCCATTCTTATGCTAAGCCAGCAAGCAAAGCATAAGGTTGGGTTAGAGCGTATCTACCGCAAATAACTCTGTCTATCCCGCTCTACGGCAAACAAAATATTTTTTTTAAATATCTAGTTGGGCTCAGTAGAGTAAATATTTAAAAAAAGGCACAAAAAAAAATTTCAACCTCACGTGGGTTCAAACCCAGAACATTTCGACCGCGACGCAACAGTACTACATTTCTAACATCGATAAACTTTGTCCGACCTCCACCGAAAACCACTCACAATTCCCTCCAGCAAGCATCATAAGGCTGGGTTAGAGCGTATCTATGGCTCTGTCCATCCCGCTCTACGTCAAACAAAAGAGTGAGATACCTATTGTTTTAAACCCATAGATACGCTCAAACCCGGCCTTATGCTACGCTTGTATAACTAACATTTTCCGCCAAAATAAAATAAAAACAAATGCCGATTTTTCATTTACAATATGCGCCCCAAATGCCAAAAGTCGTAGCGTGCTATTATACAGAGTGTTAAAAGACCGCCAACAAAGCGGGAGACCACGTATACGTATTATAGTCCTCATCATAACGAACATTTTTGCCCAAGGAACTATGCCTGGGAAATCAACGGTTTCCGAGATAATAAAGTCGAACTTAATTTTTTTTTTTTCAAAAATGTGTTCAGTATCACGTTCTTAACATACCTTCTTAAGAAGCCATATCAAAATTATGAATATTTCTTACAAAAAATCAAGTTAAAATTGCAACCCGCAATGTAGGTTTTCGAGAGAATGTGGTTCAAAGTCGTTTTTTTTTTTTTTTTGCAGAAATATGTTCAGTATCACGTTCTTAACATACCTTCTCAAGAAGCCATATCCAAATTATGAATATTTCTTACAAAAAACGAAGTTAAAATTGCAACCCGCAATGTATTCTAAACATCGGATAGCCTAAGTTACTCCCAGAAACGTGAGTTACGACCATGTTAAGTTTGGTTGAAAACTATTCAGCGGTGTTCGCGTTTATCGTGTTCATACAGACAGACAGACAGACAGACAGACAGACAGACAGACAGACATAAACCGTTTTTTTTGCATTTTTGGATTCAGTATAGTTTACTTAGTAACCCCTGCTAGTTTTTTTCTAAAAATATTCAATGTACAGAATTGACTTCGCTAGAGTTTTATTATAAGTATACAGGGTGTTAAAAGACCGCCAACAAAGCGGGAAACCACGTATTGTCCTCATCATAAGTAACATTTTTGCCCAAGGAACTATGCCTGGGAAATCAACGGTTTCCGAGATAATGAGGTTCAAAGTCGGACTTTTCAAAACTTTTTTTTTGCGGAAATGTATTCAGTATCTAGTTCTTTACATATCTGCTCAAAAAGCCATATCAAAATTATGAATATTTCCTACAAAAAACGACGTTAAAATTACAACCCGCAATGTATTCTAAATATCGGCATTTCAAGTATAAGTAATATAAACTTATACCTATGCTTGCGCAATATGACTTCTGTGCGTTACACGTCCATTGCGTAATAAAATATTTTTCGCCCAGTGCCCTTATCGTGAATTCAACGATAACCAACCGGCCTGCCCCTGTATTATCTAAAATATCCACTGTAAAAATAACGGTTTTTAAATGTCAAAAAATAGATTGTTCATTTCAATAAGGGCTATTTTCGAGTGTTTTGACGCTCGGAGGTTGAGTGGAATTTTTACATAATAGAGGCGCTGGGGGTCTACCGGCTAAGACGAAGCCGATTACCATCGGCGAAAATCGAAGTTCGATTTATGAAAAATATAGGTACTGCCACCGAGTTCACTTTACTGCCACCCAGTTCATTTTACTGCCACCCAGTTCATTTTACTGCCACCCAGTTCATTTTACTGCCACCCAGTTAATTTTTCATAAATCGAACTTCGATTTTCGCCAATGGTAATCGGCTCCATCTTAGCCGGTAGGCCCCCTTCGCTAAAAATCCATTCCGGTGGTCTTCTGTCTGACGAATGGTATTTTTTTTCCTGGAATGGCTTTGAACTTTCAAGTTTTACAAAAAGCTGGATTCATTGCACGCTGTTGAAAAAGAGGCATTTTACTAAAATGTTTAAGAATGCCGTTGGATTACCAAACTGAAAAAAAAATCTACTTATACATAACAATCTGTAGGTTACATTGGGGAGTAAAGTGCTACTTGTTTATCGTATCTAACAACAACATGCAAATTGTTATTTTATCAAATATTAGTAGGATCGAATAATAAAATTGCAGGTAAACGTAAATTAACGTAATATCGAACTCCTGCTAAGAGATGTTGTCTTAAGAAATCTCCGGAAAGACCTTAGATAGACCAAGGTCACTGGCGACAAAAGTATTTTCGTGCCTTAATAAAAAAAAAACTATTTAAAAAATATGTAGAGCGCCAGGAATACTCGCGACTTGCGCGACTGTACGCACGACCCAATTTTCTACGGTAAATCATTGCCGAAAATATATTTTATGACGACGCAATAAGGTTATACGACAAGTAGTGTGACAGAGCAATGACGATCGTCGAAGACCAAAATATCCTCCAGAAACAGTGGAGATTAAACTTAAGGTCAATGCAATAAGTGTCTTTAAAGTGGAAGCTTTCTGGTGTAGCTAAACAAAGCCAGTGTTAGACGGAAATAAGTCGCACATTCAAATTATTACCCTCAATGTTAAATAGTTACGAGTGGGTGCAACTCAGTTTACGACCGAGGACTCTAGCAGTCTTATCCTATCTTATTTGAACTAATAGTTAGTGCAGGCGTTACACCATCACAAATTTCAATTTTCTAGATTCTTTCGACCTTGCACTTCTTGGTAATCTCTACTTCCTTATTGCATGTTGTCTAGTTTTTATTTATTTATTTAAATCGCAACAAAGGTGAATTTCACACATATTTTCGACACTTGCTGAAGTTTTTTAACCGTGGGCTGATATTTGACGTCCTTTTAGGTAACGGAAACGTTACCGGAAACCGAAGACGTTTTGTAACGAGTAGAAGTAATTGACGTTTTCAAAGTCTCGTGCGAAACTGTCGATTTTCACTCATTTTTGTATAATACACTAAGTAATTAAATCTCATTGTAGTTTTATAACAGTTGTAGCTTTTACCGAAATAATAGAACGATCTGCATAATTATTATTATTTTTTGCGTTCATGGGAACATTCCCAGCCTTGTCCAAAATTAAGACGCAGTTATAGGTACACACAGATCTTACAAAACTGTACAAATTAGAGTTAACATTTTTTAAGAGGACAGTTCGTTGACCTTAAGGCGAGTCTGCATTGAGAGGCGCCATCGCACGCGCATTAAGAGTAGACAAAACAACAACAATGACATACGCACAAGTCGAAGCAAAACTCATGCGCGTGTGTCATGCATGCCGCCCGCCGCCTTGGCTAAGCTATGCATACTAATTTATGAGAGTCTCCCGTAATCTCTCGTTTAGTTGCTGAACAAGAGTTTTACTGCCAGGCTGAAGAGTTTTGCACAAAAATGTGGAAAAA
Source organism: Zelleria hepariella (assembly GCA_949319315.1). Classification (NCBI taxonomy): domain Eukaryota; kingdom Metazoa; phylum Arthropoda; class Insecta; order Lepidoptera; family Yponomeutidae; genus Zelleria; species Zelleria hepariella. Next base: position 4,535,563 of record OX439390.1, on the reverse strand, counting down.
TAGTACCAGTTTAATCGGTAGGTACCTAAGTGGGTACTTAATAAGAACTTTCTAAGATACTGTATTTAAACATTTTGTTATACCACCATTACGTACTCACAATACGATGTAAAAAAAACTGTTATTCTCTCTGCTCTGCGCTCATTCCAATTTCAATTATTAGAATCTTCAAGTTTTTTTAAATTCCCTTTTCTTATTTAAAACTAGTTGTGCCCGCGACTTCGTATGCGTTTTTACACATTTGACATTTAATTTAAATTCGACTGTGGAGGAAAACTCAAAAGGAAGGTTTTTTTTAACCCCCGACCAACAAAGAGGGGTGTCATAAGTTTGATAGCTTTGTGTGTGTGTGTCTGTTTATGTGTTTATGAGGGTGTGCCTGTCTGTGTGTCTGCCTGTGTGTGTGTGCCCTAATCTAAACAATAAATTTATGATAAAAAATGTTTTGTTTAGATTAGGTATCGCCCGTGTAAGATACCAGGAAGCTTAGCATAAGAATTGCCTGGGAAGTTGGGGGTTTATTATGTATCTCCCTTGACGTAGAGTGGGATAGATAAAGTTATAAGCCCATAGATAAGGTCTTACCCATTCTTATGCTAAGCCAGCAAGCAAAGCATAAGGTTGGGTTAGAGCGTATCTACCGCAAATAACTCTGTCTATCCCGCTCTACGGCAAACAAAATATTTTTTTTAAATATCTAGTTGGGCTCAGTAGAGTAAATATTTAAAAAAAGGCACAAAAAAAAATTTCAACCTCACGTGGGTTCAAACCCAGAACATTTCGACCGCGACGCAACAGTACTACATTTCTAACATCGATAAACTTTGTCCGACCTCCACCGAAAACCACTCACAATTCCCTCCAGCAAGCATCATAAGGCTGGGTTAGAGCGTATCTATGGCTCTGTCCATCCCGCTCTACGTCAAACAAAAGAGTGAGATACCTATTGTTTTAAACCCATAGATACGCTCAAACCCGGCCTTATGCTACGCTTGTATAACTAACATTTTCCGCCAAAATAAAATAAAAACAAATGCCGATTTTTCATTTACAATATGCGCCCCAAATGCCAAAAGTCGTAGCGTGCTATTATACAGAGTGTTAAAAGACCGCCAACAAAGCGGGAGACCACGTATACGTATTATAGTCCTCATCATAACGAACATTTTTGCCCAAGGAACTATGCCTGGGAAATCAACGGTTTCCGAGATAATAAAGTCGAACTTAATTTTTTTTTTTTCAAAAATGTGTTCAGTATCACGTTCTTAACATACCTTCTTAAGAAGCCATATCAAAATTATGAATATTTCTTACAAAAAATCAAGTTAAAATTGCAACCCGCAATGTAGGTTTTCGAGAGAATGTGGTTCAAAGTCGTTTTTTTTTTTTTTTTGCAGAAATATGTTCAGTATCACGTTCTTAACATACCTTCTCAAGAAGCCATATCCAAATTATGAATATTTCTTACAAAAAACGAAGTTAAAATTGCAACCCGCAATGTATTCTAAACATCGGATAGCCTAAGTTACTCCCAGAAACGTGAGTTACGACCATGTTAAGTTTGGTTGAAAACTATTCAGCGGTGTTCGCGTTTATCGTGTTCATACAGACAGACAGACAGACAGACAGACAGACAGACAGACAGACATAAACCGTTTTTTTTGCATTTTTGGATTCAGTATAGTTTACTTAGTAACCCCTGCTAGTTTTTTTCTAAAAATATTCAATGTACAGAATTGACTTCGCTAGAGTTTTATTATAAGTATACAGGGTGTTAAAAGACCGCCAACAAAGCGGGAAACCACGTATTGTCCTCATCATAAGTAACATTTTTGCCCAAGGAACTATGCCTGGGAAATCAACGGTTTCCGAGATAATGAGGTTCAAAGTCGGACTTTTCAAAACTTTTTTTTTGCGGAAATGTATTCAGTATCTAGTTCTTTACATATCTGCTCAAAAAGCCATATCAAAATTATGAATATTTCCTACAAAAAACGACGTTAAAATTACAACCCGCAATGTATTCTAAATATCGGCATTTCAAGTATAAGTAATATAAACTTATACCTATGCTTGCGCAATATGACTTCTGTGCGTTACACGTCCATTGCGTAATAAAATATTTTTCAAAATTATAACCTAAAAAAACAAAATCATTTCCCACCAATAATTTATCGAAAAAGTACTTTGTTTTGGTGTCTAGTATGCATGGCTTTCGGGTCTGTTGGCGGTCTTTTAACACCCTGTAGATTAAGTTTTGAAAGAAATATTTTGAGTTTCAACTTCGTAAACAAGCCATCGCATCGACATTGCTCTACTTTTCCATCATATCGAAGCTTTGAACGCTTAAAAGTCCGACTACGGCAGACGTATGGTGGGACTTTTATCTAATACTATAAATAGTCGGCCATTCCCCGGCAGTGGGCTGTGGCACGGTCAGGGCGGTTTGAAGGTCGCGAGGTCTTGGCCGGTAAGACGAAAGCTCCAGAAGGTTCCCTTTGGCCCCCTGAAAACTTAGGCCTTCGTCCAGAGGCACCTTCACTTACACTACAGATGGGTGAAGTGACCTCTCGTACGCTGCAGTGCCTGGGACATTAGACCGTGAAGGAAAACATTGTGAGGAAACCCGCGGCTTGGTTGGCTCCGCACGTATTTCCTGTGGGCTAGGCCGTGTCAGGATTATATAAGTAGGTACTGGGCAAGATGGCAAGATTTCTCCATCTTACAATATCCAAGGCCCGTGATTAGGCGTCCAGGGCCCTTACCCTGTAACGCAATGGCGGGTCAATGGCGTCCCGGCAGAAGGACAAAACCGGGCTCTCCTCGTTTTTCTCCTACGACCAGAGAACTAATCCTCTAGAATTAGAATCAAAATATTCTTTGCTGTACTACAAAAACATTAAAAGGACAGACAGCGTTAGCAAATCGTAATTGAAGTCGTCACCTGACAGCCCATTTTGGCACCATTGTGTTACAGGCTAAGGGCCCAGGACACCGCAGTTTCACCAGGGTGCTGGTTGTAGTGTGCCTCTTTTATGATCTTACTCTATGGTGAAAGGGCCACTATGTTACAGTCGTACGTAATATAATATTTTTGTGTGTGCTTGCTTTGGCCCTTTGTTCAAGTTCGGCAGCATCTCGGAGAAGCATCTCCAGGAGAAAAATAAGAGTGTTGCGATTTACATGTATCTATTTACCATATTTCAGTAGGTACATTACACAGAATCAAAGGGAAAATTTAGGAGTGCCTATTTCGTTTAATTTGATTTATTGCGATAAATTACAGGGATTATTAAAGATTTTATGTAGGTAATTATGTTATAATATAGGCAATTTCCTATTTTTTATCATAATTATAAAATTTACAAAAACATTATTATTATTTAAAAAAATATATAATTCTGATTATTTAAGTGGCCATAATATAAGTCGCAATGTCTAATAAGCCCCTAGTTTCTGGAAGTTACTATCGAGTCGTATTTCTGGGTCTTCAAAAATTGTGTCGGCTCCCATTTGCCGAGAGTGGATTGAAAATGATACCACCGCGATATGGGGCCGTAAAGTGACGTAAAACTAGAGTATCTATTCCCATGGGGGGCATAAGGGGCAAAGGTTGGGTTTGCGGTGAACCATCGCATCGCATTGATCGTGGGGTCATGGTCTAGGTACTGTATAAGAACATTGGCGAGGGACCACACGTACCTTTACATGGAGTAGCCAACCGCGTCTTGCCCACTAAAGGGGAGGGAAGAAAACTGAACATAATAGGTACAAGGTGTTACCAAAGTTGCTAACTCTTTTTACAGGGTAATCTGCCGATTTATAAATTGAGAAATTCGCTAAGCAAATGGGTAAGTATCGTCCTGTCTCTGCAGATTTCTCACAAAAGAGCGTGACAGAACGATACGTAAGTATTGCTTAGTAAAATTCTCAACTCAGAAACCGGGCCTATACCTATGTAGTGACACATTTATAAACTGAAAGTCTAATCTTCGTCATTGACATTGAGCTATAAAGTGGTACTTACCCTAAATGCATAAAATAACACTTACGATAGTGGGATTGTCACCGTAATTAATAACCTACTACATGTGGGTGTATTTCGCTGAATTTCAGCTCTTACGATGTAAAAGGTGAAAGCTAAAAGGATATAAGGGCGATGGCGGCATCAAATTGCATTTTGTTTCATGTTGTGAACTTGGGTTCAAGTTAAACTTAATAAATGAGAAAATCACGTAGAGTCCGGTAATCTGACACCTTATGACTTTGCATTGTGCTGAAAGTGTAAAGTAAAATACCTATTGTTCAAGCTCTTATGAGGTAGGTAAATAAAAACAGAAGGTTAACTTCTGCTTCTATTCGTTTAGATAGATTGAAGATAACCAGACGGTAACCAAGCGTGTCCGACTATCCAATCCTTTACGAATCTCGTTCTCAGCCTCAAGAGGTTTACTAGTACTCAAGAGGTTTACTAGTACTAGTACTACTAGGTCTATCAAATAGTACAAAACCTACAGAAATTACAGGAGACTGTGTGAATTTAAAAGTCTCGGCTAATAGTGTAATAATTACTTATGTAATAATAGCGATCCGCCCCCGCTTTGCACGGGTGGAATTAGATAAAAGTGCAGTAAGAACACGAAATAAACCTATCGGGAAAAAATATCTAAGCTCTTAGCGATAAAACCGCCATTATTTACTTTTAGGTTAAGAAAATTCTTGTAAATAACGATTTTTTGGTGTACCTTCACACGAAAGCACGGCGACCCTTACACGCTAGCACTCTACTATCGTGTGTACAATAAAGTGTTACCGTCTAGCTATCTTACGGTGAAAACCGCATCAAGATCCATTGTGTAGTAAAAGATCAGGGTGCATAGGAACAGGGAAGCGAGCGACTTTATTTTATGCTATGTAGAGACGTCGACTCGACGCGACTTGTGTGTGACCAGCATCTTAGCCTATGTACAGTCGGCCACAGTCTCAGATACACCTTTTTGTTCGATTGGCGCCCTTATGCCGCGCGCGATAAGAGCTGCCATGGGGTATCTGAGATTGTGGCCGACCGTACATAAAGATTGAACCGATCTGAACTTCTGTTAGGTTTTTGTGGCTCGTGTGTCGTGCAGAAATATTTCTCCTTTATTTACAAACAACGTGTCAGGCAGGTGTAGTCATATGATGTATGCACGTTATAAACAGCAATATTCATACCCCCTCATCAGTCATTTTCAATCGATCAGGAAGAAGCAGGGTGTGAAATGTATTCAGTCAGTCATGACTCATGATGAGCCAATAATTAATATTAGCTACCTAACTTCTCGATGTTTCGGGATACACTTTTATTATTCCTGCACCCGCAGACTGTTTCTGTCCTCGCGAGAATCTGTCCGGGATTTTTTAGGTACGGTCGGCCACAATCTCAGATACCCCATGGCAGCTCTTATCGCGCGCGGCATAGGGGCGCCAATCGAACAAAAAGGGGTATCTGAGACTGTGGCCGACTGTAAATACTTTATTGAATTACCGGAGGGCTTGGAGAGTGCTGAAATATTAAAATTGCGCTTTCACCAAAGTCGTAGAACCAAAGTGGTTGCAAATCACATTTAAGGTAGAAGTTGACGTGTTTCAGGAACAACTGTCCTATATCCGTGCAATTCGATGCTAATTTTTTCAAACAAACTCACGCACGATGCATGTGGAAGACGAACGTGAGCATCTCACTCATGATGGCATGCCGAGTTGTCGGGAGCATTGTGCGGTGACATACCGACAGACACGACGGGAGATTGTCGCTATTAGCATTTCAATAAGCTGAGTTTAGCCGCCAGGGAGCGGACTCTACACCGGGGTACACTTTAAAGTCCTGCAAGCTTAGCATGAGACTGTGTTAGTTAGGCAGTACATAAAGGGGATAGCTATACATTATGTATCTAACTTTTTTGTTTGACGTAAAGTGGTATAGATAGATATAGGTATACGTAGTTTTAACGCATAGTGGTTAGGTTATCGTATGAGGTAGTGGCCACCCCTGCTAGGGAAGCACAATGTCACGATAAAAGTTTTATTCCATTATCAGCTATCGCCATCTTGCTTTATTTCATCGCGTGAAGCGAGATGCCGCTACCCGATAGTGGGATAAAACTTTTATCTTGAAGTTGTGCTTCCCGGTGTCAAGAGTTTTCTAGGCCCTCAAGGGCCTCTGACATGGCTTAACGATAGATACGCTCTAACTAACCCATTCTTGTGCTAAGCAAGCTATTATACCGGTCCATTTTTTCTCGCTGAAAAATAGTTTCCTCGTACTGAGCTGTCAACGTAATGGGTGTAAGTTAAACAATTTGGCAGTTTATACTCTGCAAGCATGTTTATTAGACTGAAAAGTTGGTCTCAGAAGTAATTTTCCGGTGTAAATAGTACAGCCCTGTATGGCCCCACCAACGACACTCATCGTGATCGGCGAAGCAAAGAACATCAGTAGGTACATACGTACATACAAACTTACTTACATTGTCTTGTTAGTAGGGATAAGTTTGCGCTTCTTTGTCAAGCTCATTGTTAGCTGAAAGTGTCCGTAAATAGGTTCTTGGCCTTTTGTTTCGCTTATTTTCTGAAGGTTAAGTTGGTTGTTCAACTCACAGTTAACGGTGAGATAAGTGTTAATTCCTTGGGTATATGTTGAATCGGTACGCGAACGCTTGTTCCTCAGAGTTTGGCAGCTCTATTCAACTGTCTGGGCACATGCCCCTTTGTTTTAATAACTAACTAAATACCTACCTAAGTAAAATATAAAACTCCAATCAAACTTCCCGGTCAGTCAGATGACAAAATCGACTGATGATAACTGAATTATCCCCATTTTGTGAGTAAAAAAAGAACCTAGTGAGAAATAATTCGCTCGAGTCGAGACAGATCGGCTAGCGAGAATTTTAATCTCACAATACACTTGTATGTTTTCCCCAACGTTTCCTAGCACTGGTAAAATGTTCTTACTAAAAGTGGTAAATTCTTTAGAAACCAAACTAAACTCGACCTTCTCTTGTCCCTACAGAAAGACGTGCAAGTCATGCGGCTGCGAGCGCCTTCAGCACGCCGTGTACCATGAGGAGCTTGGCAGCGTCAAGGACCGACTTGGCTTGCGGGACTCCACCCGCACCAGCAACCACCACGCTTATGACTGGGCCCCCCCGGGTCTCACGGCTAAACAGGTGGGCCATCTCCCTTTTTCTCTACTATAAGTAGGCAGTGAGAGAGGCCGTTTCAGGGCTTTCTTTATAAGTTACCAAGTACCGAAAGCTTCTAAAGTACCGAAATGTAAATAAATTAAATTAATACTAAAACTAGAATAAGTTACCATTATAACTAACACTATGGATTCGTCCGAAATAAAAACTTTTGAATTGAATTGAATTGAATTTATTCTTGCGAGTATATACCTATAGATCCACCAACTTAGCTGTGAACTGAGTGGTGTCGCTGTCAGAGTTTTATTGTTGCTTTGATTGGCGGGCGCCTGAATTCTCACTTTTCATTATTAGTTAACAGTAGTTCTGGATTCTGCCACTTCACAGATACCTAAGTTGGTGGATCTATAGTTATGGGCTGAGTGGAGCAGCGTGTTTGGGGCTGCCAGCCCCGGCGGCAACTAGCAACTTTTATCTCTATATTTATTTTATCTATATAAAAGCCATAACATGAGCTATTACCATTTTCAGACTGAACTCTACTGGTCATCACTAGGGGAGCGTGCGCCGACCATTAGTGGCGCAAGTGGCGCCGCGGCGTGGCGCGCGTGGCGAACTAGAGCTTTGGCCTCTCAGTTGCCCAGGCAGGACCTGTCGCTGAGCCATTGCCGGCATATTGACGAGCCACACCGCAAGCAGTACGAAGACTTTGTCACGGCTAGAAATGAAATCGCTCTTGACATCGGTAAATATAAAAAATATTATTACATTTTCATTTACCGCCATCTATCGGCGAGTAGCAAAACTTGAAAATATTTTGCACTTCTGCAGGCGAGGCGTTGCAACAACATGGCGCGTCGACCGAATGCATGGGCTGCAATAAACCTATTCACAGCGGCGGCATTGCGGTTCAAGCCCCACGGATAGGTGAAGACGTGAGTTTCTTTTATTTTTATCTTGTCCAAAAACTGTACTGCTAATTTAATACAAAACAACGCCATCTACCGAGCATTTTATTTTTGAGCTTCTCATTTTCTAAAACAACGCCATCTAGTGAGCTTTACAGTCTTGAGCTACTTCTCACTAGATGGCGTTAATTTTAACTGACTGTACCGCCATCTAGTATTGGTTCCTAAAACTATTATAGTACTTTATTTAATTTGTAGATGGCGCTAAATCCACCCCATACTTATTTAGTACCGCTATCGCACAATAGATGGCGTGCTTTCGACATAATAAATTAAATCCTTTTTTGGTTTTGTAGGCATTGTTCCACCCGTCGTGCTTCACGTGCAGCGAATGCGACGAGCTGCTGGTGGAGCTGGCTTACTGCATGCTGGACGGGCGGCTGTTCTGCGCCAGACACTACGCGGAGCGGCTCAAGCCGAGATGCCACGCGTGCGACGAGGTGAGTAACCGAAGCATACTTGTCTTACTGCCGGTTTCTGATTTGAGAAATTCGCTAAGCAAGTACTTAAATATCGTTCTGCCTCTGCGGATTTCTCACAAAAGAACGTGACAGGACGATACTTATTTATTTGCTTAGTAAGTTTCTCAATTCAGAAACCGGGCCTTAGGCCTTAGGCCCGGTTTCTGAGTTGAGAATTTCGCTATACTTACCCATTTGCTAAGCAAAATTCTCAACTCAGAAACCGGGCCTTACTGCTGTTTCAGAATTGAGAAATTCACTAAGCTATACATATTGTTAAATGGTAAAAAAAAAAACCAGTAGTTCTGCCGACAGAACTACTCAAGAGCCCAAACCCAAACCTCAACAGCCCCTCTACCCTTGAGGCATTATTTTTAATATGGCGTAATTTACAATATTTCACAAATCAAGACTCATTTTATATTGGTATTGTACCTTTGAATAAACATTACGAAGTATATAAAATCAAAGGATCACTATGCGATGTAAAAGAGAAATAAATTTTCAAACTTTGTAAATATGAACGCAATGGCGTCAAGGGTAACCCCCCAGGGAATAGAGGCAGATTCCTTACAAACGTGGCAGAACGATACTTAAGTATTTACTTAGTAAAATTCTCAATTCAGAAACCGGGCCTTATTCCCTTTTCATTGGCCTAAGTAAATACTTAACTATAATACTTAAGTGCTTGCTTAGCGAATTTCTCAATTCAGAAATCGGCCCTAAGCATCTCACTATAGGAGGTAGGTACCTTTGTATGCTGGACGATAGAACTTGACACCACTAGGTATGGATATATTACACCTAGGTACTTAGGCCCGGTTTCTGAGTTGAGAATTTTGCTAAGCAAATGGGTAAGTATCGCTCCGTCACGCTCTTTTGTGAGAAATCTGCAGCGACAGGACGATACTTACCCATTTGCTTAGCGAATTTCTCAATTCAGAAACCGGCACTTAGTCAATTATTTGACTCTACATTTTTCGTAAGTAACATTAAAAAAAAATATTAAGCGCTTACCTTTCCTTTCTCCACATTCAGGGCAGCCCCTCTACCCTTGACGCATGTTTCCAATACGGCCGCAATATAGCGCAATTTACAAAATGTAATATTTTACAAATTAAGACGCATTTTGTGCTTTTATTGAATAAAACAGCCTTACCTTTGAATAAACATTACAAAGTATTTAAAATCAAAGCATTACTATGCGAATTCAAAGATAAATTAATTTTAAAACTTTTTCAATTTGATCGCAATAGCGTCAAGGGTAACCCCCCTGGTTGGAAGATTTTTTTATAGAAATAAGTCCGCCTTTGTTTACGTATTTTTCTTACATGTTACACGCATAAGTACGTCTTTGTACCATAAGTATCTTTCTAAATATCTAAGTTTTTTTTTGTTGTTTTTGCCTAAGTAGGTATGTACTTAGGTACATACAAGCGAGTCAATGACCGTAAGTACGGTAGAAGAGATCTCACTACGTACCTATGCTAAGAACCCAAACTCCATTAAGAATGAAATCGCCACAATCCCAAATAAACCAACCGCAACAATGCTCGTTTATTCTCGTGCTCTTGCACTAAAGACGTTCCGATTTCGACGTCTTGACATTTACCGGGACTTCCCGGAAGTACCTAGCCTACTAATTTTGAATCGTCTTTCATAATATAAGGACAGAGTACGTAGTTAGGTGGTACTGTGATGTGAGCCAAATTGCTCAAAGAAACCAGCAATTTAGTCATTCCTCCTAACCTAATATTATTACCGTAGACCGCGGCGGTCATGGGACTTGTGGGAACGAAGGGATGCATTGGCATGAGAGAAATTGACATCTCAAAATCACCAGAAATACTTTTCACATACCAAAGGCTGTCGGAAACGGGATTTTCAGCCGAGACCGAAATTAATATTCGGTCTGTCACTAATGAGTAAGGTTGCAGAAGTCAGAACTAAAATTCAGGGTCACCGGATTTGTGGAGTACCTTGACGTATCTTTCGGTATACAATCGATGTATCGCTTCTTATAATAATCCCCCTCGCCGAAACAGAATATGGGTCGCATGTAAAGTTCGGAGTAATAATTAGTGACGCACCTAAAGCACTCTGCTAAACCGACATCATTATTAATGCTGCACAGTTGGCTGTGGCCATTGATGCTTTAGTTAGGATCTTTATGATGCAGCACGGGACGCCCACCAGGGCCCTTAGCCTGTAACACAATGGTGTCAAAATGGGCTGTCAGGTGACGACTTCAATTACGATTTGCTAACGCTGTCTGTCCTTTTAATGTTTTTGTAGTACAGCAAAGAATATTTTGATTCTAATTCTAGAGGATTAGTTCTCTGGTTGTAGGAGAAAAACGAGGAGAGCCCGGTTTTGTCCTTCTGCCGGGACGCCATTGACCCGCCATTGCGTTACAGGCTTAGGGCCCAGATTGTACGCCCTGAAAAACAGACTGCTAGACCGATGATGAGGGTGCGGGGCAGTAGCAACAGTCTGCTGAGGGTTATAGCTGAAAGTTTCAACCCTTTCATGAAACTTTTTATTAGGATTACGAAGTCGAAATTAGCCTTACTGTACTAGTCGGCTACACCGACATAATACAAGTAAGTTTAACCGTTTACGAAATACAAAAACTTACTGTACTAAGTAATATTATAATAATAATTAAACCGACCGTAATCTCTCCAAATTGTAAATTTATAATATTTTGTTTTAAACTGTGTTAGTAGATAAGTTATTGGATTTTGTTATCTGAATAAATAAATAAATAAATTATTAAATTAAATTATTATTGAATCGTATCAGGTAGAGACTTGGACCTATTATTTGTCCAAGGGTATCCAGAGGCTTGGAGCTTATAGGCCGTCCCGTACTGAGATTTTTAGGCTGCACAAGATTTGCCAAGGGCTATTTCTAAATATATGTAGTAGGTAAGTAGGTGTACTGTACGCACAGTTTCTTGTGACTTCAGTCGTACGTTATCGATGAGCAGTCGAAAATATTATTTAAAACAATAAGTAAGTAACTCTTTATTGTACAACATAAATCATTTTACATATTAGGTCAAGAGTTGTAGAATAAAAGTACAATAAAAATAATATGATAGGATAAAAGACTTAAATGACAATAGTTACCCTTTGTTAATAGAATACCTAACATTTGCTTTGCGGCGGACACCCGTTTCGGGTGCCTCGATGGCAGTTTATGGCGCGGACCACCACTTTGAAAAAGAAAGCCAGATATAAGAGTTTTTGTCTGCTTGTAGTTTCGGGAACATGGACGACATGGACGTGAGTTATTTCATCGATAAAGATAATGGCAATATTCTTTCTTTCTTCGCAAACTACAACGTAGTGACATCAACTTAAGCAGCACTAGCAGCAGCCATAAGTAATCATCTTATTAGTTTAGTTTAAACGGATATTGAGATTTCCGTCCGCCCCTCGCTGAAACTGGCGCCCACTCATGAAAACAGTATGATTCAGTATTAGGTGTGTACCTTTATTAGTGGCTGTGTATAGTAGGTATATTAAATTATGCCAATGTTAAAAAAGTGTGACTAACTGCCGATTTTTGAATTGAGAAATTCACTAGAAAATACGTAAGTTTCATTCTGTCTCTGCAGATTTCTCACAAAAGAGAGTGACAGACGATCCTTAAGTATTCACTTAGTAAAAATCTCAATTCAGAAACCGGGCCTAAGGATAGTAGCGACTTTACCTTCATCTGATACAAGGCAATTCTTAAATAGCTTTTTTCCTGAAACACGTCAACTTCTAAATGTGATTTCCAACAACTTTTGTTCTGCGAGTTTTCCAAAAGCTTGATAGTTTTTATTTATTGAACGTTTCTTCTTTGCATTTCTACCATTCCAGCGCTGCATGCGCGTTGCGCTTTCGTGCTTCTCCCTACACTCTCTAAAAAAATCCTAGTGGTGTTGGAGGAAAAGTAAATTAACTAAATTTAAATTAATCAAACGGTGTTGCTGCTAAGTATGGGCGCTCTTGTACCTACAGGGTGCACTCTAAGTCGATAGCGGAACTTTAAGTAGGCTGTCTACTGATCAATACAAACAACTTGTACTAGGTGGCGACAAATGTGGAGCGAAAAAAATATCGGCTGTTCCATACAAAAGGTCGACTCAATACTGCGCCAAATGTATGAAACAGCAAATTTTTTTTTTGCTCCATTTTTTTCGCCACCTAGTAGGAGTAGTTTGTATTGATCAGTAGACAGCCTACTTAAAATTCCGCTATCGACTTAGAGTGCACCCTGTATATAGTAGATAATAATCCCACTTCCCATCCCATCCCATCCCATCCCACATCCCACATATTATAAATGCAAAAGTTTGTGAGTGAGTGAGTGTGTTTGTTACTCTTTCACGCTGAAACGGCTAAATGGATTTGGATGGAATTTGGAATAGAGATGGCTTAGACATCAGAGTAACTTATAGGCTACATATTATCACGCTTTTACACTTAGGAGCAAAGTAAAGCATATCCTTTTTCCAGGCGGACGAAGTCGCGGGCAAAAGCTACTTAATAATATACCGTCTGACGACTTTGACGCATTTTCTCAAGTGCGTGTGTAATAGTCAATGAAGCGATTTTAATCCCGTTAATAACTCAGCGGCCTACCTATAACATAGAGTAATTATGTATGGTTAGCGGCTATGTGGCGGTTCGGGAGCGAAAATAAACTTTTAACCGGCACTTCGAGTAACGCCCCACCTACCGTCAGTACCGGCAGATACTTCGACATTATTGGCCGCCTCTTTTACATTACAATGTGCTAATTAATAAGCCCGGAAGCCTTAAAAATATACTTGGAACACGAGCGGAACATTGAAAACCAAAGAGGTCCGACATCGGCCACGGAATCCTAAAAGCATTGGAAGGATTTTATATGTGAGTAAAGTAATTTAGACGAGTTCGACAAACTCAAACCCTACATAATATTTTAAACTCTTACCTTTATCCCAGAGGGACCCAGCAGAGGCACCAAACTTTTTCGTAAAATTTGTTGTCGGGTAAATCAACAAAGTTGCTACGGCTAACCCTACTATAGAATAGAATTATTCTATTCTAACCCTACTGACTCTACATTTCAGTATAATTTATGATAAGTTTCAAGTGCCCGACCTAAATACTGAATTGAAATCGCAAATTGTATTTTATGTTATTGCGGATGGGGAGAAATTTCAATGATTAAATATCGAATCAATTTGAAGTGCCATTCTTTCCTTGATTGTCCTATACGTTCAGAGAAAATAGGCAGCTTAGATAAAGCTCCAACAACTTGTTTTCCAAAGTTTTAATCCAAAAGGTTTGAAGAATTCGAATACCAGGGGAAAAGAACAGTCACCAGTTGTGATGATGTAAAACGATTGACTCCTCGAGCGAGAGGTTCGAATTCTCTATTGAAATGTATTTTTACAAAACGCATTAGCAATTTCTGGTAGCAATACCACTCATTAACTTTGAGAGAAAACATCGTGAGAAAACCTGAAGGACTACCGCGAACATCTCTATTCGGTACGTAGTGGGCAATTGGGCATAGGCAATGCCCATTGGGCATGCGTGGTGAATACGCCCGTATTATTATGCTCTACAACGTGTTACAAAACAACCTAACTCTTTTTACAGGGTGTGATCTACTGGTCAACAGGTTGTAATTCTGTAAAAAAAAAGTAAAAGAAATCAATTTTTATTTTATGACCTCAAAATTGAAAATTTTTCATTACATTTTTGTTCTTGGTATTAGCTCAAATTTAAAAATATGTTTGTAGGTGTAGCTGCATTTGCATAGGTTTGAGTTGTTATAACATTGTGAAAGTCAATGAAAACAATATTTAAAAAATACTTTTGTCCCGCCACAGCGTTCACATTTTATTAATTTAAAAATCAACGGAACGTCATAGAGCAAAAAAAAAATATTTAGGTTGTTATCCCTGTCACCGGGTGCTATTACCCTGTAAAAAGATTTAGCATCTTTTTTAACACCTTGTATATTGGACCGAGTTATTGGGAAATATTCCATCTACCCGTGCATGACGCGTGTCCAAGAAATGTCAGGTACCCCCAGCTCGCCGGTCGATCTCCTAAATAGTGATCGATCTCTTTGAAGTGGGCGCGCGCGACAGATCGCGAAGCTTACAGGCGCTAGATCGGCGATGCAATAAATAAAATTGACGCGGGAGCACCGACAGGAGTGTCTGGGGACCGACCAGTCGCTCGCCGGAACTCAATCCTGTCCCGTCATCTAGCCAGGCCACTCCAGCCTCCAGAATTTATTTTAAAAATAAAAAGTTTCAAAAGTCATAGGTTTCGAGTTCGAATTTTGAATAGCGCGCGCGTTTTTCGTGCGGTGGGGGTGTGGGGTGTGGTTTGGAAGTCGAGGAATTAAAAGTTTTCGTGAGTTTTCTTTTGTTTTTTTGAGTGGAGCTTCCCTGAAATCCTTGTTTTGCTGTTTATTGCTCAGTCACCTATCTAAGTGCCTTATCTTATGTGTTATTTTAGTTAATCATACGAACTTCAGGATTTAGGGATCTATTTGACTGAAATAAAAAGAGAGTTCAGGAAAGCCATGGAAAAGCATATTTTAAACAAATTAAATAAAAGGTGGATGTTGGATGTCTTGATGTTGCTTGGGGGGGGTTACCCTTGACGCCATTGAGTTCATATTAACAAAGTTTTAAAATTAATTTCTCTTTTACATCGCATCCACCCTTGGTTTTAAGGTACTTCGTAATGTTTATTCAAAGGTAATACAATACCAATATAAAATTAATCTTAATTCGAAATTTTGTAAATTCAGCCATATTGAAAAACATGCGTCGAGGGTAGAGGGGCTTTGAAGGAAGGCACGTACATGAGTAATATGTCACTCAGTAAGTACATACAATTTGGCATCTATAAATAAAATTTCAGGCAAAATTACCATCCAAAGAAGTTAGCAAAGAAGGTGGGAACACAAATTATGACAACAAATGAAAGTTTTGCACAAATGTAGAGTTCATGGTTTTGCTACTGCTCAATAGATGGCGTTAGTTCACCTAAAATTTTAAGAATGAGTCTTCTTGTTTTCCGAGCAGCAAGCTTAAAATTGCACGCGCGGATGGATTTGTTACTTTCTAGTGTTTACAAGCCATTTTTGAAATGACTCTACCTACAATACAAAAAAGATTTTTTGGCTAAGCAAAGCCATTTATTTCTAGAAAGTAACAAACAACCGATTTGTTTTCTTCAAGTTTTTACACTATCTGTCAGTCAACAGTTCACATCATTCAAACATCTACATTCACTGATGCTCTGACAAATTCGCACGAACTACCTACTTGTATGAGTTTTATCTTGGTTTTATCTCTAAGGGTCGATGAAAGTAGAATGGTGGGAAAGCCCAAATTTTCAGGGTTTTTTTCAATTTGAGTTAATCTGAGCTATTTTTGTTCAGCGATTTTTGTTTGACGACTATAAAATTGTATTATTTTCATTATTCTTAACAACCTATTATCAATAATAAGCTGTTTTTTTTTCTGTACTACAAACCAAAAAAAGTAGAAGCTAGAGCAATTCTTACAATCAGCAGAATTATTATTGTTTTGTTGTATAGAATAATTAAAACAATACAAGTTTACCGTCGTAAAACAAAACATAATTGAACGAAAATTGCTCAGTTTATCTACAAAATTGAAAAAAAAAAAAAACTGAAAATTGTGCACTATTCACCACGCTAATTTAAATCTAAAAGCGAAAGTAGAGACGCCGTGAATTGTTTAAACAGTTGGTAGTTGCTTAGCTGATGCCAATGACATTAAAACTCTTCTGAAATAACTTCAGACCAACCTTTGCATTTCAAAAAGGACCCCGACTCTTGAAGTGCTAATAAAGCACTACGGTTGATTCGTCGAGACTCGAGTGACGTCACAGATCCTAATTTTTAGGCCTGATTTTTCAATCCCCATTTCGACCAATAGCCCATTAAAATTCCTAGGAATAATGCTTATCTGGTGATTGAAAAATCTGACCTTAGTCGTTAATAATAAATTAAAGCCCAATTCTCAGGATTTTTAGTTTGAAATTAAAATTATAACAATATTGTATTGAACTTGGATTGAGATTCTGCATATGATGCGAATAACCAGTGAGAGAGAGGGAGAAAAAAAGTTTTGTTTTACTACACTTTTGTTGCTAAAAAATAAAACCTAAAACTAACGCTAAAACCCTAAATAGCGACTGTCGGTCGCACAGCGCCAACCACCTAACGTTATATTCTTACGACCTACGACTTGTATATCTTTCCATCGCATAATTAAATTACTCTATCCTGCCCCTCTACCCTTGACGCTATTGCGATCCAATTGAAAAAGTTAAAAAATTAATTTCTCTTTGAATTCGCATAGTAAGGCTTTGATTTTAAATATTTTGTAATGTTTATTCAAAGGTAAGGCGGTTTTATTCAATAAAAACACAAAATGCGTCTTAATTTGTAAAATATTAAATTTTGTAAATTGCGCCATATTGCGGCCGCATTGGAAACATGCGTCAAGGGTAGAGGGGCTGATCAACGCGCGTTGGCGTGTTTTTTACCTAAAGTGCAGAGTGCGCCACGCCTGACGTAATCATAAAAAAGGCCTCTAAAAAATATCTTGTTGTCAGTAGAAATTATCGAAAATTTGCCCCCAGAAAAGAGCGAGTAGCGTAGCCACAGAACACGCTTCTGTTTCGTCCCGTGACGTCATGGGTGTGTCGTAGGATTAGGATGGCTTCATACCGCAGTGATGGATCCGCGGTATGGATGGTATTTATACCACCGACCGCCTATAGGTCAATAACTCCTGCTCGAAGATTATTATTTGCGAACGATGTCTATTCATAAAATAATACCAAACACATTCAAAGATTTTAAATACATACCTTTAAAAGAATCAAAAGAACACCAACCGAACTATTTTGGTTTAGCAGCTTTAGGCCCGGTTTCTGAATTGAGAATTTCACTAACCAAATGCTTACGTATCGTCCTGTCTCTGCAGATGTCACACAAGAGAATGTGACAGAGCGATGCTTGGATGCCTTAGTTCTAAAAGTCCCTAACTCCATTTTCTTTGTTTTGAGACATGGCAGTTTGAAGTGCAAAAAAAATATGTAAAAGAATGGTTGGCCGTTTTTTGAAGTAAGCATTTGGTTAGTGAAATTCTCAATTCAGAAACCGGGCCTTAGTGTGCTCTAACAGCTTACTCAATCTAAACTGATTGTTCCTACCGATCGCTTCAACCCAACTATAGCTGCCACAGGAAGCTGCATTAATTGTCCCACAGATGCAGTGGCCTAATTTTTAAAGCTCTATGCACATCATTTCTATCTTCTAATCGGTCAATAACAAAGAGCAAATTCCTAAACACAAACACCACTTGGTTACGTTGCGCGTGCTATCGACCCACTCTTGCGCACGGCCCGCGTCTGACGTCACGCGCACGCGCGGTGTCATGTTTCCCGCGCTTTCCGCGCCCAGCGCCGCCCGCCCAGCCGCTCGCCGCCCGCCCAACGACGGACTTTCACTCGCGACCTTCGTACTTGGAATGATCCACTCTATTTATGGTGGGGAATGTACCTAATTGCTGTTTCCTGAATAGATTTTGGTGAAGTTTGCCTAATTGGAAGAACCGTCTCTTGATACTGCCAAGAGTCCAAGTGTCCTGAATTAAAATAAAAAAAAACTTGCCATGTTTTTTTCATGGGTAGGTAGATAATGAATTAATGGTTTAATTATGCTACAATAATGTAAAATTTTTAAGTGGGGTCCTTCTCGGTCATACAAAAAACATCGTTTTGTTTTCAAGATCAAATCCAAATAACCATGTACGTTTGCAAAAAAAACAAGCAGTTGGGCATTGTTTATTTTTCTAAAACGCACGAGTTATTTACGCCCTTTATTATTATAAACCTTCGCACGTTCCCGCATATTTGTATAGAAAACAACGTGTTGAAGTGCACGTTCACGTCCTAGACTTGTAGCTACAGAAGGTCCGCCTGCTCCAATCATTAATTAGTACCAGGGGCCTTAGCCTGTAACGAAATGGTGCCAAAATTGGCTCCCAGTTGACGGCTTCAATTACGATTTATTAATGCTGTCGGTCATTTTGTAGTACAGCAAAGAATATTCTGATTCTAATTCTAGAGGATTAGTTCTCTGGTTGAAGGAGAAAAACGAGAAAACCCCGGTTTTGCCCTTCTGCTGGGACGCCATCGACAAGCCATTGCGTTACAGGCTAAGGCCCCTGGGTGACTGACCTTCACTCGAATGCTACGTGGCGATGGCGCCACTGAGTATTTTTTTATCGAGTTTTTTTCAAAGATGAGTCCTATGCAGATAAACTTGACAAAATACATATTAATTTACTATAAAAATTCATCCAAATAGTTCGAGCCGTTTTCGTGAATGTGATTACATATATACCACATAAGTTGGTATATCCTATACATTTACAAACAGGGGGGTTACCCTTGACGCTATTGCGATCAAATTGAAAAAGTTTTGAAATTAATTTCTCTTTGAATTCGCATAGTAATGCTTTGATTTTAAATAATTTGTAATGTTTATTCAAATGTAAGGCTGTTTTATTCAATAAAAACACAAAATGCGTCTTAATTTGTAAAATATTAATTTTTGTAAATTACGCCATATTGCGGCCGTATTGGAAAAATGCGTCAAGGGTAGAGGGACAGTATAGGTATAAAAGATACCTAATGTTATCTTGTTGCAAAATGTGGCTCTACAAAAATTATCAGCGATGTGGATGCACCATTAGAGACACTGAAACTTACACTAGTTTTATAAAAAAATATTCAAAATGTCAGTCAAATATTGGTTCCATTTTCTGTTATACACTGCTATACATTACTACATTACTATACACTGCTATACATTTTCTACATTTCGCGCTCGCTATGGAGTGAAACTTTTATAACTCTCAACTTTGTGCGACAGTCTAACTAAATTACTCCTAACAACAGCTGTTGGAATATTATTGAGTTTAAATCCCGAAGTAACGATTTTTTTATTTTCTTTTGAACAACTAGGTACTCTTACGACAACGCGCTCAGTAATTTTATGCTCATGTTTTTGGCACGAATACCGATCTTAATATTATATCATTAGCGATTTAGAAACGCCACGTTTCGTGGGTACAGATATGTAATGATTTCAGTACTTCGTTGGAAATAGAATGGCTAATTATTCTGATGCCGTCTGCCGCAGGACACTGACGTGGAAAGTTCACTTTCACTAGTTGGCACATGGACGCAAAAAGATACTATTAAGTTCAACTAATTAATACCAAGCAGTACAATAACATAAATCCACGCGATGGCACACTTGATGAAAATATGATGCATTAGATAAATCAGTCAGCGCGATCTAGACAATAAGCACTGCGGCAGGCCTTGGGTCAGACATACGAGTATCAGCTGTCACGGCTAGGCCGCGATTGTGTCTGGCCACTCCGCCAAACTCACATCTAAAAGTGGACGCAACTGTTTGGCAGCATTATCACTTTTATTTCAGTTGTTCAATCCTTGCCTCAGTGTTCTATCGTTGCACCCCGCACTCGCCCCACGGTCCCCGCCTTCCCCCACAACAAATCACCTTATTTCACAAAATTATAATCTCCCGACCCCCGCCCACGTTCATAAACAAGCGCGTGTTTACACTTGTGCACCAGTGAGTCGTGATCTAAAATGGGACTGTTGTTCTCCGCCATACTCTCGTACGCGGGAGCGCTGGAGGCGATAGAGTGCTTCAAGCACATCCTGGCGGGCATGCTGCCGGACTCTGAGCCGGACTTTGAGCAGCTGGTGGAGTACTACCGGAGCCTGCTGCACCGCAGCGCCAACCCGGCCGCCGGCGGCGGCGGCGACTGGACGCGCGCCAGCGGGCAGGGCTACCTGTGCCTCGTGGAGCGAGAGGACGGCTCGCTCAAGTCCGCCGCCGTCAAGTACTACGACGGCAGCCACCCCGACTCGGCCGCCATCCTCTTCTCCACCAAAATCTCGAGCTTCGGCCAAGAGTCCGTGGACAGCAACAGCTCCCACGCTAACGGCTACGGTAAAAAGACGCCCGAAAGGTACACCCAAACGACAACGACCACAATCATATCGAATTCATCAGAATCGTTCAATATTGGGCAGAGAAATCGATCATGTACACCGACTTATGAAAACGTTTCAGATCCAACTCGTTTTTCGGAAAATTCTTTCGAGCATAGTCAGGACGATCAACGAAGCGAAACGTCAGAGGGAAAAGAGAAATTGACCTGGCACTATCGCCCCAAAAGTCCTGTCCCCCAAACACTGCCCGAAATACATTTTCAATCCGAAGAGACCGAAAATAAAGGCGAGCCTGCTTATAGCGAAGATTTTCTAAGGTTAATATCGAATATTTGTAGTGCACTCCACACCTCATCTGTAGCGTCACATTACGAGCTTCGGTCGCTAGTGAGTTGAGTAGCCATCCATCACGCGACGGCTAGAGCAGAGCACATCGCTCATCGCATCCATGCATGAAGTTTGACGATCATTGCTTCACTTGTACAATAAACCGACTCATTATATTGTACATTTGTAGATCACTTGATGGAATAAAGTACCGACCGTTGCAACGCAGCGACCCCAGTAACCGGCGGCGGAGTTACAAAAAACGGCACTCGTCCTCGTCGACGTCCTCGAAAGACTCGCGGGCGTCGCGCGACGAGGAGCTTAAGATATTCACGTCGCTCGAGGAGGCCGAGTTTGAACGTATGAGCCAAGGCGACAACCATACCGGCTTCGGCAGCACTCCTAATTTAGCGGCGCATTCTTATTCCAGAAGTCGCTCGCGAGAGAATTCTAAAGAGCGAAGAAATGAGTCGTGGAGCGTGGAGCAGGCTTCCGTAGACAGCGCGGAAGAGCGGGAGACGACGGGGGAGCTCAAACCGCGGCTCAAGGAGCTGCCCAAGCTCGGTTCCTTCGAGGAGGAGCGGCCCGAGGAGGCCGAGCAGGCCGTCGCCAAGAAGGAAGAGGTAACCGACGAGGAGGAAGAGGAGGTCGAAGACTTCTGGGGTAGCTCCGATTAGCGCTTCACCCAATCAACCTCGCACGGTCGCAATGCACTCTTTATTATACAAGCTTCGAATATAAGCATGACTGAATGTGGAACATATTAAATTATTATGACATACCCCCTTTGTTTTGTTTTCTTTAGTAACACACTGCCCCGGTAGAAAAGGTCGGCTAGATCACCTTTTGAAAAGGAATGAAGGAAGTGGTACAGTATGGTTTGGCTCTAATACGTTTGGCTTTGATACATTGGCATTAGATTGTGATAGATTTTTTCGGATTGGTTTTGACTTCAAGGTTGCTGAAGAGACTGGAAAATTCAGGCTGTCAGATCTCGTTGACGTGAAAATTAACAATTCTAAAGAGTTGCACGATTATTCCAAAAATAAAGCTCGTAGTGAGGGACCTCGACCTATTTGTGTCATTATAAAGATGGCGCGAGGTCAACATCCACCGAGGAGACAGGAATCAACTCTGAGACGTCCAATTTGCACTCACTCGACTATGTAACTTCTTTCGATATTCAATACCGAAGTTTTCTGTTGCCAACAGCTGTCAATTACTTTTTTGTAAATAGTCAATGACATTCTAATACAAATGGACAACTCATAGGCGCTCGAAAAAGGTAACTGAAAAATTGTGCTTAAATTCAGTGTAAGCACAATATTTTCATTAGACGTTTGATGACTACGCAGCTGACAACATGCCAAAATGTGGTACAAAAAAGTGCCGAAATAACACCTTGACGATGCGAAATAAAAATGGTGTGACCTACCATCGGTTAATTAATATTATTTACATATGATAACAGGAGAAAAGTTACAAATATTAAGAGGAAACTATTAAATTTTCAATAAAAACCATTGATTGTAAACAAATGTTCCTGTTTCTTTCTCTCCCGCGGGTCAGAAAGAGATAGACAAAATGATGCTTCATGAACATAGTCAGAAAAGAAAACAATGGAGACTCCTTTTGTAAAGTAAAAATTCTAAGGACTAAAATTTTTCGCACAGTTCTTGCTCTATCATCTCTATAAGTATCTAGTCAGTAGAAAAGGGGCAGGAATTTTCACTAACATGACAGTTCGACCTGCCAGTTTACTGAGTAAGATGATGGGATAGGCTTTAGTTAAAATAATATAAAAAACTAGGGGCTTAACACAATGGCGTGTCGATGGCGTCCCAGTATAAGTAGAAAGGCAAAACAGGGGTTTCCTCGTTTTTCTCCTACAACCAGCGAACTAATCCTCTAGAATTAGAATCAGAATAATATTACCTGTACTTACAACAAAAAAAAAGGACCGACACAGCATGAAAAAATCGTAATTGATGCTGTCAACTGGGAGCCCTTTTTGGCACCGTTGCGTTACAGACTCAGGCCCCAGGCCCCGCCACACTGATACACAAATACTTCATCCTCTTCATTCGGCAGAAGACCAAAGTCGAAGATATCTGGCTAGGCGGGAGTACCAACGGTGGACTAGGGCGTCACGGAATGGTGGCCTAGAATGGGTCGTGGGTCGGTGTGTAGACCGAAAGCTCGATGACATTGTCAAAACAGCGGGAGGACAATGGACGACATTGGCATTAGACCGAGGCCGATGCCCAGCAGTGGGCTTTATTTATGGGCTGGATAAATAAGTAGATTTGTATCACCTGGTTTTTTAAACTTCGCTGTTATTATTTTCCTAGAAGCTATCGAGCTATTCGAAAAGTCGTAGAACAACATTTGTTGGAAATCACATTTAGGGGTTGACATGTTTCAGGAAAAAAGCTATTTACAAATTATACTTACCTGGCTATTTTTCATAGTCATGAATATCCGCAACATTTAACAGATTTTTTTCCCCATAACAAAAAACTAAAATAGGCTATTGCTACTTCACTGCTATCTTTATTCCAATAAAATTCAAAAATCAACTTACGTAGCTTCAAACTGCGTGATTGATTTACATTTCCGCTTAGTGACACAATACATTTTGAGGGCTTGAAGTGTCAGCAGCAATGTAGAAATAATAAGTCAGTCGAAGCATAATAGGGTGAAATTAGCGTGTGCCATGTTTCGACTTGGTTATTGTACGGAACAGTTTGTCCATTTGTATTGGAATGTCATTGTAAATAGTAGAGTCTTCGGTGAATGTAGGTTGTTCTTTCATTCTGGCAGTATAGAAGCGAACATGGCGTAGATTCTTCTAAATATGAGTTGTTTAGTTAAGGTAGGTATCGCGCGTGAAAAGATGCCAAGCTTAAAATAGGAGAGAGTGTCCCTGTAATTGCCTACTTACTCTGCTATTTGCGCCCTAACGAATCAGTATTCACATCATAGAGCTAAAAATTAATAAACCGACAAGTATCAGAATGGTCGTGTGATCGTGTCGTAGTTGAAAATGTAGATATCCTTTAATAGGGCGATGCATTATTTCAAACCATCGTTAGTCAAGTATTTGGAATCTTTGATTCTCCGTCGTCTGTCTTTTGAACTAAGTACCTTTATTGAATCTATTTCGTCCATATTGAGCAAATTATATTTATATTTCACATGATGTACATGATTATATGCTTTTATTGCACATCATAGCCTTACATTTGAATAACCATTACAAAGTATATGAAATCGAATCATGATTTTTAATAATACATAGAGAATTTATCTAATAATCTTCGTCAATATTGACAAAATAGCGTTAAAGGCTGGACCTATAGGTAAGAAACACTTAGTCGAGTCTTACTTGCACTTGGGTGGTTTTTAAAGTAACTAGACAGAAATGAGAGTAGAGAGCACACGTGTAAAGGTCGACGTGCTGTCAGACAGTACCCTAAAATCTTAGGTTAGTAATAGAAAGATACAAAACGAGACCGCATCGTAAAGCTTGGTCAAAAATAATAGGGTTTCTCGACAGGAAGCCACAAAACAATTATGTTCTGTTTGTCTTGTTAGGTAGGTAGCGAGAATAGATTAGAGGATGTGTGTTGAGAGAGAAACGTATACAGGGTGATTAAGAAAGGTCCTGTAACACTGGAAGGGGTCGCTTTACACACCAATATATGTAACTTTTACTATGGGACAATGCGAAATCTCGAAAAACTTATTAGCTCTTCCATACAAAAATTCGATACCTTTTTTTTTTTTCGAGATTTCACACTTGGCCCCATAGTAAGAGTGGCTTTATTGGTGGGTTAAACGACCCCTTTCAATGTCTCAGGACTTTTCTGAAACGCCCTGTAGAGATACAGAGATAGCTGACACGCCGATTTAATTTTACGTTATCTACATTTTCTAGAAAAACGTACTACAAGCTTAGACTAACTATTATTAGGAGTAAAATATTAGGCGGCCTACAAAAAATTTACACCAGGGGTGGCCGGACACTATCTCATGCACTTCAACCATCAGTAGCATACATTTATTAAGCGTTAGATATTATATTTATAGATTCTTCACTTTAAAAAAAATCTTAAAAATCTATTGATGACCTGCCGCTCTACTCTTGACGCTATTTTACAGGTATAAATTCTATATGAATTTGCTAACATCATGCTTCCATTTCACATAAGTACCTTTATAATTTTTAGTCGAACTTTAAAATAAAAACTTACGCTTATTGCATCACACTCCTGAATTTTTTATTGAAAATAGCGTCAATAGTAGGGTTTGCTGGTTTCGGCTGCAAACATTGGGGTTTTATATAATTGCAATCCCGAATAAAGACCGAAACTGATCGGTTTAATATTATGATGATTATTGTGTCGAGTCCACGGAGGATCTATCTATAAATATAAAATTAACAGCCAGCGGCGAGCGCGATGCCAAGCCGACGAGCCTTTACCAAGTCCAGCTGTAAACAATGCTATTTTCATAACTATCCGTACTACACAACACTTTCTTGTATTACTTACCACAGAATACATGATAGTAAGAATTGCCTATAACACGAAGAGCAAGCAAGTAGGTACCTACCGCCTAAACGTAATGCTCTCAAAAACAAAATTCAATATTTTTTATGATGGTAGCTTGATGACTATTGAAGCTTGTCCGAATAACTAAACTTCGAAATTAAAACTTGTTATCTAACTATACCAACGTTTCCATTTAATTCGTAAAAACCTAATCGTTTTTTGGCACAGAAATCAATGACGGAGTCTAAACCAAAATTAATTAACACAATAGCGCATCTGAGGCGTAAACGTACGAGAAGGTACAGTCACAGAAAAACCAGTCAGTGAAACGCTAGGATACCCTATGGTAGATCTTATCGCGCGCGGCATAAAAGCGTAAATCGAACAAAATTGGATAACCTATCTATCCTAACGTGTCGCTAACTGTACCAAGCACCTGCCAAGGCATTGATTAGATTGAAGGTAAAGGGATCACCCACGCGCAGGTGTCGCATTGTAGTGTAGTGTAGAGTATACAGGGTAATTTTTAAATAGCTTTATTCCTGAAACACATCAATTTTAAAAAGGGGTTTCCAACAACTTTTGTTCTGCGCATAGCTCAATACTTTTTATTTACTGAAAATTTCTTATCCCATAAAGTTTCAAAGTACACATGACAGCACGTAGCGGCTTACACTCTACTCGGTTACGTTACGGGCGACTTTAGAATAAAAGTGTACACTGCTGTGTCATGTGTGTGTAGATACCCTTTGCCTAGCGCCGCGCAGGCAGTGCTGAAAGGCGCGCTTTCGTGCCCCTCTACTCTCTACCATCTCCCCAAAATCTACTGGTCCTATTTGTTGCTAGGTACGTGAAGAAAAAAATTACCAATTTTGACAAAAGTTCTTGGAAAATAAAGCTATAATATTTTTTTAGGTTTGCACGAGCACTAGGTACTTATACATAATTTAAACACAATTTTTAACGGATTTAACGTTTTATTAACTTTTTACATTTTCCAACGTTTCGAGACCTTTGCAGGGCTCGTGGTCGCGGTAGACTGTAAAAAGTAAAAAGTTGATAAAACGGGTGTTAGAATGTAAAAAGTTAATAAAACGAGTGTTAAATCCGTTAAAAATTGTGTTTAAATTAAATAAAGCTATTTAAAAAAAAAAATTTCAGGATTAAAGCTATTTAAAAATTGCCCTGTAGAGACGAACCCAAGCAAAGACGCTAAAAATAAACCAATGAATGAAGCAAACGCCGACCTAGACCTTGGGAGCGTCCGGAGGCACGAGGCTGCTCTGCCATCGACCTGACGACACCGGGAGAACTGAAAAACTGTCTCAAACATCATGTCACACGACCTCAATAACTCATTGCACTATGTACCAGTATCTACAGGGCTAAGGTTTCATAGACGCACACGCAGAGAATTCTCACCAGCGTAAGTATATTCTTAAATTAAAAGTTTAAATGGCGTACTAAGTAGAATAGGTACTACCTATACCTAACTAAAACCATGTCTTCGAGACCAGCAAACTGTGCGCAAAATAAAACAGTAAGTTCGCTGATTATAGAGACCTATGGATGGACGTTACTGAGTGCGGTGGTAGCAAACCGCGTTGGAGAACTGATATTTCCCAAAACTACCTAATGTAATTCGCAAATATTTACCCGAAACTATAATACATTAAAACTTAAAATTTTGGGCGCACCAGGATAACAAAGCGGGTGCAAAGGAATTCGTAAACATCTTTGATGTGTTAACTTCAAAGTCTGCTTATTGTCGGAACTAATTGGTCGAGTTGGATGAAGCATCAGATCCACGCCTACCTGCGCGTGTCGATTCAATTACTTCACTATAAGATCTTGTTTTCCATGACAAGTTACTCGCAACATATGGTAGATATGCTTTGTCCTCATTATTCATCATTAGCTCTCGCCTAAACAGAATGTGATAAATTACTGTGACATCGTAACCTTTGCAGGCTATTTAATAACATTATATTTCGGCCGCATCAAAATTAACATTTAACAAGTCCGGCGTCAGCATAAATCAATGCTCATTCAACTAAAATACAGCCAAGTGATGGCTGTTGAATGTCGGCCAAAGCGATAAGGCGATGTTAAGTACGGGCAGTAATGTGCACTAGTTCAGACGTGGCGCCCTACATTGTGCCCTGCGTGTTTCAGCGACGCTCGAGAACTCTGATAGCCGCCGCGTGTAGGCGGAGGATCGGAGGAAACGCGTAGCCGAGGGATTGCTTGCGCCGCTCGGAAACGCCGCCCGCGCACCTGCCCTCTCCGTCACTCTTCCAAATTTAAATCCCAAACTCCCCCCTCCGAGGCGCAAACGCCGTGCGCCACTAAACATTCTGGAATAATTTCTTGAACGCGATCCGGGAGTTGTGCTCGCCATTCGAATTCGGGTCGCGACCGCGTCCGGTGTTATCGCTTACCTCACACTCGCAATCGCAAGGCAGCGCCGACTCCTGCCATGGCTGACGTAGACGTTCAAGTCCAGTACACCACCACCGAGCGCAAGACCAGGAAGGTCAAGAAGACCTCCAAGCGTAGGGAGTCCAAGGATGGCGAGGTCACCGTCACGGAGATCGAGCAGACCAACGCGACCAACACCAACGATGACGGGTATGTGTCGTGGTGGCCATGTCCCTTGACCGTAGTGCATCCTAGTGTGGCGCCAGTGTGTCAGTGCTCCGGAGCCAAGTGTCGAACGTTCGCGCGACCCTTAGTGACCCCATGTGTACCGTAGTTAGAATTGGCCACCCGCACATACCCGGACTAATCGAAGGTATCTATCCGCCTCTCCCGTACCGCTGCTGTTCTTACCTCACGTGCAGCTTCCGTGGCCCTCACAGTCCATTAACAGCATGTCCGTTGTTGCAGCTAATTTTCAGTGGCGAGTACACGAAGGCGATGAACAAGGACTGGCACAGCGGGCACTTCTGCTGCTGGCAATGCGACGAGTCGCTGACCGGACAGCGCTACGTGCTGCGCGACGAGCACCCTTACTGCATCAAGTGCTACGAGAGCGTCTTCGCCAATGGCTGCGAGGAGTGCAACAAGACCATCGGCATTGACTCCAAGGTGGGTATCAGGATCATGCGGCTTGTGTATTCTGTTGCGTTAGTGTCAGCAATCATTATTGTACCTACTTCAAAGTGTGTAGGAACTTTAACTCTCCGCTCTTTGAGCTGTTTGTCTTCAAGCAACGTTTGTATGCTGAGTGTATTTCTTCTCTATGGAGTTCCACAACATCCCATACAACCAACGTGATTTTTTTTGCCGTTTTTATAGATAATGGTACGGAACCCTTCGTGCGCGAGTCCGACTCGTACTTGGCCGGTTTTTTTTATTCGACGTGCTCAGTAATATTATGTTGGCATCATTCATGTTTCATAATAACACTCGTCGTAACAATGTCGTAAATTGCCAAAATCATATCATACTACTTAACCTTAATCATATCATATTGGGTACTTAGGTACACCAAACCGCGTTTAAATTGCAAGTCGTATCAACATCTATAGTAATTAGCTGAACTTCACGTTTATAATAAACTACATATATCTCTAAGTACCTAGCTATTACTTAATGGTCTCGGAACCCTTAACGTCACGGTGATTTGTTATTTTATCAATCTGATCGATTCTTTCCTTCTGCAACACTTCTCTTTTGAAGCATAGTCTTTGAAAATCTTCCAATTCAACTTCATCTATCTTCTTTTGTCAGATAAAAGTATCTTATTTCGCTTCCGATTCCCCTAAATCTTCTCCAGTGCCATCAAAAGCTTTATTACCTTTGCCCATTAGCTTTGAGAGCTCAGGGTTCGTATCACGCTTTTGTTTCACCGGTCAAATTTAGCCGTGTCACTCCAGGCGGCCTACATTCCCAGTATGCGTGGTGGAGTGCACACGGCACACGCCGCCGGTCCGGGACCGTGCCAAGCCCCACCGCACTCCGCACCCGCCAAAACACCGCGCATTTATCTACACCACCCGCCGAATGACTTTTCCTGTCAGACCGGCAGATGTAACCGCTCTGGTGTTTACATCGAGTGTTTGTTCTCTCGATTTGATGTGATCTGCAAGGTTGGGATCCGATTGGCAGCTAAAACTCTCAATTTGTCGTTGGCTATTTGTAGAGTCAACAAAGAGATCTTCAAGGGCTGCTAGTGAAATAAAAAAATAAGTGTTTCGTTTGAGATTATTCAACTCATATAACGATAAATGTCAACGCTCATAAAATTCAGAGAATGAAAACATAATATCTGCTGAAATTAAAGCGAGTGAAGTACATAATTTATGTAACTGTTTACTTTCCGAAATTTTCTTCAAAGAAACATTAATAATTACACAAGGCGCTGAGCGAAACCATGGTCGGTTGCTAAGAGCAGGTCTATTTCGAGAGACGCGATTATTCTGATGTTTTCGTTTGGCTGCAACCTTGAATCGCCCGGCTGAGGCTGGAGCCGACGGATAGTTCTTAGAGATTTATGTGTATCTATGAATCAGGCAGCTCTAAAGTATTGTATTTCGTAATCGTCCAAAATAAACATTCATATTTTATTGACATTACGACAGAGTTTAAAATGCCGGTGGTTCAGTGGCTCCGCCCCGCGTGTCCAGGAATAGCTCCCGAGACTCGAGGGGACTCACTCCTTGTTTTGAAATTCAAGATTGGACGCTTTCGCCACCCGGCGACGAACGACGTGAGGGAATTTATTTGAATTTTTACGTCGGGGAATCTTGCCACGCGATTAATCTCTTGATGACCTGTTACATGCAGACAAGATTACTGCCCGCCACCCAGCTACCCGCCACGCCTATTACTCGCGGAATATTTCCGAGCTTCTATCTGTTTGTATTTTTTGCAAAGCCGGCTGAGATTCATGTGATGACATTTTGAATGTGACAAAGACAAATATTTAGTTTATATAATCGCTGTTGCAATTTAGAACTGCACAAAAATGAATAAGACAAATACGGAGAAGGCTTTATTGAAACTGATAGCGCTAATTAAAAATCGCTTCGCCACTCCGCTAAAGAAGAAGAAAAGGGTGAAGTTAATAAACCTCTTAATCAACCTAAAAGGTCTAATATAATCAAAGCCCACGCGTTGCTGAATTGATTCCTTTTACTCCGGCAATAAATAAAGCGAGGGCTGAATGTTTGATTTTTTTTCGCAAATCGCTCGAACTTGTTGGAATGACATCATTTTCGGCAAACTCAAGTTCAAGGTTCTACAAACAACCTCCATTTTAAACATGTCATGTAACACATCGCGTTAGAAGGAAATAAGTTACTTAAAGTAGGTACCTCTTGCAATAATATCCCTGGTTTTAATCACAACAGAAATTATGCCAATGTAGAGCAAATTATTATAACTGTAAAACACGGAACTAACAAATTTTAGGTCCACACTGTAAATATTGTGTTATGTTTTTTTTTCGATAAGACAGTTTGCATGATACATTTTGTTTTCTTCTTTTGCCATCATCCGAGACATTTCCGGCAGAATCTGTTTTGTGAACAGATCTGATTAAAAATTTTCATGTTCAATCTCTTTTCAAACAAACCTGTTTGTTTTTCTTCTTTTCTTTCCTTGACTTAAAATTTTTCATGGTCGCATTTGTTTTGTTTTTTCTATTTGAATGGCCAGGATCTTTGTCTTTTCATCCGACTATGACGAAGCAGAAGTGATAAAAGAAAAAAACTGTGCTTTACAAGATTTTTAACTCCCGCCGTCGAAATAGGAGACGGGTGTGTTTCGGTGTCCTTTTCACACCAACCCCTCGAAGATCTTGTATTTTTAAGACAGTTTCAAGTTTATATTGATAGTTTAGTTTCATTCGGATACCTGATAGGATACGCTACAGATACGCGGTCGTTGTGCGCGACCTGAGAGGATCGATACTCAATACTCAATACTTTACGAGGGCCACACTGAAAGTTTTTAGAACTGGCCACTTGTAAACAAATAAAAAAATAGTTTCCGAAAATGGAACTCTTTGCCTTTATTATTGAGTATGTATTTTATTCATTAGTCATTTGTTTTATGATTTGGCGGCAAATTGAAAATTGTCTGTGTCACGTTATCATGGATATAACGCGAGAAAATTTTCGTGCAATGATTTTTTATGACTTTCGATGTCATTTTAGTCAACAAAAAAGTTATGATAGACTTCGATTGGCCTTTCACGATGAAGCCTTATCTCGTGCCATTGTTTACAACTGGTTTAATGAGTTTAAACGTGGTCGCACTAATTTCACGGATGATCCGCGTGAGGGACGGCCTTCTACGGCGACGACTGAAGATAACATCAGTGTTATGCGGCGTATGATAGAGACTGACAAAAGAGTGACCTATCAGCAGATTCAAACAAGCTTAGGCATCGGTATGAGTCAAGTGCACAAAATCCTTCATGAACATTTAGGGGTCAGGAAGCTTTGTGCCCGGTGGATACCTCATAATTTGACCGATTTGACCAAACTACATAGTGTAGATTGGTGCCGAAAAATGCTGAAAAAAATTTACGTAGGTGACTCAAATGCTGTGTTCGACATACTGACGGGTGACAAAAGCTGGATTTACTGTTATGATCCCGAAACTAAAAGACAGTCTGCTCAGTTCTAAGAACTTTCAATTTGACCCTCGTATTGCAACCATAAGTGTAAAAGATCTTAAAAAACATTGTAACATGTGAGGAACTCTATGGGCCCTGTCGGGTACAGCAAAACTTAAAAGCTAGGTAAAAGAAATATCTTATAACTAAGTAGTTATTGGAGATATTTCTATGTGTAGAGACTTTGTTCTTCATAAAGATTTTTATAAGGTTAAAAAAATCGCTCGGGACAGGATTTGAACCCGCAACCTTCTTGCATTCCGTGCAGGCGCTACCGAGCCAAGAACTGTAACATCTTTGCGAATTTTCTAACCTCATTGAAACTCGTCTTACGGACGATGGGGTGCCATTTAGTGTAATAGTTAGCACTTATCTACACTACCCAATGCTTTCATCATTACAGACGAAATGCTCATTGGAATTTTATTTGTTTTGGTTTTTTTTTATTTATACCTTATAAAAATCTTTATAAAGTTCCCTAGCACGGGTTAGTGGCTTTAGAAAATACAAAAAGTTTGTTCTTAATTTTCCTTACGTGACCTTTTCGCCCCCAGGATCTGTCGTACAAGGACAAGCACTGGCACGAGGTCTGCTTCCTGTGCGCCAAGTGCCGCGTCTCGCTGGTGGACAAGCAGTTTGGGTCCAAGTCTGACAAGATCTACTGCGGTAACTGCTACGACGCTCAGTTCGCGTCGCGCTGCGATGGCTGCGGCGAGGTCTTCCGCGCCGGTGAGTGGCTCTTCTCGACTTTACAGGTCACAAAGCAGAGGACGCTAAACTAAAAATCTGCTGTTAAAAATGTACATTTGATGCTGAAAAATGAGAGTGGGGTAAGGGAGGGAAAATATCGCTAAACCGAAATTACCGAAAATCTACTAAAAAACAATGATTACACTGAGAAATAATAAATACGAGGGCAAAAAAATGCAAGGGAGTTAAAACTCATCTGTCAAAAATAAGAAAAATTGTTGCGGTGTCGTGCCGCCGCCGCCCGGGAGCTATAGGTTAAATCTGCAGTTTTTTGTGAGTATTTTTAAAATACATGCGGATGTTGTCGGTATCTTCCATACCTTCATTCGACGCGTGCACTCTATTCAGTTACGTTACGGGCAATTACGTGCTGTTGACTGTACCTACTTACTACAAATCAACAGTTACCTCCAGAGTTTCACATCTTTCTTGGACCTACAAAGCTCGTAACGCATTTGCTTATAACCTTGTGACTGGAAGGCATAGCTACTTAAAACACCTTTTTACAACGTTTTATTGCAATGTAGAGTCCACGGTAAGCATGTAGGTACAGTTTGTAACGTTACACCATGCCAGCAAACAATCAAGCTGATTACCTAACCCGTAATGGACTACCAATTAGCGTAACTAACATACTCGTCTTATTTACTTTAACCGAATGGTACCTATTTACACTCTGGACCAAATAGGGAGTGCATCTTCACCTAGTCAGTGCCTGTTTGTCTGTAGTGGTCACAGATTAGCTGAACACATGCCAGGCAAGCTTGTAGGTGATCTTGTAAACTGATACGGACTTACAATCGGACCTTATAAAGTCGGCACTTACCCTGCCCCCATATGGAAGTGTTAAGGTGATTCGGCTATTCGAAGAAGGTTTAAAAAAAACCTGACCAATGCCATTGCCAAGCCTCGTAGGTACCTAGGTTCATGTTCTTGTTGGAAAGGAATTTGAGATATTTATAGACTTAATGAAACAATCGACATTCATAATGGATCACTTAAAAAAAGTTACAGTAAAAGTTACAGTAAATGTAAAAGTTACTTTACATTTTTGTGGTGGGAACCACAGTAACTGTTGGAGTGCAAGTGTTTCAATAATGGTTAAAAAAGACACAAAGGGTTAAATGTCAAAATTATAATGAAGGGGTAGGTACCTCGAAACTGAAATCAAAACTGCGCGTTTCGCAATAGTGATCTACATGGAACCGGATTCTCTTGATTGATGCAGCAGTCTTAAAACCTGCTATTATCATAATGTGCGCCACCCACGCTTTCGTAAATAAACAAAGATGCCATCAGCATCACTGAATTTGTCAAGAGACTACATAAATACATGATGGTAATAGGTATAGTCAGCAGATACATCGATACGACTTCATTTTCATTGGAAACCGAAATATCTTGATGTTCTAGAAACGATGTGCCAATAAGGAGCTGTGCGTTCCTATTACTTGTATTGTAGGTACACCTTGCATTCTTTGTGACCAGTTAACCACTGGAATCATGGCAATCTGCCCTATACTTATCTCTACATAGTATCAAACAAAGTCGCTTTCTTTCTGTCAGTCTGTTTATCCGCTAAAAACCTCCTACACTACGCAAAGGATTTTGATGTTACAAAAGATCCTAACTCTGTTTACAGGGTAATAGCACCCGGTTATAGGGATCACATCCCAAATTTAATTTTTTGCTCTATGACATTCCGTCAATTTTTTTATTTTAAAATGTAAACGCTGTGACGTTAGAAAACTTTTTTTAAATATGGTTTTCATTGAATCTCACAATTTTTTATCAACATAAACTATGCAAATGCACCTACGCACACAAGCAGGGGTTTAAATTTGAAAAAAAAAGACACCTAAAACAATGTTTTTTCAATTTTGTAGGTTATAAAATAAAATAAGTTTTTTTCAATTTTATTACAATAATGTCATTCTGTTGACCAATAGGTTAAATCCTGCAAAAAGAGTAAGGATCTTTTGTAACACCTTGCATAACCTTCATGCACCCGAGCGAAGCCGGGGCGGGTTGCTATTATACAAAAGAAAACATGCAAATCGTAAATACCTCCCTCCTATAAATACGACGAACAACACTCGTAAATTGAACTAGGACAAGTAATTACTACTACGACCCAAATGAGATGGCGATGGCGGCCAAATTGACGTCACATCGGTCTTATATGGCTTTTGGTGTAATTGAAAACACTGGCTAAATAATGAAATGGGCCCTAAATGAGACGAGTAATGCAATAAAGGTATAATTACATATTATGTAGAGATGAACTGCCATAAAGGTGTCAGTAGAGATTAACGTAATGACTAGCCGTTTTCAGAACAAATACAAAGCATTTATAGATGGCACATAATCTGTGCTAAGCGAAATCTGACAGCGGTATTCCGGTTCTTTTATGGCCACGCCTGTAGGCGCCATCTATGAAATGCTTTGTGAATTTTTGCTTAAAACGGCTCATTGAAAACACTGGCTGAATAATGAAATGGGCCCTAAATGAGACCAGTACTGCAAAAAGGTATAATTACATATTATGTAGAGATGCACTGCCATAAAGGTGTAAGTAGAGATTAACGTAATTGCGTGATACAAAAAGAAATATCGATCACAAAGTCTGACAACTGAAATTACTAAAGAGAGTCCTGCTTCCTAAGTATGGTACAAAACTGAAAGTCAGGCACCTGATGATAGCCTGATGACCTGATGTGATGACGTAACCATTCTAAACTGACAAAAACAGAATCGTTTAAAAAAAAAACAAATTATGCCCATTACTTTGAAGCTACCAAGAACCAAGAATAACTGTCTTGTGAGAATCGTATACAACTCTAGCAATATTTTACCAATTACCGTTTGCTTTAACGGTATGCTATCCTGCATAGCGGATTGTATTTTGATTCGGTGGAAAAATTGCTGCAAATCAAAATAAAGCTAGATAAGTAATCATGTTTTCAATTGCATGAGTCACAAGATTGAAGATACCTACCTACTTCCGTGGTTTTCCGCCGTGGGGCAATTTGGTGCCATCATTCGTATTTTTGGACAAAAGTGTGGGTGTCGTACAATAGTTTTATTATACAATACAACGTATAGAATAAATGTATTTCAACGGATAGAAAAATATTGTCACTTCTCTTCAGAAGTAGTTAGCTGATTGATGCATTTTCTAAAACAAGCTAACAGTGATTATTAAAAAGTTCCAATTTTCTTAAAGACGGAAAGACGGAAAGGAAAGTTATGACATTCACACAATAATTATTTAATTCTAAATTGGCGGTGCACATTCACACAATAATTATAATTATTATTGTGTGAATTAAGTAGGCGGTGCGTTACGGCAGCTCGCGCTACCAAAACGTAAATAATTTCCACCATTTATAGTTTTTTTTTTTCGAGTTCGTCTATAACCTTGTGGTTGTAGCCTGCTTGCACTTATAGCATCAAGAAATTCTCGACATACTCGAATACGAATATGCAACAAAAAAAAAACATTGTGCCTAAACTTGCCTTGCCTCCGAGCAAGACTGTGCGATATGCTTATTAAGTACCTCCTATAAATTCTAGTCATGAAGACGGTCGGTAGATAAGTCACGAAATATTAGTTACAAAAAACAAATTAGTTTGCCTATCGAGGATCTTCTGCCATTAGCTTTAGGAGATGACACGCCCAACGCCGAATCTAGAGACGCAAATGCCACACCGAACAAACACGAACGACGCTACGGCAAGGAACAAAGTAAATAAATAATTTATTGAACATTGAAAATTAAGTACAACTAAGTACTTACCGTAGATACATAGATAGAAGCTACGTCATGTAAATATGGTTCCTCAGTGGTAATGGCATAAAATCTTAGCAGCGCGCCGACATTTTGGTGAATGCTAAGAGAATTCACTTGGTGTGCCGTGTGTTACATACAATCGATGTGTTACCTACTCTAAAAATCGATGACAATAAGTCTACTCGTAGCATAGTAAAGTAGCGATCTGACTCATTATGAGTGGGCCGTTAAGTATCCAGTAAAGACACAATATTATTTGCTCTATTCTGCATAATGTGACAATCAATAACGTTGCCGGACATCTTTTGAATTAACGCTAACTATAAAAACCAGGGCGACCTTGCCATCTTCATCTTCTTCATTCATCAGTCGGGGTCCATTTATATGACTGTTATACGATTATATCACACGATCTCTGGCCCCATAATTTATATGAGATGCCATGTGTGTGATTCATTCGGATATAACGTTCTTTTGATCAAATTAATGTGTCAACAGTCAAAACTGTCGTGAACTTACATGGTTAACCCATTAACATTATTGCAAAATCAGAGTGTGTAAAAATTGAGGTGTTGTGGATGTGGAGTATAGAGTAAATACTTCACAAAATATCATGGGTGTGCTCAAACTACCACGCCGCGCCGCCGCCGGGCGCTTCCCTACCGATGCGAAATAAATTGTGAAAATAGAAAGTATGATATTCAGCACTGCGCAAATATTCCAATTTAAATCGGAAACGAGACCGAACTCAAGTTTTCCGTGCCTGAAAAACTGGCTACCGGTTATAAAACATGCAATATCAAAGGAAATGTCTGAGGAAATGAAGGATTCATTTTCTACAATTCTCGGGAATTGGTTCCTAATAGATATCCTATGGAATCGGCATGGAACAGTATATTAGTCGTTTGCACGTGGCCTTAAATGTAGGTACCCCTTTACATTACATTGTAATTATGAGTGACAATGACAAATAACGATAAACTTAATTACAATACACAAGCAAATGTAAGTCATGCATACTTATATTAAAAGCTCGAATGCAGATGAACACATTTCCATACAAAAACAAAGGTTTAATCCTACTCATGACAAAGAGGAATACTACCAGGGATGCGTGGGTTCAGTCGTGCATGTAGGATGATTTTAACACATTGCATTAAATATATCAAATTAATTTACATACCTACTGCGTATTTACAGTTTACACCTTATCATTTTTTTTTACTGTAGGTAGTAAAAAAACACATTAGTATCGATTCTATAAAATAAAAAAAACTTATTACTTTGCAACTCTACAAAATGAGATGATTCTTACACAGAGCCCACTGCTTTCCACATCACCCCTAACGCCAATACTACCCAATCCTAATTTGAATTTATTTGGTATTTTAAAATATAAACAACCTTAGATACGAGTACTCGTATTCTGCGAAGTTTCGATTTGGTAAACTATAGTTTAATAGTACTTACATTCATTATTATAGTGCGACATTGCCAATTGGAAATATTGCCCTATGTACAGTAAAATAAGCACTATGTAGGTCCTACTTTTTTCTCTTCTCTTTAGTATACCTTCTTTGAATCTCATGTAATGAAGTTCAAACTGACAAACATTATCACAGGAGAGCGCCAATTTTCTAAGAAGAAGCTGAAGAGAGCCTACTTGCGCTCTCTTCTTCTCCGTCTTAGAGAAGAGATAGATTTGACAAGACCATTTATGAGGATATTCGATACGAGAAAAGGCTTTTCCCCTACAACTTTGAACCTATCGAGAAACGACTGCCTTACGTAAGATGTTGCCAAGATGTTTTAAGAGTACCAAGTGTAGGCCGATGCAATGTCACTTTGATACTGAAGCTTGTTTGTAAGTAGATACCGAGTGTCAAATCTATTACTCGAACGGGGTTCATCTCAAGATCATCACGTCTATAAATTAACTCAATAGCTTCTGAGATTAAAATCACTCCTACATTAATAACTTTATTGCGTCAATCTCAAGTGGCCATAAGACTATGGCCCGGTTTCTGAGTTGAGAATTTTAACTAAGCACATACTTACGTATCGCTCTGTCACGCTCTTTTGCGAGAAATCTGCAGAGACAGGACGATACTTACCCATTTGCTTAGCAAAATTCTCAACTCAGAAACCGGGCCTATCTAATCTACTTGATTTTTTCTTCTCTAGGTAGAGCTAAACTAATTATTCAGTCTGAATATTTTCATACTAATCTGTGATTTGTAATCGTTATTAATCAAATTAATTAGCTACGTACTTACTATGTTTGAGACGTGTCTCTAGCTAGATAGATAGAGTTAGTTATAATTTTACTGAGGGAATGATAACTGTGCTAGAGTTAGAGATGCGCTTTATCGCACTCTATTGACTGCTCATATTGAAAAGTTATGCTCAATTTTGTAAATATCCCGCAGGTGGTAGAATACGTGTCATATTAATGTAACCACAAACGCCACCGGTATTAGTTCATGAACGAACTCTTTGTTTAAAAACATGATGTCAACCCGCACGTGCGAGTATCCCACTTATCAATGAATGACCTAATACAAACATTGGGGATTAATGGAGATCTCAAGAAATGAGGTCCAATTAATGAAGCTTCCTTATTCGTCTGATTAGTTTTAATCTTTCTCTTATGGGGGCGGTTGGTTCTCTCTTATCTCGGATCAATTAAGTTTAATCAACGGGCCTTTGGGTTGCGATACCGTTGTCCGCGGCCGCCTAACTTGGCTTGGCTGGTTCTGTCAGTCGCATATCGTCAGCCGCGAAGCCTACACCGAACGGCGAACGCTCTTCCAAATTCAAACTTGACGCGCGCGTTTCCTCTTCTATTTTATTACTTTGTAAACAGCCAGTTTGTAACTTTTAAAAAATGACAGACGTGTTGAGCAACGACTTAAAGTCGCGTTTACACCTGACGACCAAGACGGTCGGTCAAGACAGGATCAGGAGAGCTCGGGAGAATAACGAGGATGTGGCCATACTTTCCATGTTTCTGCCCAACGCCTCGGCGGAGAGAGAGAACAAAAAGTTCTGTTGTGCCATGAAGGACGAGTGCTTCCTTGGAGACCCTAAGAAGACCATAGCAGGTGCATTTTTGTTTATTTCATTTGTTACAGAGACTATTTAACTGAAAGAGATTTGAAATGAAAATATTGCAATGAACATTTTTAGGCAGGACCTCTGTCCGCGATGTCTGGAGTGAGCTATCGAGCAAGTATCAGACCAAATTATTTATCCCATGTTAACGTCTGGACGAGGCCAAAAACGTGATTGATATGATTATAACGTTGGGAAATGGAGAAAAGGGCCTTTATTAAGGCCACCATTATTTCTCCATCCATATAAAGAGGTGAAGTGAACACTCGAACGCTGTAATCACTGAGATAAATAATAGTATAGAATAAAATAGAAAACCGTTTATTTCACTGACCACAATTTCAATTTCACAACATAGACTTAGTAAGGTTCTTAGAATTAGGTAGTCCAAACTTAAAAGTACTACAAATGGGACTACCTTACCCATAGTACCTAATTCCCTCTGTGCACAGTGGTCAGTAAAAAGGGCTCTGAAGCTCGGCATGAGCTATGAGACAGGTAAGTACCCGTGCCCATAGCGCTGGTATTCTGCCAGAGCCCACTAATAGAAAGAGCCTGCCCAATGCCCAGCAACAATCGAGACTAAGTTATGTCACCTTTGACTTCTAAATTGTTCCGTTTTCGTTTTGGCAAAGTTAAGGTCAAGCAGGTCGATTGGGTCGTTATAAAATTGCTATAATGACCGTCACATTTTCGAAACAACTGAACTGCAGAACGTCGAACTTTCACCCGAAACTGGTTTGGCAAAAACCACACACCTTTAGAAGAGGAATTTGTAGAATTCCGCATCTTAGTATACAGGGTGTTAAAAGACCGCCAACAAAGCGGGAAACCACGCATTGTCCTCATCATACTGAACATTTTTGCCCATGGAACTATACCTGGGAAATCAACGGTTTCCGAGATAATGAGGTTCAAAGTCGGACTTTTCAAACTTTTTTTATTGCAGAAATTTGCTCAGTATCAGATACTTAACATATCTTCTCAAGAAGCCATATCAAAATTTTGAATATTTCTTGCATAAAATGACGTTAAAATTGCAACCCGCAATGTATTCTAAACATCGGCACTTCGAGCGTAAGTAACACAACTTTATGTCAACGCTTGTGCAATATGACTTCTTTGCGTTACACTTCCATTGCGTGATAAAATATTTTCCAAAATTATAACCTAAAAAACCAAAATCATTTCCCGGCAATAATTTATCGAAAAAGTACTTTGTTTTGGTGTCTAGTATGCGTACCTTTCGGGTCTGTCGGCGGTCTTTTAACACCCTGTATACATTTCAAGTGTTAGGACAAAAGCTGGAACAGTTAAAAATTAAAAACGATAGTACGTAATGCAGCTTTTGTTGACCAGGGTTGTAAACTTGTAAGTAAGTCTGTGAGTAATTTAACATCTGAATTACAAATTGACAGAGGTAAACAAACAGGCGTGTGGGAATCATTAAACATTATAGAGACAAACACGGCAACATTCGGCAACATTTGCTGACTTGAAGGTCTTCTAAGTTTAAGTAAAAAATTGCAAAAGAAACAAAACCGAAGTGCAGTCGATAGCAGATTACCCATTTGGTGCAAAGCAAATAAGAACAGACATAACCTACACCTACTAACCTACACGTTAATATTGTCATCGGGTGTATGTCGAAGGCTCTATAACATATTAGAAGGAGAACACAATTTGAAAATCGTTGATAAATACAACAGAAAAGCAAAACTCTATATTTCAAGTAGGTATTGCCGATACCTCCAACACACCTACTCTACGATAAGAACAGGGGCCTCAGTCTGTAACGCAATGGTGCCAAAATTGGCTCCCAGTTGACGGCTTCAATTACGATTTATTAATGATGTCGGTTCTTTTAATGTTTTTGGTACAGCAAAGAATATTATGATTCTAATTCTAGAGGATTAGTTCTCTGGTTGTAGGTGAAAAACGAGGAAACCCCGGTTTTGTCCTTCTGCTGGGACGCCATCGACACGCCATTACGTTACAGGCTAAGGCCTCAGAATAGAAAATAGAATTGGTTGTAAAAAGTTGTAATGTTCCTCCGTATCATTGGCACAGTGCACGCCATGTGTCTACTAAACTTTTCCTTTTTCTTTTTCAATTAATATTGTATTGATTTTAGAGCAATTTCTTCTTTTTGTTTTTTTTTTAAAGCTATAACCCGAACTAGGGAATATTTTAAACATGTCCTTAGTGAATTTTTGCAACTTATTATTTATGTTTTAAATGTCTTCTTTTGTTGTGGTTAACTCTTATTTTACAACGATTAATGCCCGGTTTCTGAGTTGAGAATTTTGCTAAGCAAATACTTTACTATCGTTCTGTCACGCTCTTTTGTGAGAAATCTGCAGAGACAGGACGATACTTACCCATTTGCTTAGCGAAATTCTCAACTCAGAAACCGGGCCTTAGTTCTCTCTTCGGTACAGTTATCTAGATAATAACTTTAGAACTTTTAGGAGTAGACTTTCCCCTTTTGTGTTAGTTTATGTCCCTATTCAATCCATGTAACATATTTATATAACAAGGGAAATAAACATTCCTTTCCTTCCTGTTTGTCAGTAAAATCTCCATTAATTTTATAGTTATGGTTTCTATGGTAAATGTGGCATAAAATATGCAGTTAAAATGTCCCATCGCATAATTCCGCAATGAACGTTACCCTCTTTCATATTTATTTATTAATACGCTTTTGTATACATACAATTTAGTATAGCTTGTGGAGCTATACTAAATTGTATGTATTGTACTTGTATGTCTTTCCTTCCGTGGTTAATATTGTCAAGTCGGATTTTGAACCTCTTAATTTTGGTTAATACTCGTACAATACCTTCAAATACCTTGCCTTGATGACCTTTGGACACATAATCTCAAAGTAACATTTTAAACAAATATCCAGGGATTTAACATTAAGGGTGGACGATAGCAACGTGGCGGGAAATTCAAAATTTTCACAGTTTTTTACGTTTTGTAGCTTAACTGAGCTATTTTTGTTCAGCGATTTTTCGTTCGCGGCACAATAATAGCTCAGTTTAGCTACAAAACGTAAAAACTGTGAAATTTTTGAATTTCCCGCCACGTTGCTCTCGTCCAGCCTTAATAACGTACGTAGTCAACCAAAAGAAGTGATTGCGTCACAAATTAAACAAAAATGCTCTGACAAAATTGGCCCACTTGTGTAATTAATTAAGTTGACATCAAAATGTGAATTAACATTTTAGAAGTAGGTATAGGGAGGTAGGCACCTAGATACTTATGAAATAAATCATACTAGTGGTTCACCCCGAAATGTGAACTCGCGACCCGATATCTCAACCCCTTGACCGATTTGGCTCATGTTCGAACTTAGGTAATAAATCTATCTACAAGCAAGCGCCTACAAGCGCCGGATTGTTCCAGTAGACTCGGAGAACTTGTCGTCTCGCTTCACTCGCTCATTCAGTGGCAGATTCACACATTTGCCGCCAGTAGGCTTTTTAATTTTGCCGCCCCTACCGACCAATTAGACCAATTCCTAACCACTCTTGTCACCTCTTTGAGCTTTAAAAAAAAGCTGACTTTGCCCCCCTTCAAAATATTAGTTTAAAGAACTCAAACGGGACCAAAACGTGGCAAGCGGCGCGGCGCCGAAAAGGGGCAGGGGGCGCCATACAGGGGGGTTACCCTTGACGCTATTGCGATCAAATTGAAAAAGTTTAAAAATTAATTTCTCTTTAAATTTGCATAGTAATGCTTTTATTTTAAATACTTTGTAATGTTTATTCAAAGGTAAGGCTGTTTTAATTCAATAAAAACACAAAATGCGTCTTAATTTGTAAAATATTAAATTTTGTAAATTGCGCCACA
The DNA here is from genome assembly GCA_949319315.1 of Zelleria hepariella. NCBI lineage: Eukaryota > Metazoa > Arthropoda > Insecta > Lepidoptera > Yponomeutidae > Zelleria > Zelleria hepariella. Next base: position 4,491,816 of record OX439390.1, on the reverse strand, counting down.
TTGCGGCCGTATTAGAAAAATGCGTCAAGGGTAGAGGGGCAGGGCTTCTTCTACAGATTCGGCAGATTTAGGGCATCTTTTGAGAATCTTATTCTTAAAAGATGCCCCAAATCTGCCGCCCTAGGCTTCAGCCTACTCAGCCTATTGGAAAATCCAGCACTGCACTCATTCAATAAAACACTGAGTTTTTTTATTAACTGAGGTTTCGCTTCTGGATAATGAATGTCTGTCTAATTAATTTATACAACATATTATGTCAAACTGAAAGTACCTACTTATCGTATGAACTGAAAGTAAATTATTATGACAATTTAATTTAACGAACGCGTTGATGTAATTAATCACATCTGACAGACATCTGTCGTACAGCGGACTATGATCTGATGGAAAACCCAGGATAATTAAGTGTCCGATTCTAAAAAGACATATACCTATAGGTTCAAAGCTAATACCAAACGGACCTTTTGCAAGTCATAATACGAATATAAACTGTTTTACAAACAAATGTGTCCAGAACCTGAAATAGTTACTCTCTGGTTTATAACTATCTTGCCCGATATTATCCCTTCGCGGAAACGGGAAGGTACACCAACCACAATAAGTCTGACGATCATTGTCACGGTATGAATCATACTATGAAAGAAGATGGTTATTATTTTCAATCAGGGATGTCAACTTTTGATTTACAGCTGGAGATAGCGTTCAATGTGAAGTTTCAATAACGATAAACATGAACAATAACTCTTGACCTTTATCCTCTTTTAATTTTATCTGAGGCAATAAAAATGCTACTTTCAATATCGTTATGGGCAGCTTCAAAAGAAGAATGCCTCTACATACCGTTGCCTTAAAATAAAATTACATTAAGGGAATGATTTCCTTTTAGGGTCAGCCCCTTTATTCTCTAAAATAATCACAGTATAAATTCCCGTTTTTAAATGTAAAAAAAGTTCATTTCAATAAGCGCATTCCAGTGTTTTGAGGGTCGACGTGTGAGTGGGAACTTTTATGGGAACTGTGCATTTTAAAGGGGTTCAAAGGGTAAGTGAAACCAATGAAAATAATTATTTAGAATGGATAGAGTTTCTTTGACACCACAAAGGCGAGCGGGTCAAATACCTAGCAGTTGTATCAATTCGCGTCGAAATTAAACCGATGAATGACGTCACTTTTTACCTCCGTGGCATCAAACACAGAATAGGCAGAAGTACAGTATTTTGTGACGATTATCCATGGTGTCGTAGAAAGGTATTTTGATATTTGAGCGGGACTCAATAAAATACATGGGGCCAACGTTGAAATCTCGAAAAGCTATATTCGTTGTTCAATTTACATTTGAGGTACATAGGTACAAAAAAACAACTGACCAAAAATAACGAAGTAACTTTGCCCACTCACAATTTGTGATTGCTCCCTAAGTGAGATTCCGACATAAGTGAAGTTCAATCGTTTGCCTGGATAGAAGACAAAGCTGTCATTCTGTGGCTTGGCGGTAAAAGCTCAGCTCCCCTCTCGTTATGGGCAGGCACAGATGGTCGCCGGAATACCTTGACCTTCGACAGCTCGAGACAGATATTATGAGTAATCCATCACACGATGGTGGATTCAATGGACCTTTGATAACGAGCTGTTTGCAAGTCCATATAGTCTATTGATTGAGACGTGCATGCTCGTTTTTATGTGACTGAAACATAACATAAAATACCAGCTACTTTATGTTATGTTATAATCAGATAAAAAAACTTAAACCCATGACACTGATGTGCTGTTCAATGCTCTATTGTATGTAGAGTCTCGGACTAAGTGCACAAAAACCACCCTATATACCTAAGATATACCAGTAAAAAAAGAAGTTACTAAAAAAATCATCACGCTTCTGTAGCCAGGCGTTGAAGAACTTGCTTTTGACAAGAAAAAGAGAAGGTTGACTATAGAGAGCCGGTGGGCTAACTCCAAAATAGTGGATAGCAGCGAGCGGAAGATAAGTAGATAGGCATAATAAGAAAAAGAAGCTATCCACAATGTGTGTTCAATGTTGTTCAGTAGCATGTCTATCTACCACCAATGCCACGACAAGCCTTATCTTCACGTGTTACGGAACAATGCAGGTGTACGGTCAGCGTCTCACTAGGATACCCGATGTTAGCTCTTATATCGCGCGGCATAAGTGCGTCAATCGAATAGAAGGGCAGCCTAGCTTCTCGCTGACTGTACAGAACACACGGTTATGCACGTGGGCTTACTGTAAACACTAAACTGGCAAGGAACGCGTGACAAAGTGCACTTTATTGATGAAAAACAAGCGAAAATCCTGTAAAAATTCTAGCGCACTGCATTTTTATCGACGTTGTCTTCAAACATAAAATACCTACGACAAGAAATCAAATCTCGATAATAAATCTGTAGCTGCAACGTTAGCAAAGTACTTACACTATTTTGCAAAGTAACACGACTCTACAGTACAAATACTAATACCTTGATTACTTTATTTTTTCAAAGAGTTTATTCAAACTGCATTAGTCACGTATTGGACCGTGTGTAGTCATAGTTAGCCTCAAGTCACTTTGGCAAAACAAACGTAGACGCCTGCCCATTCATTAGTTTATTTATCTACTCGTACCTTATATTATAATACAAATAATTTACTACCTATAGCCCGCGGCTTAGCTCACGTGTAGTGAAAACTTTTCCGAGGCAATAAGGACTGAAAAGAGGGAAATTATGAGTAAAAAAAGTGTATAGGTACCTATTTTATTCTATTCCGAACAATATTTGCACTGTATTTTTTTAAATGCGTGAAAAACCAAAAAGTCGAGTGTAAGTATACCGAACTGGCACATTAAAAAATGTGCAAAAAAAAGACCTCATTTTACTTATTCTTGGCCATCAACAATTTTTCAGTGCATTAAGCAACATACAAACAAACACAGTTTGCCATTTATTCGAATATTAGTTTAAATTCGTATCTACTTTTAGCCAAACCTTGGGTTACATCACTTCTTTAAATACTTGCCTTATACGTAGTACCTACATCTACCCAAAATCTACATAAAAAGAGGACGACACAATATTATGTAGAATTCAGGTTTTCTCGGACGTAAAACTTATTGAATTTCTGCCAGGTTATTCCGTCAATGTTCAAAAATCCTGTTTCCCTTACTACGAGTTTTGTTACTTGTAAAGCTATCGTAACATCAGAAATCTGAATTCTTAAAGTTTATTCGAACTTTGTCCCACGAAACATTTCATGATGGCTCCGCAAAAATAGAATCCAATAAACATAAATGCTGAATTCTCATTTCATTACACGCTGTTGTTATTACTGAGACATACTGCTGAAGCTTGTATTTAGATTACAGGACAATTTCCTTTTGTTATAAAATTATAGAGCTGGGTCTGAATGAGGTTTCCATTTTTCTTCATAAATGTTTGTTTTAAACTTTCGCCAGGTGCCTAAGTTTACTTAGTTTTTATGCAAATAGTTTTTCTGAGGCCACTTCTTAGAAAAAACAATATCCTTTTGTTTGAGGCCAATTTCCTTTTGTTGTAAAATTATAGAGCCGAGTCTGAAAATTTGGTTTCCATTTTTCTTCATAAATGTTGGTTTTAAACTTTTGCAAGTTAGACCTACATACTTTTCTAAGGTTTAAACATTGTCACCAACGACTTCGAGTGCCACATTACTAACTAGCAATGATTGTGCAACTCAATCCCTCCTTGCTTCGATATCCTCATTATTACATATGCCCTTTGTTATTACTGAAAGTCGTGGTCATTCTTCACATATCTGCTGCTAAATGTATCAGGTACCTGCCGTTTGGAATAATGTGGTGGTATTTGGTCGGTCCAACGTGGCGAGCATCTTCCTATTATTAGCTTTTCGACAATTTCGTTACTTAAGGCTGGAAGATTCAAAATTTTCATAGTATACTTTTCATTATTGTAAACAACAGAACCACAATAATTCAGCCGATTATGTGTTCGGTTTACGAAGCAGTGGCGGCAGTGGAGCCAGTGGAGCCCAAAAAACTTGTTGACGACCAGAACACATAATCGGCTGAATTATTGTTGTTCTTAATATCAGTTTTTCTAGGCTATCGCTGTCTTTCCTTGTCACCCACAGCATTCGAGGATCCTGCCTGCGAGCTGCGCAAGCAGAAGGTAGAGTCTCGTTTTGATTTTAAGCTCATCTTATGTCGTCACGTTGGTGGAGTGGTGACCAAAGTGTTTCATCATTCCTCTTCAGCACCAGAATTATTGGCAGTTTGCGATCCCCAACATACATACAAAGATCGACTGCCAATTCTAACAGCAGAATACAATAGACGATTTGTCCGTGAGCACCGTAGTCACCGAAGGCAATGCTAGGTCGCGTGATCTCAGAGAATATCATCATAGGTACCCCGCGTGGGTTGCATTGAATTTTGTGCAAACATTCAACATTTGTGAAGCAAACTCGGTCTTGAAACGCTTCAAAATGTAGTGTTACGAGTACGTCTTTAGTGTGTTCTATAGGTATAGTAACTAGGTATATTAGTGTCATCATGAGTGCATTATTTATTTTATTCTCGGCCACTCAACACTCGGTCAAGGTTTAAAGATCCACACATGTCACTCTCGTTGGTAGGCCTCTCCTACTTAAAAATAATAAGTTATCACCATCAACCACCGCCAAATTAGCTTTTAATAGCTTCCCTTGACTCCAATTTGCAAAGAGTGCATTCGTTTGCGGTATAATTAACCCTCTTTAGGCGATCCTTGGCATTAATTTTACAGCCATTACCAATTCGTACTCTCCGATAAGTGTTGAAGCCAATGGTTTTATCGGAGAATTACCTTTTATTGAAATGATGCCTTTTTGGGATACGTCCGAGTAATTTTAACCGTTTCTTAAAGTGATAATTATTTATAGTAAGTACTTAATAAATTTAAGCATTTTATTGTTTACTTACTTATATTTAACAAAAACATTATACCTAGCTACTATAAAGATTTTTAAAAGATTTATGTGTTTCATATACCTACTACTCAATTGTTACCTAACCAGCAAGGTGTAAAATGTCTGGATACGTATTTAATGGACGAGTTCTATAATAGGAGTGTAGGTAGGAAGGTACTACATAGGTCTTATGCAGGCTGAAATTTTCTACACAACTTAAGTGTACCCAAAAGTTGCCGAATCTCTATCAATTGAAAGGAGCGGACGGCGCACGACTCGAGAATTCTTGAGATACAATCTGATGGCAAATCTCGCCCGACCACGCGCTAAGTTGCAAAGGTATCGTAGTGGTTGCCCACGCGCATGTATCTAGGTAATCCAATATTTTACGACACAGCTTCTTACAGCTGTTGACAACAAGTTGAAATTGCATCAAGGTCCGAAAGATATTTTGTCACTCAATAAATAAAGACAAGGCTGAGTTGTGGTGTTTGTTAGTGTTAGTGGTTTTTAAGTTGATAAAGAAGAACTTCAAGCTGGGTCGTCGGGTATTACTCAGGTAACATTCACGTATTTAGTACTGGTTTTAGCTCCTAGATCTAAACTTATACCTTCTTATACTAAAGTATCAGGGATCCAAGTGTTTGCTGTCCTGCGGTTTAGACAACACATACCTACCTACTTGATAGTTAGGAATGTAGGTACCTGTGTAACTAAAACCTGAATCAGGTACCTCAAAAGGATATGTAAGTTTCAATGCCATGTGTAGGCACAGTTCCAAAGTGAAATAAAACCATAACATTTTATAGTCTAGACTTCTATCCCTAATATCGAAACTTTATTACCTTTATACAGTCTTGCTTGATTGCGATTGTAGCCGAGGAAAAACAATATTCTTATTTCTTTGCGAAAGCTTGAAAAATAGAAATGTTTTTTAGGCTAAAACACAGACGATACGATAGGTAGGTTGTCCATGCGATGATGGCGTCCGTAAAGTTTAGTTTCTAATAATTCTAGATACAATTTGAACCTAAATCGGACGCAGACAAAAATTTGCAAAAAATATTATATTTTACATGTTTTTAAAACGCGATGACGGGATTTTTATCCAAAACGTCTACTGTGGGAACCAATACGAATGAAAAATTAACTACAAGAAAAATACGCATATTAATTAAAGGCAACTCATATTAATTAAATCTGAGATAAATAAACAATTACCTACTTTGGAGTCCTCATTCATCATGTCATGCCACCAGAAGGGTAACAGTGACTGACCTTACGCAATTCGTGCTTCTCAGAAAGGCTCTACCGAAATGCGTATAAAAACCGATAATTACAGTTATTTTCTCTCCCACGTTGCATATAATTAAGTAATTAAATTTAGTCGATCTACTTAGTCCCTGCATTAGTCACCTGATCTGTAGGATAAGAAGACAGAACGTCTGCTTATGAAGAAAACTGGCACACGCTCTCATAGTCATGTAGAGCGAACACTATTATTAATTTTCCAATCATTTGTATAATAAATATATTCAATTTCAAATACACACAATCCAGAAAACTATTTCAGACCCTAGAACCCACAAACAAATAAATCCCTAGGTTTATTCGTAGGTTCTTTCTAGGATCTGGAATCTAGACCTTAGGTCCTAAAAATAGTTGAGCCTAGATTATCAATTTCTCATACTACCAGGCTCCTAATAATTTACTTCTTTCTTATCTTATTTACGTAGAAGAGGAGAGGTATTTCCACTCCGTTCCAAAAATCGGGCATATAGCCCAGCAGTGGGTTAGACTGATGATAGATGAAGATTAGTTGATAAGTTATCGCGAGTATATGTACCCCGCGCGTAGACATAACCATACCGCGATGTAGACACCTCACAGCGCCATCTAGTGCGCACTTGGTACTCGTATACGGTAGTCAAGAAAACAAGGTACGCGAAAGGCATTTTTTTATCCAAATAAAAAACTTTTAGATAATACTTTTAAAAAAATACAAAAAGTTGGGAGCGCATTTTATCGCACTTTTGAACTAGTTAAAAACATCGTGGCACAGTGTGGGGGCATCTATTAGCTTTAAATACTTCTACAGAGTGAGATAGAGCACTGTATCGAGCGCTATTGAGCTCGATATGGCCCTTCAAGTTAGGCCAGCAGATTTATGACGATAGATAGGTCACTTTTTTCATGTAGTGAAGGCAAAAATGACATTGAGTGTAGGCAGTCCCTCTGTCTAATAATCTCTTCAAACTCTTCGTCGATCTCACTGGGGATCCATTAATTTGCAAGTCAAATGATTAATTGTTTCCGATACACTGTTTATTGCGGTCAGATGAAAACATTGTTCGACTGCCGATATATCCTTTCACCCACGCGGTACGTATAAGGCAATGGTAACAATAATATTACAATGGAAAGGAATAGGAGCATACTGTTACCCTCATTCGAGCAAAGGAGTACCTACGGTACATTGCGGTACTATTCGAATCGACGATATGTTTTGACTTTTGATGTAGGAGTAAGTGGCAGGTTATGAATTTATTATTGTCTACGGATGGAACTCTACATTTCAACAAGTTAGGTACGATTTTTTTAGTTTGAGTTTTTCTCACAAATATGCTACCTTGATTGAAGATACATTTAATAACATTGTTATGTTCAAATCCCTCTCGAATTACATTGTCTCAATAAAATCAATGAGCTATCTCTACTGGATGCCTAGGTAGTCACGAAAAAGCTTGTACAGAATACGTCTTATTGGCACGCAACTTTATTTCGTTAGAGAAAGTGTGATAGACAACATTGTTTTTCGCACAAAAGTTTACCCATCTAACTTTACGCCGACTTTGCCTCTACGATTCACCTCGGAAGCAAAACTCGGGATTCAAAAAACACTTTCGCCTTGAAAATTGTTCTTTACTCCCTCGGGTAACACAATTTTTTCTTCCGTCTGGTATGAGGCGTGTACCTAATTAATACTAACTAACACGCTAGTTTAACACATAAAAAATAACTCTACGGAAATACAAGATCCAGCCAGCCCCTCTATTCTCGACTCTATTGTTTTATAACAGCTGTTGCTGAAGCTTAGAACTTTGTAAACTTATCGATATCTATATATAGTTACTTTGTACAAAAAATAACGGCGGATAACTAAAAAATAAACGCGACGATGACTAAAAAAAAATCGGCTGCAGTTCGGATTTTCTATCTCATTTCAGTGTTCGGTAAAAAAATACCATCAATAGCCATCAATAGCTAATAGGAAAATAATTTGGAGGTACTTACGCACGTAGGTACTCGTAGGTACTTATTTACTCACAAAAAACTCAAGGCAGTCTTTCCAAAAAAAGGGGTGTTCAGCTACGTTCACAATCTGTTAGGGGAGCACAATGTCACGATAAATGTTTTATCCCATTATCGGCTATCGCCATCTTGCTTTATTTCACCGCGTGAAGCGAGACGCCGCTACCCGATAGTGGGATAAAACTTTTATCCCGAAGCTGTGCTTCCCCAGCTGATGTACATTGTATAAATGGTGATAAGTCGCGAAGTTTAAAACCGTTTGAAGCGCATTGAGAATGACGATGTCGCGTGCATTGTTCAAATATTCATCCCCCACGTCAAGGACGAGTGTTACCCCATGCAACCGATGACACGGCCTTCGAGTTTGAACACACAAGCGTTTCCTGACGGCCCCTTGACACGCCACGTTGAACTGAGACTACACTACCGCTTCACGAAAACAGGGTTAGTAGATCTTAGCAAGATCTAAAACTCAGGGCCTGAAGTCTGTAAGACAGTTTTTCTTCGATAGGTTCTTTGCAAGAAAAAATAAAACGAGACGATGTTAGATGAAAACAGGGCTGGTAGATCTTAGCTAGAATTAAGCTCAGGGACAGACCTGTACAGTCGGCCACATGCTAGGATAGCCCTTTTTGCTCGATTGGCGCCCTTATGCCGCGCGAGGTAAGAGCTGCGGAGTATCTGTGGCCGACCGTACCAAAGGCAATGTTTCTTCGAGAGCTTCAAAGTAGTGTCCAATTCCGATCGCCGAAGCGATTCAAAGTCGGAGACTTTGGTATTCACCGTTTTCCTCCATTCTGGTCGGTCAGCCGCCGCCTGCTCCCATTGCAAGGGATCAATGCTGCACTTTTTCATGTGCCGCTTGAGCACATCTTTGAACCTGAGGAGTTGACAGCCTTGCTTACGCTTGCCCTCCTCAAGTGTTCTGAGTAGAAGATGTGCTTTGCCACTCGCTCTTTTGCCATCCTTGACACATGGCCGGCCGCACCCATTTTTATCATAACGAACAACAAAAAAAAAACACAACAGTCTCGAGACCGAGATCCTAGATCTTGGCCTTAGCAACTGGAATCTGTACTAAATATCTACCTACCTGTTTACTTTAATACATTAGCACTGAATGTGAACTCGGCTTCACTTATCTCCCTAGTTTAGTGGTATTATAGGTACCATATTCCATATTTAGAACAGCATAGGCCATAAAGCGTTTTAGCATGAAAATCAATCGGTTTTTATGGCTCAAAATCATGTAGTTGTAATTAAAACTAAACGCCCACTCTCTTTATATGGTTATTCACAAATATGGATTTTTAATTATTATTAGTGTGCTCTTAACGAGATACCGTAGCTATGTTATAATGACTTGATCAATCTATGCTATGAGATCATCTCAATCAAAGAAATTTTTTACATTCTGTTTGGGATTAGGCGGCAGTGGGTATCTTTAAATTCTCACCTATTAAGTATTGTGCGAAGCGAGTCGAATTGCTGTCCAAAATAAAGCGCCCAATACAGCTGAACCGGATACGACACAGCCGGATATACAGGCACCTATCTTACCCTCTTTAGCATTTCATAAAGTCCTTGTAATATTCCAATTCTTCCTTTCACTCTTGAGCGAGCGGTTGTGGTCTTCATGTAGCACCATCAACAGCATAAACGCATAAACAGATCTATGTATCATCACGCCTTGTCACTTTTGGACGCGAGGCCTGGGGGCAAATTCTCGGATATGTCACATTCGAGATTCTACGAAGAAAACCTTAGTAACAAGTCACATTCGAGATTGCCGAGAATTCGGTACGCAAAGTTTTTTGTTTGAAAGTCCGTTATTGGCTTAATTTTATCTTTAGACAATATTGAGAAACTAATTTCAATATTTTTTATTTTGGTTCAGTAGTTTGGATTTTACAACGTTTCAAAGATACGGTTTTATGACCTTCACGCGACGGTCTGCATACTGTTGGCGGTCATAGGAACAAAACATTTTAGCGCATAAAAACAAAACTACTGGACCAAAATAAAAAAAAGATTTAAATTAGTTTCTCAATATTGTCTAAAGATAAGTTTTAGCCAATAACGGACTTTCGAACAAAAAACTTTGCGTACCCAATTAGCCCCCAGGTAACGCTAGACGAGCGCTTGCGTCGCGAGGACGCTCGGTCAGTGTGGATCCTGCTAATGGCTGCCGTTGCTTGCCTCACTACTTTTCTCGATCCGAGGTTCCTCGGATGCACATTGGACGCAATTTTGTAATCATATCACAATTCCTAACGAGCCCCTTTCCTTCGCCCGCAGGCACCAAGAAGATGGAGTACAAGACGCGACAGTGGCACGAGAAGTGTTTCTGCTGCGTCGTCTGCAAGAACGCCATTGGCACCAAGAGCTTCATCCCGCGCGAGCAAGAGATCTACTGCGCTGGCTGCTACGAGGACAAGTTCGCCACCCGCTGCGTTAAGTGCCAGAAGGTGAGATAAAGATTCAAGTCCTACTGGCAGAAACTAATAATGTAGAAAGAAATCTTCACCAAAGAAAGAGTTCTAAGAACGCGGCGGTTGCTATCGTTCGCCAACCGCTGCGAAAGTCAGCTTAAGGGTAGACGATAGCAACGTGGCGGGAAATTCAAAATTTTTACAGTATTTTACATTTTGTAGCTAAACTGAGCCATTGCCGCGAACGAAAAATCGCTGAACAAAAATAGCTCACTTTAGCTACAAAATGTAAAAAACTGTAAAAATTTTGAATTTCCCGCCGCACTGCTATCTTCCAGCCTTAAGATCAAAATCCAAAAACACTATAAACCGAATTATCTATGTCGTCATCATCAGCCCGTTACCATCCTCTATGTTCACGCCGATTCTCACGATCCTGTGCCAGTCGCAACCGCTCCTTTCCAGGCGTTAAGTCTCGACTTCTCGAGGTCACCTCTTCGTAATTGACTTCGTAGGTAAATAGCTAAGTTGACTATGCGCTTAGTCCCTTTGGCTCGCGCCAGAGAAGATCTGTCACTTTCCGCCATTGTTCTCGTGACGGAGTTTTTTTTTTTAAATTTTTTTATGTAGCCTTTATAGTGTCCCACTGCTGGGCAAACGCCTCCCCTTTTCTCTTCCACTCCTCTCTATCCTCTGCCTCCCAGTTTTTTTACGGCATTAAAATTTCGGCATTGACTTATACATAGTACGGATTTCTTACATGAGTGCGGAACACTATCACCCGAATGCATTTTGATCATCGACGTAAACTTCGACACCATTACACGAACTCTCTACTCCTAGATGTTTCATCAGCGAGCCTCTCAGAACTGACGGCCTCCCTCCCCCGTTTCCAGATCATCACCCAGGGCGGCGTGACCTACAAGAACGAGCCGTGGCACCGCGAGTGCTTCACCTGCACCAACTGCAACACCTCGCTGGCCGGCCAGCGATTCACTTCGCGCGACGAGAAGCCTTACTGCGCGGACTGCTTCGGCGAACTCTTCGCTAAGAGGTGCACCTCATGCACCAAGCCCATCACCGGTAAGTGATGATTATGATGGTATACTTTTATCACATTGACATATGACTCGAAGATCCCATTTTCCCCGGTCTTGCGCGGCAGCCTCTAGCTCCCTCCAGAATAGTCCAGATGATGCAGCCTCTTTCTCAACTGCTCAGTTGAATAGAGTAGAGTAGAGCCTTTAGGTAGTACGGGGGCGGCCCAGCCGCTGTTCTCCGCTCTGTGAGCCTTGACAATAGTGGTCTATGGAGTATGGGCTATTTATTATAGAGTCAAAGAACCCTTTCTTACTGCGCGGACTGCTTCGGCGAACTCTTTGCTAAGAGGTGCACCTCATGCACCAAGCCCATCACCGGTAAGTGATGATTATGATGGTATCCTTTTACATTGACATATGACTCGAAGAAGGCATCTCTATAATTTTCCTCGGTCTTTCACGGCAGCCTCTAGCTCCCTCCAGAATAGTTCAGATGAGGCAGCCTCTTTCTCAACTGCTCAGTTGAGTAGAGTAGAGTAGAGCCCAATAGTGGTCCATGGAGCATGGGCTATCTATTATAGAGTCAAAGAACCCTTCGCTAATAAGTGCACCTCATGCACCAAGCCCATCACCGGTAAGTGGCATCCCTTGGAAAACTAAGGCCTTTGCATCTTTACACCTAATGATATGATTTATAAAGCCTCCAGTGGCACCTTCACTCTCACTAGATGACTGAAGAGACCACTCGGACGCTGCAGTGCCTGGGATATTGATTTCGATGGGGCAAGCTTGCCCAGCATCTAAGTGGCATATTTAAATCGTAATATGATTATTTCTAGAGCGGTACTGCAAGGAAAGACGAACTCAAAAAATGCAGCCTGGTCCAAGTGCGATGACGTATAATATGTCGCAGTTAATTTGAGGACGATTTATTTCCGATTGCTCCACAGCGCCACTATTAGTGCCAACCAAGGTGAAATAGATGACACTATTCGTTGATATATTATGATCAACTGGTGCAGTCACATAAACATCAATCGATTTAGTCGGTTAGTTGGAGAACTGGACATTTGCCACACGTTATGCAGTGGAAAATTTTGGCTATCTGCTAACTGAAGGTAGAAATTAAGATATTATTATGTCAATATAGCTCCGTCCGTAGGTTCCGAAAAAAAAATGGGCCTCTACATAAATAGGTAGAGTATTATTTAAGATGAGGGTACGCAGTCCACTAGCGCCGCCAATGAAAAAAAATCGTATCTTCTTTTTGGAAGTGCTTTTTGCAAAAGTGGCCGTTTTTTGGCGGGCGGCGGCGGGATTTATTCGTAGGTTCTACGAACTGAAATCTAGACCTTAGGTCTTAAAGATGGTTTAGCCCAGGGATTCTCATTCAGCGGCTCGTTTTCAGCAAAAAACGCATTCAAAAGGAAGCTAATATGTTTTTTTTTTCATTGGCGGCGCTAGTGATGCTTTCCTCGTCGCCTTAACAGCATCTTTACCTTCACTTACATTACACAAACTGGGTAAACACTCAGACGCTATATTCCTGGGACATACTTTAGGTTAGGCTTCCTCACCCTCCTTTGCTTTGAATCATTAGCTAAAATGAACCTTTTGTTCCTACTTTTCAGGCATCGGCGGCACCCGCTTCATCTCTTTCGAGGACCGCCACTGGCACAACGACTGCTTCATCTGCGCGCAGTGCAAGACCTCCCTCGTGGGCAAGGGCTTCATCACCGATGGACAGGACATCATCTGCCCCGAGTGCGCGAAGCAGAAGCTCATGTAAATACGCCTCTAACTCAGCTTCTCCACCGCTCGCTCTAACAACTCGGACGCCTTTTGAAAATTATAATAAGGCGGTAACATCGTAACATCTCTGCACCAGATTGCTAGGAGCAGAGGTCCCGCTCTGAACTGACTTTTGTTTTTAAATCTAAGAGCCAGAGCTGGGCGTCTGTGAGTGTTCTGCAACAGTACCTTAACAAGCTTGAGATAAAGGCTATTCTGATAAAAGTTTTTGTACTTGTGCAGCGACAAAACAATACTCCCGTTAGTGGCTAGTGCCAGGGATTGGTGCTCGCTAGCAAGCAAGGGCGACACACCGAGCGAGCAGTTGATCGACCTTATCGACTCAACCAACTTTCGAAAGGTCAACCCTTAGTCGACGTTACAATCGTCTGTTAACTCCTACTCAGAATTGTTGACGAAAGATATTTTTTTATACTTTCGAAAAGTAAAAAAATATATATTTGAAAAATCACAAAAAAAAGAAGAATGTGGATGCACAAAATATTATTATTATATTAGACTAAGTACCTATTTCGTTTCGCTTTTTTACTGATTTTTGTTTAAGGTGTTTGTTTATATATTTTGCCTTTTAGCTTGAGACAGTTCATAGTGTCACTAATCCACCGCACGGTGATCTCATCGTGTCGAGTACTTAATTGTTAGTTATTGTGGTAATTGAACTACCGACGAATTTATATATTATCTACATTACGCTATTTATCATTTGTAACTTCGCTTTGGCTGTTGTATTAGTCTTTTAGGTGTTATCAATTTACCTAGCGCGATTCACACGAATATGCCTTAATAACATATCTAAGTCAGTTCGAAGGGTATGTAATTTTATGTTGTACATGTATTTCGTAATATAATTTACAACATTATTGTAAAGTGCTAATACTTATTGGTCTGGTAGAGCCAGGTGGATAGACGTTTTCATGTTTTATTGCTAGTTTATTTCCGAAAGGATATTAATAAGTGCTTGATATGTTTAAACATCGTAACATAGATTTAAGGAACTTATTGACACTTAATTTGTTAAGTATTTATTGCAACTTGAGTATTCAGTATGACATTTATTAATTTAATAACGACGGAATATCAATGTATGCCACATTACGTAGGTCTGTGAGATTTTAAAGTTAAACTTAGAAAATAATCGCGATGCCATAACAACACTCGATTGGCGACCGCTTCCTAACTTTGTTAAGTGACCACAAGTCATTGTAGTTTTTACTAATGAAAATATATTTATAAAATATTTTTGTTCTCGAATTAAGAATCACTCACGTTACAGTAATGTAATATGAAAGTTATCGCTATTGTTTACAAGATAATAATATATTTAGTGATGTCATCATATATTTAAGAGAATAACATCTGTGTTTAGCAAGGGCCGCATTGAGCTGATCATTGGGGATCACTATCTACATAAGAGTTATTGCTTAGGGTAAATTATTTTATTGAAATGTTGAAAATTTATATAATTATATATAATGTACACTTTTAAACCGTGTAGCTGTGTGATCTGATTAAAACTTTATACCCATAGATTGTATGAACAATGGAAACTTAATAAATGATACAAAAGTTATACTGTTTGTTTTTATTTTTATAAACTTCCCCATCATAAGTTCTTATAACATCGTGTTATATTGTAAGTAATAAATATGTTTTATTTGTTATTCCATAATTAAGTACAATGCAAGAAGCATTAAGATCATAAATTCACTTATTGTTTAATTTACTTAAAATAGGAATTTTTAATTCCATCTTTGGAGAAAAATTTCGACAGTTTTCTTAAAACTACTTTATACCTTACAAAGCAGCATTTTTGCTACTGTTACTTTATTAATAATTATACGTATAGTGTATCAAATAACCGCAAGGCCATTAATTAGAGGCATCTGTCGTCATACTGAACTTAAAATAGAAACCAGTGGGATAAGATTATTTTTAGCACTTGACGCACTTCCAGGCAAATACCAAAGTATTACGTACGATTATTCAGGATGTGTTATTATTAGACACTCCCAGTTCACCACATTCCTTTTCCATTAAAAAAAATCGTATGACTTTTGAGGTAAATTCCTTTTGTCATAACAATAAATTATAGGGTGGAAAACTGGTTTAAGCCTATGTCCCTGATTGGGGATGACAGGAATTGATGATGATGATACCAATTATGAATATAAGTGTTTGTATCACTTTACTATACTTTAAAAAGTATATTACGAAAAAAATGTGTTTGTTATTTATGGACACTTAAATTTTCGCTATCCTTAATAACCATATTGGAACTTCTATAGGAAGGTAACCCTACCTAAAAGGCTTTTGATTGTAGTTTATTATCTTGACATGCCATAATCAATAAAATGCATGAATCTAGAGTCTAAAATCCAGTATTACAACAGGAGCACTCACCTTTTCTCGGCATATGCTTCGAGTTCATAATAATCATATCAGTCTGTTCCAAAGTACTTCATGCCAAAATGGTTTGGGGCTACCGGGTGCAGCTCCGAGGTGAGTATCTTCAACTTTGGTACGTAGTCCACCACTGCCTGGGCTGCTGCCGGGGTGCAGAACAAGTTGGAGAGTATTATACGCTCCTCCTTCACACCGTGTTGGGTTAGGACGTTGACTGCCTGGAAGAAGTACATTATTGCAATATTATTTCTCTGGCCAAGTAATTTCAAATGGTAAAGTGGATACAGAAAAATCAATTTTGATAATCCCTAATAACTGGCATCAAAAGTTAATGCCACACAACTTTAAATATCAAAGTGACTGACTGATCTTTTATTGTGATTTTTATCTATTAAAATGTAGCCTATACACATACATCCCACTAGAACTGGCTTTAGAGAACAAAAATGTAATGAATAAATAAATCTATCTGTCTATCCAGCCCAAGGAAATCCCCCACAGATGGGCATAAGCCAGCCATGTCCAGTGCTTCCCGGCCGACTTCCCGATGTCATCGACCCATCGGGACCCACAGATCGGCCTGCCCACAGGATAATGAGCAGCTCTAGGCCACACCACTCACTGACTATAAAAATAAATAGTCCAGTGAAGTCCCTAAAGATGCATTAAGGGTGGACGATAGCAACGTGGCGGGAAATTCAACATTTTCAGTTTTTTACATTTTGTAGCTAAACTGAGGTATTTTTGTTCAGCGATTTTTCGTTCGCGACAATACGAAGGTATTTTTTTCATTATTGTAAACAAAAGAACAACAATAATTCAGGCGATTATGTGTTCTGGTCTACGACAAGTTTTTTGGGCAGTGCGACTGCTTCGTATTTTGAATTTCCCGCCACGCTGCTATCTTCCAGCCTTAAAGGGATTAAACCCTAAAGGGATAAAACATTTAGAATTGAAAGATCACTGTTATGCCTAGCGATAGCATGTTCAAGTACTGCCTAAAATAAAACATGTTAGATCATCCCTCAATCAATACATTTTTGTAGGGCTATATTTTTGGGCATGTGATTTATGGAATAAATTACCTGTTTGACAGTATTTCCAGTGGACATAATAGGATACATCAGGAGCACTTGTCGCCTAGCAATGTCTTCTGGGAACTTGGCGTAGACGACGTGAGCTTCATGCGTGTCCGTGTCACTCTCCACGAGAATTTTACCGATGCGGATGGAGCGGCAACAGTCCCGGAGACCCTGAAATATACACATTTATTTTGGGTTATAAATAGTTTTTATTTGTCACTTGTTCATCTGAATGAAGATCACAAGAAAAAATCTTAACATATTTGCTCATTTTCACTACTTGTGGTAAGCGCGTGGTTCAGTGCTCTCTCTTGATTTAGGTATCTAAATATTGGGATAGACATCAGACATGGTGTATTGAGCAGTTTGATCTCGACATTGTTGATCTTGTTCATGTAGCATTGATAATATTTTTCTTACCTGCTCCATAGCCTCTCCAGAACGCACGATGGAGACGCCGCAGTTACCAGCGCCATATTTGAGCCCCTTGTAGAGAGCACCCGTCGGCGTGATCACTTCACAATCCGTAAACGGCAACTTATTCAAACTTTCCTCAATCACCAGGCGGATGAGACGGTCTGCGTAGAACTTGAAGTCACTCCGTGACGTGTTCCTGAAGCAGGTTTTAGCGTTAGATAAAAATAAACACCAAAGAACGGTGTGTCGGAAAACCTAACCTAACTTACTTATCACGAAGGATTGTTTGCAGCTCCTTTATGTTGTCGTTTGAGGGTAATAGGTTCACACTATCACCGAATTGTTCCTTCACTTCATCCGCGTCCCATTGTCTAATGTCTGTATCGCATATTTCCATTTTAATCGATTAGAATCACTGAAATACAAAATATTTGTCGTCACAATCAACAACAACCACAGATTATCTGTGACAGTGACATTGACACTTTGCCAGCTTGTCAAAATGTGGTAGGGATGGGGTAAAATAAGCATTTTTCGATTATGATTATTATCCCATTTCTATTGAGAATATTAGGATTAAAATGTTTTTTTTTTAAGATTCTAGGGTTTGCTAAGGATCCTAAATTTCAAGAGATCCTAGAATAAATCATACAAGAACACGTCTTATCACAAATTCAGAACCAAAAACGAAAATGGTAGAATTTTACACCGATAGTATGGTAACACCGATTTTGATTGATTCAAAAGGCGAGGTTTCGTTCCGTTCATTCACTTCACTTCAAAAAATAATTCATTGCTCGTCTTCTTGTCTCGCCGTGATGAGTTAAAAAAGTTTGGAACCTAGCCGACGCCTCGTCACCGCAAATAAATAGTCAACATACAGGCATACTGCGGTCAGTCAGTACCGAAAATAGAACGGCAACGGCAGCAGCCCACTTATTTCCTTTACGTACGTCTGTTTCTTTGGAGATTGAAGTTACTCATCTGTGATATAACGATAGGTTAGCTATCTAGACCGGTGATGATTGTGACTGGATTCTAACCCGCGTGGTGTGCTGTGCTTTCTCTTCACGTGAAAATAAACCGAAGGACAATAAGCCAAACACAATGGGAAGTGCCAAGATGACCTACAACCTCGAAGTAACGCCGAATTACTCTTACATTTTCGACTTCGAAAGCGAGTTTATTCATCAAAATTCGAGGAAATGGATGACGGAAAACTGGACTGTTGCTTTCTACTATGTAGGAGTGTACATGGCCTTCATCTGGGGCGGACAGTACTACATGCAAAACAGACCCAGGTAAGATTTATTGTATGTTGTTTAGATAATTCACTCTTTTTAAATTCAATAAAAACTAGGCTTTTCCGGGCAAAAAGAACTGCACAGGAGGGTACCCCATGGACAGGTGGGTACTCCCTCCCCACCCCATGCATACCTGCCATGATACCTAAAATCCTTCCGGGTAGGGGACGGCCCCCCCATAATGAGGAAATTTGTACTTTTTAAGTTGTGATTTGTTTTAACTTTTTTTTATCTCCTACAGTTTGTTCTACTGTGTTATCCAGATTTTTTTTTCTTTTATCACCGTCTACATACAAACAAAACAAACTAATCCACAGTTTCTGCTCACAATTAGGGATTTTCTAACAGCTAAAAAAAATAAAAAAATAGTTCTATAAGCTGGGACAGATGGCGTTGATACGACATGTTTTCTATCACAAAGTAAATTAGTGCTTACTACAGCGGAAATATTTCGTCACTTCATTGCTCTGTGTCTTCATCTTTCATCGTCGTAGCTGTCATTCCATTTTACAGTACATGAAAAAGTGCACGACTTTGTTAATGTTCTTGTATGAGTGAATGGTAAATCCGGAAACACTTTATTTTGCTCCACAACTAATACCTAAATGTGTTTGGACTTATATACGAAGGCCAACGAGCGCGAACTGGCATAAAAAAATTACATGTCTCGTCAGCGACATCTAGTTACAAATTTGGAACTACAACTTATGAGCTGTCAGAAAATCCCTTATTCAACCTACTGTTATCCAGTAATTTTTTTTTTCATATTTAATTAAAACAGCTAAAAATAGCATAGATACCTTGTTCAATAATAAAGCTTTCCAAATACATTCGGCTCATAGACGCCCTGAGGGTACCAGATTTTTTTTTACGCCAATCAAGCGGTTAATATTGTGTACCCTCTCGTGACAACCAACCCCTAGCTGTTGTTGAAGTCCTTTCTTTTGCAAATGAAAGATAAATAATGAGAACCACACCATATGCACATCTAGCATGATATGTCATGAATATGGTAGCAATCTTGATAAGATTGCTACCAATATTCATGTAGTCCAATTGGGATAGTGTGTTCAAAGCTATTAGATATGGACCATCATGCAAGCATGCCTGCTAGATATTCATACTGCCTAATAGGAAAAAGTACCAGAGGGGTACCTTAGTCATGCCTAGTTTGGCAGACATGACTTTCTCATTTTTGAAAGTTGGTCTGTTTGATAACAAACAAGTAATTATATATTATTCAAAATTACACATTAGTATCTTGTTTATGTAAGTGTGTTTTCATCATCAAGGAGTTCAAAGAGAGGAGAATCAGTCTGGGAAAGTCTCGGTACAGAAAAAAAAACAATCTATTATTTATCATCTACCAATAACAATTGCACCTTACCTAATAAATTTGAAAACATAAGTTAAGAATCAATCTTCTGCTCGCTGCTAAGAATATTGCTAGCAATAATTTTATACCCAACTCAAAAATCATGCCTGCTATTTAGTCCCTTGCCACTTGCACTAAAGTTTGTTCTTTGGCCACCAGAGTGGTCATCTTATCCCACCTTACCCAACTCCTCATGCATATCCATCTTCGCGATTTGCACCTAACTTTAAAAACTCTACTTAGGTACCTACTTTGTTCTTTGTGACCAGAAATTTTGGCTCCCCAGATAAAGCCGACCCAACCAATAGACTTGCCTAAAGCACTAAAGTATACTTGTATAAGTCTGATGCATGTATCAAAGATAAAATATCATAATGAGATTGTTTGTTTGCATTTTTTGCCTATAATAAAACTGTTGTATCAGTATTTTTTTTATCGGTATAATTAGGAAGCGTCCTTTAATTACGTGAGGCAACTTCGACGATTTTTCAAGCCCCACTCCCGCCTTGGTGAGATGTCGTGAGATTTCGCACGACCCCCTAATATCACGTGAGATTTTTCAAAGTGTCGCGCTTTTGTCCGGACCGTGGCGGCTGAGCAATACTTAATTGAACCCAACAACTGTTTCAAGCGGAAAAAAATTACGTGATATTTGCCGATATGGGGGGCCATTTCCCCACGTGAGATTGGGTGAGATTTTGCTCGAATTTGAAACCAATATTTCGCCATACCATTAGCAGACGGTCCATCCTTCCCCGTGCCCCTGAAACGAGCAATTCGGTCGTGAATTACCGGGTAACGAACCCGCTAGCACCGGTTTGTTACGATTGAGCTATTACATCGACATTTGCGCCAGCGCACCCAGGAGTCAAAGCCCGTGTCCAATGAGGCAATCATTTAGCGCACTCGGGTGCCTACAGACTAGCCTCTATATCCCGACACTTTTTGTTTACGTAGCCTCGGTATTTTTTTCCCACTGCTGGCCTCTCCCACTTCGGTCCCGACTTTTATGCCCCTTCAGACCGCTCCGACATAATGTATTTGTCCAGATCGTCCCACCAGCGTTTTCGCGGCCTACCTCTAACCAAAACCAAAAGTCACTAGGAAATAATTGAATATTGAGAATTCAGTAGAAGGACATCGATTCAATTATTTCCTAGGACATCGATGTCCTTCTACTGAATTCGGAACCCAAATTTTTTTTTGTTCGAAAGTCCGTATCTTTAGACAATATTGAGAAACCAATTTAAATATTTTTTATTTTGGTCCAGTAGTTTTGTTTTTATGCGCTAAAATGTTTGTGACGTCATAAAACCGTATCTTTGAAAAGTTGTAAAATCCAAACTACTGAACCAAAATAAAAAATATTGAAATTAGTTTCTCAATATTGTCTAAAGATAAGATTAAGCCAATAACGGACTTTCGAACAAAAAACTTTGGGTTCCGAATTCTCAATATTCAATTATTTCCTAGTAGGTACCTTTTGGTTTCGGTTATTCATGTTTCCGAACTGCTAATAAAACGCGGATAGTTTTGGGGTGCATCGCTTTATAATGCCCTAGGCGACGCAAATCCATAATTTTGTCAGTCCGTTTGGCCCGGTCTGTGC
Source organism: Zelleria hepariella (assembly GCA_949319315.1). Classification (NCBI taxonomy): domain Eukaryota; kingdom Metazoa; phylum Arthropoda; class Insecta; order Lepidoptera; family Yponomeutidae; genus Zelleria; species Zelleria hepariella. Next base: position 4,470,091 of record OX439390.1, on the reverse strand, counting down.
ACACCTTTCTAATAGCAACTCTAGAACCTAGAACCGTCCACGCAGGTCGCACACTTTCGCCGAGGGCTGGCATACTTGGCCGGGTACCGTTCTACCGTATTCCCTCAAATTATGCGTGTAGGTAAGCCAGTTACAAAATCCTGCTAAACGGTTCTATTGGGTCTTACGACAACACCGGTCTGGCTTGACGACTTAAATACCTCTTCCCGAACGTTCGACGTAGAACTGCAATACCCTACCACTTACCTATACGGCCTATACCGCGAAACAAAAGGTTCTAAAGGTTCTAGCAGATGAAAAATTAATGAGCGGAGCCAAAACGAGTGTTGTTCCGCTAAATGACTGCCGTTGGTATTGACCGTGTGGGCCGGCACTGAGACTTCACATTGCATATTACAATAGGCAACTTACAGACTGCGTGCTGCACGAAAGGGAAAAAACGCAGGGAATCTGATGATGATCCATCGCCGAAGACCTTTGAGTAGAAAAGAGTGTCACTCTGTATAATCCGTGCGGAATCAGAATGGAATAAAATACCACTTTTGGAACTGAATCGAAAATGACAGTTCTCGAGTAGCGTCAGTAAAAAAAATGTTAGTTCTACGTTCTATCATAGGGTTATGAAATTGGAAATACACAAAATGTTTAATGGTTGTAATCTAAAAGGATTCAATGTTGTTGCATTAATTGAATAAAACGTGATATTATATAACTCGAGCAGACACCCACGCGCACAGAAAACACAAGCAAGTTTCGACGCGAGTTTGCCATAGACAACTAGAGTTTGCCAAAATGCTGACGCTACAGAACCGCGAGCTTCTCAGTTCCAAAAGGTTTTATCCCATTCTGATCCCGCACGGATTATATCAGTTCTCACGATTGTTTTGCGCTTTGGGAATTTTGGTGGTGGCGGACCGAAGTTTATCCAACCACAGATGTGTTTGAGTCATTAATTTGACCTAAAGCCATCCTAAAGATCGGAAGTTGACATGCTCGATACTTTAACCCTCTGGGATACAAAATATGTCTAAAATTCGCAAGATTATCTTGGCCTTTCCCAGCCAAGACAGTCGCTGTATGCGTATTCGCCCGGACAGCATCATTGTTATTTGTTATCTTTCGGATCAATAGTATTTTTTTACTATTTTTCTTTACAGATTGTCTGTGATTTATGTTCATATATATCAACGACAAAAAAGCACTATTCTTTGACTTGGAATCAAGGCTTTTGTACTTGTTAATCTCTAATAATGTTTTATCGTTTTTAAACTTAAACTTTCGCGAGCACTGCACTTTTTCTAGTGAGTAAAACCGTGATTTAATAGTTTTTTTTTTATCGTATAAATTTAATACACAATAGACGGCTATATGTATCTAATCTAACGGCTTGAGCCGTTCACCAGTTCGGAACAGATAGATAGACAATGATTTGCGAGTTGCATCCATTGACTGAACAGTTTTAATCAGTACGTTAAGTACTATCTATCCATTGTTTGATAATATTATTATTATTCCTATGATTTCTGTATTGTTGTTCCAATGTTTTTCTTAGATGATTTTACACCGTCGGTGGCTAGATCGGTGAATTGACCACTCGGACGCTGTGGATGGACTAGGAAGGTACTGTAGAAGAAAAATAAAAACAATGCAATGCCTACATTATCATCAGCAGAAACAAGTCCTTTTGTATGCTAAATAAGTAAAAAAAATATTCCCTGGCAATTTACCTACTTCTTACTAATTAACACGCACCAACTTTTGTCTCATTAATAGACGTTAGAAAACAATAGATGTTGTTTCGTATGTGTCTCTGATACGATGTGTCTGACAACTAAAGCGGAAAGAAAATGCAATGGCTCACCTACTTCTCGCGATTGTGAAAATAAAACCTATGAAGAGGGAATGGAGTGGACCCATTACTCATGTTACGCTTTTTACGTTGACTTGCCAATATTGCTGATTGTTGATTTAAGAGTTAGACTTCTAAGGTTGATTTAAGAGTTAGACTCTTGTCGGTGCAGCACTCTCCATGCACTCCGGTCACAGGTCAGTTCCTTCACCTCCTGGTACGTCCCGACATCTACCTTCTCTTTAATTTGGTCGAAGTAGCTTCTCCGAGGCCTTCTTCTACCTCTCTTTCCTTCTATCTTTCCTTCAAGTATGTTAATAATAAATTTGTCGTGACGTAGCAAGTGGCCCAACATCTTTCCTCTTCTGCCTTCTATCGTCCTAATTATCTTTCTGATAATGATGATGAAAGGTTGATTTACGAATTTCACACAATACAGTGGTCAGCTTAAATTGGCCAGCATCTTGATAAATATTGACCGGTTGGACCCGATATATCGTGAGTGGATCGTTAGTGGTTTTGTAAATTTCCCTTGACGTCACAGCGAACCTTCCTAACCGGTTGGTGGTTTTTGTTGGTCACTGCACTCCTTTCTACACCTAAGCAACAACGTTCTAAGTCGGAATTACCTATTAACCACACCAATCAATCGATGGGTCATGACATCAAAAAGCCGGATGGAAAACTTACGCGTCACACACACCGTCCGGAGTTCGGCGTTCCGCGTTCAGAGTTCTGCGTTCCGCGTTCTTTCTAATGTATGGGGTTGCTTCGAACGGTTCACACTGAAGCTGTCAGATCAGAACGCGGAGTTCTCGTAAAGCAAATCTGAGAACTCGGAACGCGGAACTCCAGGGCAGTGTGTCCGGCGCCTTACCTTTGACTCCAAGAATTAAGTTCATAAGCAAGGAAATCAAATTATTCTTGCCTTTTTGTGCGACCTTGAAGTATGTTTAAATTTTTGTTTCAATTTGTTTTAATAAGAAATAAATGCTTAGACTTATTGCAAGAGTCAAGATAGATGTCAAGCTTTTTGGTGATCGGGAAAAGGTCCCTTACAGGTGTCGTCGCGAACTCATTGTAAAATCTTGATAATATCGAAGGAGCGGTCTGAACCTTAACCGGTCTAGAACTGTCATTACGTCATTGTTTATCTGCGAGACCTTTACTGCATAATAGCGGTAGGGTTAATTGCGGCAAAGACAATTAGACCACAAGAAAACAGTCTAGAACGCTAAAATGAAACTGCAAAATGGATGAAACACGAAAGATTTCCACCACGTTTGCTTTTAATACGCTTTTATCTAAATTCTGTGCATTCTGTATGCACGTAATATATATTTTTTTATATTATGTCATCGATTCGATGTATAATGTACATGCCACATACATAATATTGGCGCGTGTAAAATATATCTACCTATTGTTAAACTGCCATGTTAAATAACTTAACCTTTGCATTGCGTCAATAACACTATACAACGCGAGATAACGTCGACAACTGTTGCTCCTGATATCGAATCTAGTTTACAGTAATTGTAAATAATGTAATCTTAAATGCTGATAATAGGAAACAGTGCGGTAAAAATCTAGACTGCACCTGGCCTCGGATGAAAATTAATCTCGCGCTTGACGTCGAAATTCGGAAAAGAAGATGCCGGTTGTGCTACTGATTACTGTAATCCGTCTTCGTAAACCTAAACTATAGGCTGTAAAGATACAAACAACAGATAAACATTGTATTTTTTTTTCCACCTAACTCTGACCTTCCAGGGTCGCTTAAAACTGCGTAGTCTCATTGTGATGTCTGAACAATTCCACCTATACCCACGAAGTGTGACGCGCAGCTATCATACAATCTGCGCAACCACCCACCTTATACTCATTGAAGTAATGTATGATACCGTCAAAGTCCAGTTATTTCATTGATTCCCCAAGCAGAGGGAAAATACCTCTAGATGTTGGCTGCTCTACATCTCTATTCAATGTCAAAGCATTTTTAACTCCCGACCCTAAAAGAGGGGTCTTACAGTTTGACCGATGTGTCTGTCTGTCTGTGGCATCTTAGCTCTTAAACGGGTGAACCGGTTTGAAAGCAGGTTTTCTAGCGAGTGTTCTTAGATTTGTTTTATCAAAATCGGTTCAGCAGTTTATGAGATAATTGTGCTAATAGGTAGAGGGTATTTTTAATTCAGTAGTTACAATGTATCATACAATGCGCAGTAACTTTCTATCTATCTATCCAGCCCATGAATTTCGCTCACTAACTTTACTTATTATAGTTAATGCAAATGGCAGTTAGTATCATCTAAGTTATTATTTTTGGCCTGCATAGCGGATCCTTTTCTTAATGACCATGGATCATCTTTTCGGTGCCGAGTATTACGACTACAAGTACCTTCTGGTTTAGTGCCATATATGATAATGATGGTATCCCTTTATCCCTTATCAGGGCAAAGGGCTCGAAGAAGGGATCATATTGTCATTAATTAATAATAAATATTATAGGTAGTACCGAATTACCGATAGGCTTTGTTGAGACTTGGGAGACTGTAGCTAGTTATAAATAAAACTCTTTTTAAGCGAGAAGTAATGAACGAATTTATTTACAAAAGTCCCTATTATTATACAAAAAAGTCACATCGCACTTAGTACTAGGAGAGCAAGCATAATTAAATGAACCAATCCGGTTAGAGCTATGACGTAGGCATAGCCGCAAGTAAATTTGGTATAGCACAGAATTTGCCTCAGGTACCCCTACAAGCTCAAGGCTGTATAAAAGCTAGAGAGCCCTGAATAGGGACGACAAAAACTGATCAAGTGAAGTTTTTGCTATTGCTTCTCCTTGATCTGATGAAGTTTTTGCTATTGGTTCTCCCTCCCTGCGTCAGCAATGCCTCACGCATCTTCTTGCTCCAGGTTCGAACTGCGCCGCACGCTGATGATATGGAACAGCTGCCTGGCCGCCTTCAGCATCATGGGGGCCTGTCGGACCCTCCCTGAGTTCATCCACGTGCTTCGGAACTACGGACTCTACCACTCCGTCTGCGTGCCAAGGTGAGTTCGACCTTATGGCGACGAGAGATGGCTTCTTTTTCGGTTTGGAAAAGGACGAAAAGGATTCTTGGATAACCCTTATTTTTCGATCTGATTTGCGGACGTCTGGATTGGATTAGCAGCTTGCTTCACGTCAAACAGTTTCAGATTGAGGCTTGGTTTGACTAAATACGTAGAGCATAGCAACAAAGAAATAATAATTTTTCAGTTGTTTTTGTTTTGTTGTTGTAGTTGTAATAATAACTTTAAATGGTTTTATCTTATTGACCAAATCAAAGTAAGCAAAGAATCGGCGCTGCACAGTTTTTAGTCCATATTTTCCTTATTTTTCCCGGTTTGAACCAATTTTTGTTTGAATATCGCCAATCATTAAAGTTACTACATTATCCTTATCAATGAATGAGTTCTTAGTATTATTGATTGGAGCAAAAAAAAAACACTTCAGGTACAACAACACAAACTTAACACACCCAGTAAACAAACAGATGTGAAGATGTTTGTTGGTTCTCAAATAACCGCCCACACTGTTCGTAGTTCAATGTGAAACTGGCTAGAAATATGAAACGAACCCAGACTTTATTAAACGTTAAAAAACACTGATAAAACCTTTAAATGAAATGTTTTAGAAAAGCAAAAAGTGCTTAAGGCCCAGTAGGACGCAGAACTAGCGCCGACAGTGAAAAAAAAAACATATCTTCTTTTTGGATGCGTTTTTTGCTAAAGACTCTCCTGCGATTTCTCAACGCGAGGCTTAACTATTTTTAGGTTTGGATTCCAGATCCTAGAACTTAAGAATGCAATCGATTCTCGCCAAACGTGGCTACTTTACAAAATAGTTAAGCCTCGCGTTGAGAAATCGCAGGAGAGTTTTTAGCAAAAAACGCATCCAAAAAGTAGATATGTTTTTTTTTTCATTGGTAGCGCTAGTTGTGCGTCCTATTGTGCCTTAATTATACCCTATTACATTAATTGTTTAGTTACGATTTCCTTTTTTATCGAGTCGGTCTAGTGCGCCTTGAAGATCAAGGCCTGTGCCTAGCGATAATGGCCTAGTTTCAGCTGTTGTGCCTTTTTTGGTTTGGTAGGGCTCGTAGAACGCTTGTGGTCCGAGTTCGATCTCTAGAAACGCCTTGTACACACGACAGCTCGTCAGAGTGTACACTTTTGTTGTAAAGTCTCCCGTACCGTAACCGAGTAGAGTGCTAGCGTGTAAGGGTCGTCGTGCTGTCGTGACATTGAGTGACGCGAGCGAAATAGACAGAGCTACAAGCGAAAGACCTTCTCTCCAGAGTGAGACGAGCACAATCTTCGCAGCGCACCACCTTGTTCGCCCGCTTGCGTTGTACCGTCGGCCACACGCTAGGATACCCCTTTTTGTTCGACTGGCGCCCTTATGCCGCACGCAATAAGAGCTGCCATGTGGTATCTGTGACTGAGGTCGACCGTACAACATACCAATGACCTTTTTTGAGAAGTTGGTTCATGTTTACATTGGACGGAGGTAGCGCAGGACGGGGAGATTTGGCATCTTTCACTTTAGCACGCTAGATGCAGCTAGACTAAATGGACGAAGGTTCAAGCTTAGTCGGCCTAGTCTACAGGAAAAGCATGGTCAATAGTAGGTATAGAAAACACTCTAATGCACGTGCTACTGCCGCGGGTTTCAGTTTTGTAACTGGATATAAAAGTGATAACGGTATTATTCGATAAGTGAATGGACTGTTAAGCGTTATCGGTTCATTTCATCACCATTTCGATCAGCTATTATGCGCTGAAGCGACATAAAGTTAATTGAAAGTCTTCCATGAGTGACTTAAAAGTGTTGACAGCAAAACCGAAATAGGTAACTACGTTTATATTTGCAGTAAAACTGGTGTTTACAGCAGACTCTAAATAAAGTCTGCAAATGAAATCATTTGATAACATTCGTTATCAAAACGAATGGAAACCGACTTAGTGGCATATTTTCTTTGTCACGTGTCTCAATTTCTCCAGACATGCCTAAACGTGATCTAGCATAATCATTTTATCTTAGACTCAGACGCTTTTATACAGGGTGATATGTTAGTGCCCTTGACACCTGTATTGGACCCTTATTGAGCGTTGCGTTGACCTGTCTTTCCTGTGGGCTAGGCCGACTAAGCTGTCGGGATGGTAAAGGTGCTGGGCAAGCATACCTCATCTAAAACAATGTCCCAGGCACTGCAGCGCCGAGTGGTCTCTTCACCCATATAGTGTGATGAAGGTGCCACTGGACGCTGTATAAATCATCTCATTACGTAGATGCAAAGGCCTTAGTTTTTTTGAGCGTTGCGTCCATGAGTGCAGCAATCTAGAAAGAACTCTTTATACATTTGACCATAGACAAACACAGTTTTTCGGACACATTAACTCTCATTATTCACTCTGTAAGACTGAGGCCTAAGACAATCTTGTTATGTAAGCAGAGGAAGCAAATACAACGATGGCCATAAAATACACCCACCATTCTATCTTTGGAAACGATTGAGAGCTGCAAAATCACCGCTTTGCCGCCACAAAAACGTGACCATGTACGAGATAGGTGTTTTTTCGCGTGTATCCGCAATTTGTTCCATCATAGAATAAAAAAGTTTGCTCATAAAAAACGACAGTTTATCTTTCTATTATTAGGAACGAAAAAAAAAATCGAGATATAATATAAGAGTTGTAAGCCATCACAACTTGTTTATTTAAATGCAAATATAGGTCACCGACTAAATTGAGACGAAAATGCCAATTTTCAAAACTTGTTTTATTCGATTATTAGTCGTTATGTAGATAATCACTTTGACAGCTCGATATACACCTATCTTTACTGCTCTAGGTTGAACAGCAGAGTGAGTGATTGTATGCTGGATGTACACACGACAGCACGTCGACCCTTACACGCTAGAACTCTACTCGGTCACTTTACGGGCGACTTTACAACAAAATGGTACAGTCTGACGTGCTGTCGTGCGTACAGTACAGACTCGACGATTTAAAAAAATATATTACTGTTATCTTCAGACATAATGCATTCTCTGTGATATAATTTTCCGAAGCGACGCGAAATTGTCACGTCTTTCTTACGAATGCCTTTCTTATAAAACGCGCCTTTCGGTCCATCTCACGTATGCCGAGCACGGATGTAAGGGTTATTCCACACTCGGCCACTAATATTCTACCACTTTAACAATGAGCGTTCCTGATTTCCTGATTCAACCACACTGATACCCGATTTCTGCAAGAGAAATCTTTAACAGGCGATTAATTAAAAATAGGCGCACATGATTGGCTGAAATGTGTTTGACTTGAGATTATTAACATCGGGCGTAAGGTTGACAGGACTAGTCTCCGCTTTTGCCCCCGTTTGACGAACAGATGAACCTATGAAGATGTAAAAGTTAATGCTACGTCTGCCATCTTGGCCCAACAATAATAAAGTCGAAAATAACGCCTTTTCCGACGGCCAAATCCTGAAATTTAAATCACTCAAGTGGTGGAAACGGAATCGTTAGCGGTCGAATGTGAAATAAAAATTGGACAAACCAAAATATTTTCGGTGGTTGCAACATAAGTGGTTGAATGCGGAACAAGACGGTTGAAGGTGTGTTGTGTGTGTTTAATGTTATTCCATCGACGTTCTTAGGCGAAAGTTTGCGTAACAGACTAATTCGACGTTTCTATGTCTGTTGCTACGAGTATCTATGATGCAAAAAATGGTTGGCCTTTAACTTTACCTCTATTGTAGACTAGCCTTTCCCTGTGACTTCGCTTTGCACACTTTCTGCTGCGTAAATTGGACTTCTGAATATAATGTAAATAATAAATAATGTAGAGTCACGCATGACAAAAGCCAAGGTAAAAGGACCCGGCCACTCCTTTCGTTTGATAGCTGTTAGAAACTTTACAACGTGTTACAAAAGATACTAACTCTTTTTACAGGGTGTAACCTGCTGGTCAACATAATGACAAAACTGCAAAAAAAAGTTGAAAAACACAACTTTTTTTTTATAACCTCAAAATTGTAAAATTTTCAAAACTTTCTTGTTTTTGGATTTAGCTCCAATTAAAAAATATGGTTGTTTGCTAAGTTGTATTTTAATAGCTTCAGGCTGTTAAAACATAGTGAAAGTCTATGGAAACAGTATTTTAAAAATACTTTTCTCCCGTCACAGCGCTTACATTTTAATTATTTAAAAATCAACGGAACGTCATAGAGCTAAAAAAATATTTTGGTTGTGATCCCTATCATCAGGTACAATGACCCTGAAAAAAGAGTTAGCATCTTTTGTAACACCTTGTATATTCAACGAGGTACAAACCTAATTACCTATACGCGTTGATGGCACATACCTGCGACTCAGAGAGAGACTCTAAAGATGCAATCACGAATCAATTCCATTGAAAGGCATTGCTATAGATATTAAAGTTAACACAGTCAGTGAAGAGCTAATTATCGCTCAAGCGCGTCGATTGATTTGTCTTACCAACGATCGATTAGCAGAGCATGGTAGGTACAGATACTCTATCTCATGAAGTCCGATTGGTTATGAATGTTGTCGGCGTGCATGCATACAATGCTTTAGTGTGCGTAAGCGCGGCAGCTGCTCAGGCCCGGTTTCTGAATTGAGAATTTTACCAAGCAAATACTTAACTATCGTTCTGTCACGCTCTTTTGTGAGAAATCTGCAGAGACAGGACGATACTTACCCATTTGCTTAGCGAATTTCTCAATTCAGAAATCGGCAGTATGTCATGCTACTCATGCTCAGCCGCGCTTACGCACACTAAAGCATTGTATGTATACATGCACGCCTGACAACATTCATAACCAAACGGACTTCGTGAGATAGAGTATCTGTAACAGAAACATTTAATGTTTGCGCCGATCGACAACTCGATAAAAGCTAAGCCTGTGAATTGCTTCCTAATCTGTGGTGAATTGCCACTATTAAGATATCGCAAACTGAAGGAAGATATGGCTGGCCTTTGTTTTTGTTTGTTAAATTACGCTGTTTATTTATTAACCTTGCTAGTCATATCAGGGATGATCATGCCGCACTGTCGATTTTTCTGCTGACCTGTAACCGGGATGATCGACCCGCCTCCGCCCGCGCATTTTTAACTGTTTGAAACTTTACTTTCCGTTCATTTACACGACTCATAGACTAAACATTTTCCTAAAGTCTGAATACACCCTAGAGTTTTGAACGGGTTATGGAAAAAAAGTTACGAGAAGAATTATAAGGGCATAATTTATTGTGAGGAGAAAGATGAGGTCAATACATGCCGAGCCAACCGAGGCACGGATTTCCTCAAGACGTTTTACTCCACAAGTGGTATAGGCCTATAAGTTAGCGAGTGCCATAGGTGCTAGTTCTGAACACCTTACATTCCGTTTCATAGAAACAATTTCGAGTCAATTTAAGCTATTGAACTACATTTTTTCCGGACAAACGTTATTTACCTCGAATAAAAAATATAATCAATTCAGACAGAGGAGATTTTAGTCATTTGCCTGAAAGTGATCTAATAAGCGATTCCTATGTGCTCAGCTCTAATAGCGCAAAAATCTACTGTTCCTGAAACGACTTAAATACCTTGAAAAAAGTAATTCCTCAAGTTAGTAATAAATTTAAGAACTGGCCGAATTAGCGTATGAAAACGTCACAATAAAAACAACTCAAAGTTGAACTTTTATAGCCCATTTAGAAGTACGGAGTCCAGCAGTAACCGGTATTTGTCATTCATTAACCATTAAACATGATAGAGTAACCATAATGGCCCATTTACAGGGAAATTTGCATTTTAAAAACTAATTGACATTATTTTATTTATTATTGTATTCGAAACGGGTCGAATCGCGATTTGTTTTTAGGCAAATTAATTACCTTATTTATCCCGACGTTTCGGCCGCGTTACAGCTGCCGTGGTCGCGGGTAGGAGCGGAGAGTGTTTTAAATAAGGTAATTAATTTGCCTAAAAACAAATCGCGATTCGACCCGTTTCGAATACAATAATGTTTAAATATCGCGAATCATTAAAAGTGAATATTATTCTATTTATTATCTAGGTATCCTACTTATTATTACCTATACCAAATACTATCACATTTAATATCAGACAGGATCAAATTATTAAGGTCCTTTTAAAAAACTATTACTAAGACTTTCAACGAGACCATACACCTCGCACTGTCAAAAGCTATCAGATCTCATGTAGAGCCAAGCTTCTAACTCTACCACGCCCTAACTTCACAAACTCTACACCTTAGTCAAAATATGTAGCTTAATAAGCGGCTAAGCTAATGTAAAGTTTAGTTTCTAGTGGACTGTACCTTATTCAATCTGACCGCGATAGATCCGTTTCAAATAAAGTTCATGCGAGTCAAAGGTTTAGCAGCAAACCAGTATTTTATCGCTGAACGACCAGTTCATAACTAATTATTTATTTATTATCTATCATATCGCCTATGACATGACATAGTGACTTATATTATGTAATCGTGTCTGAGTTCACCTCCTGGTGTTAGGGTTAAAATAACTTAGGCTTAGGCCTTAGCATCTAGAACAGGCCCCTGTTGCACGAACGTGACAACGACAGGTGACAGGCGACAGATGACAATCTGACAATTTGACAAGTTTCTGTTGCACAAAGATTTCGAGCGACAAATAAGTCATGGTGGAAAATTGACAAATTTGTCGAATTGTCGCACAACTTGACATATTTCTGTTGCACAAAAAATTTTACGCGACAGGCAAAAAGTGACAAATTGTCGTGAAAAACTTGTCAAGACGACTCGACATATTTGTCAAATTGTCAGACAATTCCGACAGGTGACTATGCATATGTCGAGAGCTGACAAGTCTGTCGAATTGTCGAGCTTTGTGCAACGCTTGTCAAGTCCTGACAATTTGACAATAATTCACCTGTCGCAGTCTGACTTATTTGTAATGTTTGTGCAACACCATTTACTTGACAATCCGACAAATAAGTCCATTTTCGACAAATAAGTCGACTTGTCGCGATCGTGCAACAGGGCCCAGGTGATTTATACAGCCTACAGTGGTACTAGATGGGTGAAGCGACCTATCGGACGCCGCAATCTGGGACATGTTTAGATGGAGAAGGCTTGCCCGGCAACTACAGGGGTAATTTTTAAATAGCTTTATTCCTGAACAATGAAGTCCATGTATTATATCCAGTGAGTTGTAATTTTTAAATGATTTTTGAGGGGCCCACGGTTCTTGGTGGCGATTTTGAGGGGCCCATTGGTGGCGATGCTGTCAAATAAGTCGACTTTACATCCTTTAAGCTGGCTGGGAGATGATTAAAAAAAGTTTTCACTACTTACTAAGAAAACTACCGAGTGCATAAAGTATGAGTTGTAGGTACATAGAGTCACGGGTAAACCCTGTTTGCAGATAAGTTTATTAATATAATTTCGCATTAACTTACTGCAAGTATGTTTACTCATGAATTTAACATAAGGTGGGCTATGTGTCGTCAGATATAAGATAAAAGCAAACAACGAGCAGGAACTAGTAAGACTGTGTAAATTGGCAAAAAACACCAACAACATCCAAACAAATCAAATAAACAAAAAAAACCGGCTTCGGAGTGATTTCTATGCCATCATGAGCCCTTCCGGATGATAAACAAAACCATTATAAGCCTTATAGACCTTCATATCTACTGTAGAAGATTTATACAGCGTTAAGTGGCACCTTCACTCAAACTAGATTGGTAAAGTAAACCGTCGCCGTCTTACTACAAAAGCTTAGTGAAAACTGGTGCCTTAGCCTGTAACACAATGGCGTATCAATGGCGTCCCAGGTAGAAGTACAAAACCGGGATTTTCTTCGTTGTTCTCCTACAACCAGCGAACTAATCCTCTAGAATTAGACTCATAATATTCTTCGCTGTACTACAAAAACATTAAAAGGACCGACACTGGACCGACAGCATTAATAAATCGTAATTAAAACCGTCAATTTTGGCCATTTTGGCACCATTGTGTTACAGGCTAAGGCCCCTGGTCTAACATGCGTTTAGCTAAACACGGTCTAATCTGCTAAATACGAGTTTAACAAGTGTTCAACGGGTCCTAAACAATGTCTAAGACGTTGCTAAGACGTGTCTATGTCATAGTGACAGTTTTGTGGTCACGATATTGGTAAACACGTGCTCAACAGATAATAACTTTTTTGTAGTAAGACCGTCTGTCGCTGCAGTGCCTGGGACATTGCCCAGCACCTATAATCATATTTTTTTTATTGGAGCCAACCAAATATCATACTCATTACTCAATATCAGAAAACCCAAAACATATTTTAGTTCTCGGCTGCAATTCATTAGCAAAGCAGCGACCGTTTCTGTCTCTCTGTTACTGGCCGAAACAAACTTACACCTCTCACCTGTAGTAAAGGACATCTCTTCATTTCATAACATATCCTTAATATCCTCTCATCCATCTAGTCCACAGAAAAGCGCGTAAAATTCCTCACGATTTTTCCTGCACCATTGGCGGGAGGTAAACCTTTGATAAACATCAGTGATAACATGCATCTATGACTAGTAGGTAGTTTATTTTTAAAGTTACCCATCAATTTGCGGTTTTATTGCGGCAAAGCAACCATAAAGCATCCACTGCCATACAAAACGAGTGAGGCGTTGCACATCATAAGTGCCATGCAGCCAGAGGAGGTGAATGCGTCATACATCAAAAATCTCGTCTGACCTTATTCAGATATTGTAGAGACGGTTTTCTGGGATACGCTAAATTATGCAGACACTGCAAACCCGAACGTCATTCAAGCGGAATTTGTTTACTTACGGAACCAACCCATTCACGACCCGACTTCTGGTGATTTGGCAGTTACAAAGCCGGGTTTCCACCATTGCAATGTATTTGTGCTCTTCCTCGCTTGCCATATTTAAAGCTTAATATACTGAGGCGGCAAGACCTAATAAAGATAGTCCATCCATGGCACCTTTGCTTAAAGAATGGCAGGGTGTTTGGCGAAGTATTCCCTTGGTATGATAAATCTCAGTAGGTGCTAAAATTATTAAGTCGGTTAAGTACTTACGCTGTGGAGTATTGTGAAGTACGAGTAGATAAATACAATGTCAGACGATGCGCGTTAACGCATTTACATTGAAAATACTCGTCTAGTCGCGTGGCTTGCTATCCGATGTTTACTTATTAGCGCATTATAACCGGAATGAATCCAGTTCTCAAAGCCAAGTCCAGTGCAATTTAACTGCACGTAATAATTCGCGATAGTATACATAGTGCCGCGGGCACAATATCGACACGAGTCTGTTCGACTGGGATTCCCCAAGCATACAAAGCTACACGCGTAAGTTGGCGACAACGATAAGTTCAGATTATGTCAATCAAGTTGTTCAGATATCAGTCTGCCAAGTTACGCCTGGTACAATCAATCAATAGTCGATACCAGTCTGTGAACTTCTCTCATAAAGTAGTGACTATTACCAATTTACCACCCACGGGCCGTTCGTTAATCGATCCGTCAGATTGAATTTTGGGCGTTTCGAGCGCGCCGTCCGTGAAATGCCTTCATCGGCCACGGACTGAGATAATACAATTTCTTTTTTGAAACTTTTACTTTTATCTGCGCTGCATGGCGAGCGTTTCACAAGACGAGGAGTGGCGACTACGGAGAGAGAGCGGGACGGAGGCGGCATCGATTGCTCACCCACCACGCTCGCTTCCATTGAGGATGCCTGAACATCCCATTCACAAGCCCTTCCTCCCTCCCTCGGGGCCCACTTGTCTCCCGTGTACCCCATACCCCGCGCCACATGCCACAACACTTGGCTCTACCACGCCAAGGCTACCGTCGAGAGAGGTGGCCTGATTTTCAAGAGTAAAACTTCAACTATGCCTTTTTCACTCTTTATAAATTCATCGCAATATCTGAAGTTTAAAAAGATGCACTACATGACTACACAAACGGCGACCTTGAAAATACCAAACGATCTTGTAAAATCCAGAGTGGTTTACGTGCGTCATTGCCTAGGCTTCTTCCACTTTATACACCGTGGAATTTTAGTGGTTTTAAAGCCGAAGGTATTTTGTTGCACTGGTGATTCTGAGATAAATTACAAAATTTAATTCCAAAACGCGCGAAAAACAAATTCACGTCTCCATACAAATGGTGTCGATTGGCGATAGCTGTTTGTATTGGGAAGTGTTTTTTTTTTCGCTCATTTTTGGTTTTAAGTAAAATTTTGGAAATGGCTCAGAATCACGAGTGCAACTAAATACATTCGGCTTTAGAACCACTAAAATTCCACGGTGTAGAGTACTTTGCACAGCTATTCCAACGTGCTTTCATTGTGGATATGCTAATCTAAGTTATGTACGCAGTGTGTCAAGGACTGGGCACGAGTAAATAAGCTGGAATAAGCACATAGCCTCAAGCTCTGTCAATATTTAGTCATTCAATGTAAATAGGGTCGGAGCGTCATTGGACGGGGTCGTCTTGAACAGATTTAATGTTTTACATACATTTGTCGTATGCAAATAAGTTTCTTATAACATTGTCATTACAGTCATGTAAATGATGTAGATCTCAAGTCTTAGCCTCCCGTATATAATTAAATGCCTACGACATAAAGCAAGCTTGTTTGTCTGGAACTTGTAATATCAAAGCGGATCTTTTATATAATTTTACTAAGCTCTTTCCAGCAGGCTTACCCTAACCCCACGTACAGGGTAAAGTAAACACTAGTCCTTTGTGTTAAGATTGCGTTATGAGACCACGTAGAGCTCCTGAATTAGGTAGGCTTTTTGGCCCGGGAAAGCTGGGCTCCGTTCCAGGCTGATATTGATTTCACGAGGTTCTATTTAGGAGGCAGACGCCGACTATACGGTCACGGTCAATGTCGCCCGCAGTTATTGCGAATAACATTATACCGTCTATTATCTTGTTAATACTGAATACTTTTGCTTAACTATTTATTGCTTAATTGACTATAATATGGTTTTTGTTAACGGAAAAAAGTTAATCAACTGATAAATTTTAGGAGAGATAAATTAAATCAAGGTGTTTCATTTAATTAAAGTTTGTTTTTCTCTATAAAATAAACGTACTCGAATAGACGAACACACATTTGGCGCCAAATTGCCGAGTGGATCAGGGCAGTTGGCACGGCAACCGAAATGGAGAGAAGCCAAATCAACATTTTGTTACGTATTGG
Organism: Zelleria hepariella; assembly: GCA_949319315.1. Lineage (NCBI taxonomy): Eukaryota > Metazoa > Arthropoda > Insecta > Lepidoptera > Yponomeutidae > Zelleria > Zelleria hepariella. The sequence goes on along the minus strand of OX439390.1, from coordinate 4,453,950 downwards.
TCCGAACTATGAACTTGTTTCGACTCTCGCTGTACACCCCCGCATTTTGCACCGAAGCAACAACAAAACATTCCTCCAAGCAAACGGAAATGTGGATGAATGTATACAGCTTCTGGTAACACCTCCACTCACAGGCATTCAATTTAGTAGACACTACAGTTATACTTTACCATAATCATCGTCTTAGGTCGACTTGCGTCAACCAGGTTTAGCCAGTTAACTCTGAGTTAACGTCAATTGTATGGAAATGTCAAATAACTCAGAGTTAGTTGGCTAACTAATGAATATTACCAACTAGCTTTTGCCCGCTACTTAGTCCGCGCAGACATTTTCGCGCAGCAAAAGTATTCGTGGGGGAGATAAATCCAACAAATAAAAAACCTTAAAATCGGTCCACCCGTTCTTGAGTTATAAATGGTGTAACTAACACGACTTTGTTTTATATATTAAGATAAAAATGTCTTTGTCTAACCCTGACTGATGCAAGTCCGCCGACGATAGTATAAAATATATGTAGAACTTAAAGTAAGGCCCAGCACCGATACAGGCTCTACTACTATATCAGGCTTTGTAAGCCTAGTTCAATTTCATCATCATCATCATCATCATCAGCCTGTTAACACCCACTGCTGAGTAAAGGCCTCTTCATGCTCACGCCACCTCTCACGATCCTGTGCCAGGCGCAACCACTGTTTTCCGGCTACTTTGGCTATGTCGACCATCTGGCTGGTGGTCTGCCAACGGATCTCTTCCCCTCTCGGGGTCGCCATTCCGCAATGGACTTTGTCCATCTGCCATCGGTTCGTCTCGCCAGGTGTCCTGCCCACTTCCACTTTCAATTTAGCTTTACGTTAAACGAGAATTTAACTCGAACGAATTTAGAAAGATGCTGTTTTTAACTTGAAAGGATTTTGCGTTACGTTACTGTATTGACGAGTAGCTTCCATAAAGTATTTGCCTCCATCATGTTGTTGTTATTCCGGCTTCGATGGAAAATCACTGAACTTGCTTGTAACTTGTTTTTTTACCGACATATCAAAAGATTGAAAATTAGAATAACCACGTCACAATAAAAATAATTAGCACTGATTGGTCTGACACGCAAATCCGTTAATAAGTCGTTAACTAATAGTATCTTTAAATATTTACGTTTGCTTTTGCGTAAAAGCAATCCCACCAAAAACATTCTGTAAAAAACGAGCCAAGTCTCGATGGAGCTGCTTGTTTATCTCTAAAAAGTAATGAAATCTTAACAAAGTCGTGCCAAGTCTAAGGTTCCTTACTGCGATTTCTTTATTATTATAGTTAATGTTTTGTGACTTGGCCGTTGAAGGGTTGGGCTCTTGTGTTTTCTAATCAGGGTCACCAGGTACTCCAGATCTTCGATTATCCTAGTTTTTATAGTTTTCCCTTTATGTGGCCATTAAACCCTAACTCTGTACCAAATTTCAGCTCTCTGAGTTTATGGGAAGTACTAGTTCTATTATGATGATCATGAGTGAGTGAGTGAGTGTCATAAATGCGAAATTTGCCTTCGCTTAACTACGGAACTAAATGACCTACAGACTTGAAATATTGAATTTTAAGTATGTGATAATAGCTTACTGGATGACGAAAATTCTTATCCAGAGGTTCTCAAATAGGGGCCTGAAAATGAGGCGAAATGGTTCCAGAAAAGGATGGTACGGCAGTGTTTGCTTCGCGCTCGACTTGGCGGGGCACTGCCGTGCCTCCAGATCTATTGATGTGTTCAAACATTAAACGGTAATAAAGCTGACGATGACGTCATTATCGATGTCAATCAATCGCTGGTGCTCTCGCAATCTAGGTCTCCTCGAATGCTCCAAACAATTAGGGTCGTTCGATGTGGTAACAAACCTACATCGAATAAAATACTCAGCCAGATGTAGATGCAAGGATGTATTGTCTGGATAGAGTATGCCCAGCAACTATTAGCTAACCAGTAACTTCATATTAGTTTAGGCAACTTTTTCCACGGAAATAATGGACAAGTAGTACACTATAGTAGGATCAATATAACATCGAGATAGGCCCAAGGTAATTTTTTTTCTTACCCACTACACATTACACAATGAAACTTCCTATGTGCGTCAAAACGAATTACCTGCAAATTTTTCCTCTAAATATCAGACGGATGTTTAGTTTTTTTTATTAGTGTTTGACAATAATAATGATTATGTAGCTTATTCCATAATATGAAAATAATTCTCCGTCATGAAAAATAGGACTAATAGGCCTTGACACAGACCATAATATTATGGCCCACAGACCAGCAGCAGAAAATTGAGAACCAGCTTATGATATCAAATAGGGGATCAGATTTTGGAACATATCCTGTCCCACCAGTCAATACACCGTGGAATTTTTGTGGTTTTAAAGCCGAAGTTGCAATCGTGATTCTGAGCCAAACTCCAAAATTTTACTTCAAAACGAGCGAAAAAAACACTTCCCAATACAAACGGCTATCGCCAAACGACACCATTTGTATGGAGAAGTGATTTTTTTTTTCGCGCGTTTTGGTATGACATTTTGTAATTTGGCTCAGAATCACCAGTGCAACAAAATACCTTCGGCTTTAAAACCACTAAAATTGCACGGAGTATATCTAAATACTTAATATCCGGTATATTCTAGTAATTTCTTTGAGAAACTGGACGTATTCTGTTGTGCCGTGCCGAATCATACGTCGTCGGTTGAAGATCGGGGCCTTTTAGAAAAAAAAAATGCTCCGTAGGCAGATGAAAGGAAATCTTTTGAACGTTCGCGTTCGCCTTTATGATAATGGCGCTCTGTCCCAGCTTTGTAATAATGCTTTCCTGAAACATTTCGTATCGACAATCCCCAGGATTATCTCCCTCTATCACATGCATTATCTGGGCCGAAACAATTTAGATTAAAGTATCGTTTTGCCATCGAAAAAAAAAGCAAGATTTAGCCTGTACAATTGTACATGTCCCACTAGCTGGGCAAAGGCCTTCTCTCAGAGAGAGAGTTCGAGCTTAATCACCACGCGTGCTCAATGCGGGTTGGCGATTTTTGCGTTGAGGGTATGATGCCTCATACGCTCAGGTTTCCTCACGATGTTTTCCATCACCGTCAGCGAGTGGTATTGCTACTACAAATTCACAAATGTACGTAACTTTGAAATTAAACAAAGTCATAGTTACATGCCCGCACCGGGAATCGAACTTAGGACCTTTCGCTCCAGAGTCCACTGTTCTACCCACTAGACCACCACCGCCTACTGCCATCGAAACACCAAGAAAAATATATATGGATGAATGTGATAATGATTATTATCGACCGGAAGTAGATTCCGCCTTCCTCCGCTACATAGCACCAAACTACACTAGACAGTGGTGTCGCGAATCGCGATGCCATTCGCTCTTAGCATTCATGGATCGTATCTTCGCACTGCGTGGCTGCGCGTGCGTGGCGCGTTGTTTTTTCACATTACGCAATGCCTCTGACCACTTTCTAGCCAACTGACCGACCTACCACTGTTGACAGTAGGTTGTCTGTACTGGTTCCGTTCGAGACCCGTTTTCCCCGTTGACGTAATTTTTACGTCGCCGATAAGTTCTTCGTAAATTATGGACCAAATTTTGATTAAATAGAAGACGGCGGAGGGTCCATGGATGCGGATGCCGAGGGACCGTGAAAAAGGGAACAACAACCCAGCAGTGGGCAGAGGTGGGCTGATGATGATGATGGGGAAGAAGTAGCTAAAATTGGGAAGCGTCGAGTAATTTTAAACTAAGAATAATATTGTTTGGTGTGGTTACTCTTAGGTACACAAGACCCTTACACGCGTGCACTCTATTAACTTACGTTGCGGGCGACTTCGCGAAAGTGCAAGGGTCTACTACGTGCTGTCGTGTGTACTGCCGTGCAAAGAAGAAATTCGGCTAAGCGACAAAAGTGACTTTCGAGAAAAACGCAAAAACGTCGCGAAACTGAGTTTCTAAGTTATTTTCATAATTAGTTCAAGTTTATCAATTTTGTTTAGTAGAACATATTATTTAGCATCTATCTGCACTTAACGTTAAAAAAAAGTTAATATGAGTATTTTAAAATAGCAAATTTCAGGTTTTCCTTAGCAATTTAATTATACTGTTTATATAAATACTACATTAAAAGACCGTTAAGTATACCTTAGCCGCTGTCTTGCGTATGATTTTTATAGTAAAATTATTAGCCTAAGAAGTTAAAGGCTAATCATAAGAAAAAAAACGGCAAAGTGACTTAGCCGCTGTTTAGCTTCTTATTTGATTTAAAAGTAGTTAAACTTTAAAACGTAATACAGCCGTGAAGTAACATAGCCGCCTTTTTTGTTAGTATTATATTTTTTTAATTAAAAGTTATGTGTAATTACTTATTAAAAAGACGGTAAAGTACTCATCTATTACGGGAAACCGTCTTTTTACTTAGTAAAATGTCGTTAAATAACTAAGTTATTTGGAAATAATTGGGGCTAAAGCCAACTTTTAATGGAAGTTTAGACATAAAAAACTATTGACATATTTTTTTAAATCTTTTATTTATGCAAAATCATCAGTTCAATTGTAATTTGTAATAGATATCTACGCATCATCGTTGCGTTTTAGCAATCCTTAAACTAAAATAAAATTACTTACCAAGTTAAATCTTATATGTTACTTGACAATTAAGTTTTACAGAATTTGTGGAGCTCCAATAAGTCAGTGTATTTTTTGTTTTTGTTACATTCTTGTTTGTGTTCGTCTATCCCATTTTCTTCGTCCTCTTTTCCTTTGTAATTTTCGATATGCTGCTCTTTTTCTTTTTTTTCCGTTCAATTTTGATTAATTTTCTTTTTCTTTGCTTAGAAGATTTTGTTTTCTCATTTTCACTCAGTTCTTCTTCGATAGCAATAATTAAATCTTATTCACTTTTATTTTTGTTGTCATCTTGTTTTTATATTTCGTGCGACATTAATGCATTCTCTGAATCTAGACGTGCATTTTTTAAATATATGGTATGTAGCCTGGCCAATATACTTTTTCCATTCTTAGTTTTTGGTTGCAATTTTTTTCCGCCTTTCCTCCAAATCTTTCACAACTTTCGGCTCCACGAGCGGCACAGTTGATCTTTCTTTTACTTTGACGTGACGTTGAGGTGGTTGGCGTCGACATTCTTGTGTTTGGCATAATTGCACCAAGTTTTTTCCTCGGTGCAATTTATACAAATCAAAACTCAAAAACAAATATTTTTACTCACTAAGTGGTCGTTATAACTTAGTTAAGGCGCGGGGCATAGTGAATCGCCCGCGCGCAAAAAAAATATGCACAAAATCGATTCCTGTAGGTATCAAATACAAGATACAAATCGAAAATGTTCACATATCAAACCCTAGAATTAGGTCAGACCTATCTAAAACAGCCAGTTTTGTGTTGACATCATAAACGTTTTTCTTGAAAGATATTTTGCTTGAACGGCGCACTTTTTTTCAAACAAAATATCAATCTTTTATGGATATCAACATGAAACTGACTGTGTTAGATAGGTCTCACCTAATTCTAGGGTTTGATATGTGAACATTTTCGATATTTTTATTGTATTTGATACTGGAATCGACTTTGTGCATTTTTCTTTGCGCGCGGGCTAATTCATTATGTCCAGCGCCTTAAGGCAAACATAACTTTAGTTAGGACAAAGAAATATGTTTTAGTTTGAATGTGCAAGATTTTAGGTGCAAGGACCCTATTGAAAAAAAAATATAGCGACCTCAAGTCGATAGGCGTGTCGATAGGTTCCCAGTAGAAGGACAAAACTGGGTTTTCCTCGTTTTTCTCCTACAACCTGCAAATTGAAACTATATAATTAGATTAAGAATAATATTCTTTGCTCTGTAGGAACTAGAAAAAAAACATCAAAAGGACAGACAGCATTAATAAATCGTAATCGGAACCTACAACTGGAAAATTATCGAGACACTACTGCGTTACAGATTAAGGCCCCTGTACACTCACAGCTAGCGACACAAAGTAGGTAGGTACTTTGAAAATAAACAAATTCGTAGGTACACGACAGGCGACAGCACGTACACGTTAACACTTTCGTTGCAAAGTCGCCCGTAACGTACGTAAATAGAGTGCACACGGGAATCGAACCTGGGTCCATGGTTCTACCTACTGGGCTACCACTACTTTGCCTAACTAGTAAGATTAAAATAATTAATTTATAATTTGAAGAGACATAGGTACTAAGCCGCAACCGCATCCTTAAGAAACGAATAAAAACTTTACTTACATGAATGAAGTAAGTTTTAAGTAGGTACCTAATACCCGTCTAGTTATTTTGTTCTGCTCGGCTTTTTTACGCTTACTGTTAGAGATACCCTTCTTATTAAACCTACTGACTTACCGTATGTTAAGATTTGGCGCCAAAAAATGCGGTGCGCCGTATGCATGTGTAGGCGCGCATCTCATGGTGTTACCACCCGTACTAATCGATCATGTTTCATTGTGCCCCTCTCCGCACCGCCGCACCGCCGCAGCGTCCCCCGCGATCCAGTGTCCCACCGGTCGATGAAAATTACTTTGCCACTTTTTTACGTAGTATTGTGCTTTAGCCGTATTCTGTTCAGCTTTAATAGTAAATATTTTACAATGATCATAAGTAAAAACACCGTGACCGTGTTTTTTACAAGGACTTCGATTCATTAATACCACTATAATAATAGGAAAAAAATACGCAAAAGTCACTTTGCGGTTTTTTTTCGTATGATTGTTGTTTTGCCGCTTTCTTGCTTATGATGTCATGTTTTGTAATAAATATTTTACTACGTATTAAAAAAGTTTAAGCTGCTTAGCCGCGTTTTATGTAAGTATAAGTATTTTGCGGTTTTTTTCTGTAGTATAGCCTATAAAATATTATTAATAATACTAAGTAACATCATAGTTTAAGTAGTTTAACCTTGTTCTTGTCTAGTAATGTAAGATAACTACGTTTTTTCTTATGAAAACCCAAAAAACACTGCACTTAACCCCGAAAATGCTTAGCTTATCTCTCAAACGAATAACGATAAAAATATGATTCCAAGATGGGTCGATGCGGAATTGTCTGCTTATTACGCCCATGTTGATAACTCAAAAATGGCCATTTGTCGCTTAACCGAATTTCTTCTTAGCACGGCAGTGTACATGTAATATGTAATGTTATAAACCTCTCATGAGCTTAAATGTTTGTAACTTGTAATCTATCCTTTACATATAAGGTCAAAAGCGAATAATCGAAGTTGATCGACTAACTGAACCGTTTAATGCTATAATTTCTTCCTAGAGTTCAATTCCTGTTTATCGACGATAAGTAAGCTACAGTGTTATACAAAGGTAATAGTTTACAGCAATTAACTAGCGCTATACCAGCATATTGTGGGTTAAGAGGAAAATCATTGTAGTGGAAGCCGATACGATACTTATCTTGATATAATAGGTATATATTATTGACTATATTGTACAAACACAATCCTCGTCTGGACTTCGTTTTGAAATGTCAGTGAGTACCTACAATAAACTCATCACATCAGCTACAGTATTTGCATGATAAAATGAAATAAAGTCGGCCAAAGTATAGGCTTCACTAATTTTATTAATCTTAGTTTGCGCGGTCGAAGTCGCGGGTAAAAAAGTAGTGAATACAAAAAACTTAGAAAAGTATGAGACCACTTAAAATTCCGATAATACGTCCTTTTATTTCTTATTTCCGATATAAAATGAGAGTTTTTTTGGGTTGTTCCGTATTCATGACACGACTTTTCATGTCACGAATATTTTTTCCGGATTCATTTTACATCACTTCCGTATTCATGCTTTGGAAATTATTTTATTATTTTTTACATTTTGTCTCACGAGCCTTTCCGCATTCATGCTACCATACATTATAATAAAACAACTTTGCTTTTAAGTACGGTCAGAAAAATATCTAAAATATTGGAAGAAATAAATAAAAGGCTGAGAAGATTAAGGGTACGGATTTTGTTAAGATATCCACAGACACTGGCACGAAGTATATTAATTGTTCTTTGTATTGCCATGAGGAATGGAATAATCACGTATGCGTTATACGTCAGCACTGCAAACAAGTAGGTCAACAGTACCTTGCAAATTGTTGTTCGGTTACTCAGGTTTTAAGTGTTATTTCTTATACATGTGTGTGAAATTACAAAATTATATGTCAACAATCAACAAACGTACAGTGTAATAGGAAGAGTTTCATACGAAGTCTACTAAGATACATTAGACGAAAGTCCAAGCCATACCGCGATCCACGATGCAGGACTGTATCGTGCCATCTGTTGGCTGAGTTGAGAAACTAATGCTAGAAGAACAAAAAAATAATATACCTGATGATGCTGATGAGGGTTGTAACACGACTAAAAACTAGCGCTCTCTATATCTCTATATTAGTTCCAAACCTCAACTCTAGATGGCGCTGTATGCAGCCTAGCGCCCTCTATGTTACTTTCAAACCTTAACTTTAGATGGCGCTGTATGAAACCTACCTAGTTTTTATTTTTCTTCCAAATAGGTAAATGCATAGAATGGTGGAACAGAATCCTCGGTGCGCGAACCCCACGGTTTTTTTTATTACAATAACTAAATGGGCCTGCGGGTGTATCGAAAGGTGAAGTTATGTCTTAGTTTTATGATTTGGTTCCTTAGTGGAGAGACTGCGGTAGGTACATACCTAGTCCGACTTACCAATCTTAGAATTGAAATTGTTATGCTGACCATACTGACGTGCCAATATTAAATGGTATTTTATTGGTAGCATGAATACGGAACACGTGTAAAATGAAACCGGAAACTTAAATAGAAAATAATCAAGAGTAGGAATAATAATAACTCGTACCATGAATCCGGAAAAATATACCTATAGCATGAAAAGTCGTGTCATGAATACGGAACAACCCGTTTTTTTCCACCGACGACGTCAATTTACCAGATCTATAGAGAGAATTGAGGAAAAATCTGCTATTTATTTGAGAATCGAAATATCACAAGCTTGAATTCAAAGGAGGTTACTGTGTTGATGTGGGAACAGGAGCAGTCGGCAAAATTACGCGAATCGATATAGATTTTATTAGTAAACACGCGGCCGCTGCATTGGTTTACACGTGCTGCTCATAATAAATGAGATCCCTTCAGGGTAATACTTACCAATTTTTTTGGCATATCTGTTTGACTTCCGTAATTTTTATGAACTACATTGTACTTAAGGTCTATTTTTAACCGTACAAAAACTTTAGCAATTAACTTTTTTTTTGTTGGTTCTGCAGTTTGGCGAATAATTGTGAACTTTTTGTGTTATTGTAATACCATAAATAAATAAATATAAAAAAGTAGAATAAAGCGGACAATAGGGTTTTTTCCTTTAGTTATAATAAAAATTCTAGATGGCGCTGTATTTTAGTAAGAATAAATGTCAAACTAGATCACAGATAACCAAAAAGAACGCCAGATAAGTCTGCACGCGTCGGATGGCGTACCGTGGCGTCGGGTGGTATTTAAGTTGTGATGGAAAATAATCACCTGACCAACCGCTTGACCTGACCCCTAATAATCCTTATTTTCTTGCCATTTCTGTTGTATTATGTTACCGGCCAAACCCGATTTCATGATAAACTAGTTTCGCCTCGGCCAAACCAGTCTAACCTAAGCTCGTATGAACAAACCAGTATAGCCTAGGCCAAACTAGTCTAGCCGAAGCTCGTATGGATAAACCGGTATTTCCTAGGCCAAACTAGTCTAGCCGAAGCTCGTATGGAGAAACCAGTTTGGCCTGGGCCAATCCAGTCTGGCCTAGCAAGAATATTGTACGCTCCAGGATAAACTAGTATGGCCTAGCCCGAGCTGATATTGACGAAATTTTAGGTATGAATGTTACCATATCTCGTAAACTAAGAGGTTTAGCGCAAAAATAACGAAATTTTCGAACCCCTTAAGAACCCCGAAACCAGGCCTTTTACTTATACAAGGTGTTACAAAAGATGCTAACTATTTTTACAGGGTCATGGTACCTGATGATAGGGATCACAACAAAAATATTTTTTTAGCTCTATGACGTTCCGTTGATTTTTAAATAATTAAAATGTAAGCGCTGTGACGGGAGAAATCTATTTTTAAAATACTGTTTCCATAGACTTTCACTATGTTTTAACAGCCTGAAGCTATTAAAATACAGCTAAGCAAACAACCATATTTTTTAATTGGAGCTAAATAGAAAAACAAAAAAGTTTTGAATATTTTACAATTTTGAGGTTATAAAAAAAAAGTAGTTTTTTTCAACTTTTTTTTGCAGATTTGTCATTATGTTGACCAGCAGGTTACACCCTGTGAAAAGAGTTAGTATCTTTTGTAACACGTTGTATAGGTGTTCTAAAAACCAACATATAGGGTGTTAAACATACAGGGTATTCCTGGAAGTGTGACAGACAGTCGAAAAAGATTTAAAACAAAGGTTAGGTCAGTAGGTTTGGTTGGCGACACACTGACATACCTACCTACCTCTTTTTGTTTTCGAGTGGTCCTTCAAACCGGACAAAATCGGATATACCGTAGACTTTTTGAATGTAGACTTTTTCAAATTCGGCCTTTAAATGCGTCCCCTACTGTTCAGATAATTACGGCGGGTTAGTACTAGGCTAGCATAAATAAGTATAATCTGCATTACCCCTACTCAAATAGGGCTAGACTGGTTTGGCCTAGGCCGAACTGGTTTCTCCATTCGACCCAAAACACAACACTTCCCATACATGACTTGTACAAGATGTACAAAAGCACTTATAATTTATAGGTAAACTCTAATGTTTAATTCGAGTCCACGGAATGACAGTTGCTAGTATGCTACTGTCAGATAAAGCCTTTGAAAGAACTGTCATTCCGTGGACTCGATTTAAAAATTTGAGTTTAGGTATTATTATAATGAAAATCCGTGGACGGATACACTTGTGAATTTGTGAAACAAAAATTACGAGCAAGAGCAAGCAAGCGGCGCGCGGCGGGGTAGTTATCTGTGAAAAAACCTCGGCACAGACCAATAGACAGTCTGTGGGCAGACTTTGACATTTTTTCTGGCTAAACTCCATTTTCTATGGTGAGAAGAATAGCGCCATCTAGAGACGTCTTCATAAACAACAAAAAAAAAAAACCCGAAAAAAGCCTATTAGTATCGGTCATCATTTAGATAAAATTATTTCTAAAAGATAATTTTATCTTAATGATGACCGTGTCGCTGCTAGCATTCTTTTGATCTTAAACGAAGATTGACGAAAACACACTGCCACGTAGCCCTTGATATTGCTACCATTTTTGACGTGGTTTTTCTTTCCATTTGCGTCAGATTCGTCGGGTTCGATTCGTACGCCCCTGTTTCAACCACAACGCTAAAACTTTCCGCTACTCATTCTTGACACCCTGTAGTTATTTTTGTTTATCTTGCAAGTTGCAAAGGCTCTACTAACTGCGGTAGGCATAAACAACGAAGGTAGTATTTTGGTTATAATTAAAGCCCAAGAGCGTGCTCATCACGAAAATGTCAAAGAAAATTTCGCAAGCCAGCCGGTTTGTGGGCTAAGAACTAAATAAACGACTTAATATTATGTATTCATTTTAACTGGGAAAATTTGCAGCTTGCATATCGAATTAACGTTAAAATTATAGAAAATGTGTCCTACCTTAAGATGAGGTACGAATCGAGATTTACACACACGAAGGATCATTGATATAAAACTCGTTATATAGATTGCACTGTGTAGCTGTTACGACGCTCTTGTTGTTTTTTTTTTTGCGCTTTTTCACTGTTTTTCGCACTTTACATCAAGATTTAGATTTAGAGAAAATCTTCATAACAAATGATAGACACAGAGTTAAACCTAGGTATTCTTAAAAAAAAACTTAAAAACGTTTTCTTTTCGATGATATGACCAAAAAAGGGGTTTTTGATAGGTGACTTTAAATGGCTGTGACGTCATCGTGTTAAACAAAACCAATTTCAAACCATTAAGCTTATTGGATAGGCTCTCGTTGCATTGTTTGCTCGGAGATGATGGTCTGATACACGCGAAAAGGGTCGTAATGTCACCAAGAATTACTCGCCAGGATGGGTTAAAATAGAGGTAAACGTAGTCGTTGAGATGATTGCTGCCTTAGAACAAAAACGCGCAGAATGAGCCGTTTTCACGACTGCCAATTCCGCTTTTTCTTAAGATATTATTAATCTGTGTAAGCGAAATTTGACAGCCACTCCCGGTTCTTGCATGGCCAAGTCTATGAGCGCCATCAACAAAGGGCTTTGAATTCAGCTTTTAACTGTCAGTTAAAAACCGGCCATAATACTTTATTTTAAAATGTTGATTTACAAAGACTTTCAGTTTGATAATGATATTAAAGTAACACACGAATGTTATACACTGACATTTCAACAAAATAAAGTTCAATATTTTTTGTTTCTCATAAAGTTTGAATCGGCCTGTAGTAAAAGTTAGAAATACCCCTCAAAGTTTGACGAATAATTTTAATTATTAAAAGTAGCCGTTATTGAAGTACACACGACAGCACGTCAGACTGTACAATTTTGTTGTAAATTCGCCCGTAACGTAACCGAGTAGAGTGCTAGCGTGTAAGGGTCGACGTGCTGTCGTGTACATAGTTTTTCCTTTCTATACCTATGACATCACCTCGGCTCGCGTAGCTAGGTACTAGGTTTCTATGCGTTATTATTCTAAGATTGCTCCTATTCTAAGTCACATGTCACTGCAACCTTCAATTACCAGTGCATTATGTGGAATAACGAGAGGCAATTTAAAATTAAAATGGTCAACCGAGCGGCAGCGACCGAAGTAAGGCATATGTGCCAGGTCCTTAAGAATCCCCTGGAGCTCTGCAGCCCTCTCGCTCGCACTTTTCAACATTTTAATTGATTGTAAATTTGTAAGAGAACGACTCCACTTTGGACGATAAAATATAGTTGCAGACATAGCTAATAAAGCTATCGACACGTGGACACAGTTTGGATTTCATATTCCTAGAAATAAAAAAAATATCACTGAATTTCGGTTAAAAGTAGTAGTTCAGATATATTTTTAAACTACTAGGAATGTGACATTAAAAGTGTCGATAGCTTCATTATCTATGTCTGCAACTATATTTTATCATCCAAGGTTGAATCATTGTCTTACAATCAATTAAAATGTTGAAAAGTGCGGGCGAGAGGGTTGCAGAGCTCCAGGGGATTCTTAAGTGGAGTTTGCGACAACTCGGACACACTTTGTCCGAACCCGAATTTTTGAGTGTCAAATCTGACAATATCACAACATTGAAACAATTTGAAACTGTATCGTACAGTCAGATCAAAAAGTATTCAAATATAATACCTACATCAATATTCAATATTACGTCAATAGGTGGACTTGCTAAATTTTTATTACCTCATTCATCTGAATAGCTAGACGGAAATCTACAAATTTAAAGATCGTTGGAAGTGTCTTATCAATTCATATCATTGTGTTGAGTGTTTCCTACAGTTTCAATGCTAAAGAATTTAGCTCTCAACCAGGGGGCGCGTGTCAGGAATAGATGGTTATCATACTGTGTGTATATTATATGTATGTATGTACAAATAATTAGTATGTCAATGTATATTCCAGCATGTGTTAATGATAATTTAAAACCTAGTGCCAGGCAATGACTGCTGTAATTAGATTCAGTCCATACTGGTTTTACAATTGCGAAAACATTTGACATATTGTAATTTTATTGTCGAGAATGTAAAATGTATGTAAACAAACCGGCTAAGCGCAGAGGGCTCTAAATACAATAGGAAGTTCTGATGGCATACCATACCAGACAACTACGACCGGCCAGTAAAAGGACTTCCACTTGCAAGGCTCCAGCAGCTCGTAGTCACACTGACCACATAGCCAGGAGACTGCACACCCAAGACCCGGAGGCTGATGCCTCCGGAGAAGACGCACGAGGAAAGAGTGCCAACTAAAAACCCGCACCTACTACTGCGCGGCCAAGCGGCAGTAGCAGACGACCACTGATGATACCAGACAAAACGTGTCATTAGGTACTCATTATCTGCGTTTGTTCAAGCAACGAGCATATAAAATCCTTTAGGTCCAAAAGGTCAACGTGATGTGATGTTGTATCAAACCAATTTACTTAATGCCTGTTTTATGATTCGGTAGATCCGACAAAAACTTGTAGGATAAATCTCGTTTTGCCCTGTCATTATTCAATAAAATAAAATAAAGGAATAATCAACCTATTTTTCTCCGAATCTTTAAAGCGATTTTTTAAATTGTTAATTCAATCACCGTGACCACCTTAAAATTATTATTAAGTAAACGTATGCTGTTTTTTAAACAACAGACCCAGCGACGGCTTCTCGCACGCACTTGACCGGTGTTTTCGTAATGAAATTAGGGAAAGGCCAAATAATTGTGTACCCGACAAACGACTGAACAATTACCTCATCCACTCCATTGTTGTATTGTTAATCAATCACTTAGTACGCTGACTAATTAGCGATTAGCATACTACTTTGTTCTTCCTACAAAGTCTAGACAGCCTAAAGAACTGATATTATATGGGGCCGGCAAACTGTAATAAACCTATCTTATTGTAAAACTTCATTTAAAACTCCCTTTGGTGGGAAATGATTTACATACTCTCTCATATCAATCTTTCTTTACTCATCCGCAAAATCTAAGGCCAATATTACTGAGGAAATCTTACAGGCTCTATCTAAGAGATGGGTACCTACCTACCTACTCGTAGCGCATTACAATCTACAGCATAAGAAACGTTCAGTAAATAAAAAGTATCGAGCTAAGAATTCGAAAAGTCGTCCAACAAAAGTTGATGGAAATCACATTTAGAAGTTAATGTGATTCTTTCAGGAATATAGGTATTTAAAAATTGCCCTGTACAATAATAAAAAAAAAGTGAAAACTAAGTGTAGGCCATATCGAGTCAAACATGCGTAGTTTTTTTACTTGGTTTTCGTGCCCCAGTGCTGGGCCCCACTTCAGTATACAGGGTGTTAAAAGACCGCCGACAGACCCGAAAGGCACGCATACTAGATACCAAAACAAAGTACTTTTTCGATAAATTATTGCTGGGAAATGATTTTGGTTTTTTAGGTTATAATTTTGAAAAATATTTTATTACGCAATGTATGTGTAACGCACAGAAGTCATATTACGCAAGCGTTGGCATAAGTTTATACTACTTGTACTTGAAGTGCCGATGTTTAGAATACATTGCGGGTTGCAATTTTAACGTCATTTTTTGTAAGAAATATTCAAAATTTTGATATGGCTTCTTGAGAAGAAATGTTAAGTACTTAATACTTAATACATTTCTGCAAAAAAAAAGTTTTGAAAAGTCTGACTTTGAACCTCAATATCTCGGAAACCGTTGATTTCCCAGGCATAGTTCCTTGGGCAAAAATGTTCCTTATAATGGGGACAATACGTGGTTTCCCGCTTTGTTGGCGGTCTTTTAACACCCAGTAGACGTTTCTATCCTGCTAGTGGGAGCACAACGTCACGATAAAAGTTTTATCCTATTATCGGCTATCGCCATCTTGCTTTATTTCACCGCGTGAAGTGAGATGCCGCTACCCGATAGTGGGATAAACTTTTATCTTGAAGTTGTGCTCCCCTACCTGGGCCACCTCAGGGGTAGTTTTGTCGGAGTTTTATTTCACATCCCAAATGAGCTCTCTGTTTGTTTGCAGTTTCATCGAGGCGGACAAAGTTTCCGGCTTCTGGACGTGGATGTTTGTCCTCTCTAAACTCCCGGAGCTTGGGGACACGGTGTTCATCATCCTCCGCAAGAAGCCGCTGATCTTCCTCCACTGGTACCATCACATCACCGTGCTGCTGTACTCCTGGTTCTCCTTCACAGAGTATACCGCATCGGCGCGCTGGTTCGTCGTCATGAACTACTGTGTGCACAGGTGAGCGACACACTGATTGATTTTTAAAAGTCTTTATTAAAAACATGTAAGCACATTATTAATTATGCATACAACCAAAACACAGTCAAGGCTTACGTTAGCATCCAAATAATCATGTTGGCAGGCTGGAGCACCTTTAACAACTTTTCACATGAACAATTTACAACAATTTTAAGCATTTTGTATTTCGTAAACGGTTAAACTTACTTTTATTATGTCGGTGTAGCCGTTATGTCGGTCGGCCGTCTCAGCTCCATGATTAAGGTCTCCGAATGAGAACCGAAACTAGTCGGCTACACCGACATAATAAAAGTAAGTTTAACCGTTTACGAAATACAAAATGTGCAGTGCTTACGAAAGTTTAAGTGTAAAAATTTTAAGCATACTTTCTAAATTTATATCTACAACTACAACAATTTTATGATCACTTTGAAAAGTTACATTTTTTGCATATACTCCGTGCAATTGTAGTGGTTTTAAAGCCGAAGGTATTTTGTTGCACTGGTGATTCTGAGCCAAATTACAAAATATCATTCCAGAACGCGCGAAAAAAAAATTCACTTCTCCATACAAATGGTGTCGATTGGCGATAGCCCTTTGTATTGGGAAGTGTTTGTTTTTTCGCTTGTTTTGAAGTAAAATTTTGGAATTTGGCTCAGAATCACGAGTGCAACTAAATACCTTCGGCTTTAAAACCACTAAAATTCCACGGTGTATAGAGCGACACACTGAAATTAAGTTTCACTTGCGTCAACCAGGGCTAGCCAATTAACTCTGAGTTGACGTGAATAATTGTATGGAAATGTCAAATTAGCCCAGAGTTAGTTGGCTAACCCTGCTTGACGCAAGTCCACCTTAGCCTACTATAAGTATACGGGGAGATTTGCCTTCAGTTTCGCTTGACCTGACAACCGACCGTGTATGGATTGTACGGCCTCACGGCCAACGCTGTGACTGAAAAAAAACAATCCCATCGGCCTGACCGGAGTGACTGACGCAGGTTTGTTTGACTGCTCGGTTTGGCCTCACTTGCATCTTAGGTGGAATGCGCCAGTCTTATACGTACAAGGTGTTACAAAAGTACCTAACTCTTTTGACAGGGTGTAACCTGCTGGTCAACAGAATGTCAAATCTGTAAAAAAAGTTGAAACAAACATTTTTTATTTTATAACCTCAAAATTGAATTTTTTTTTAAACTTTTTTGTTTTTAGCTTAAATTTAAAAATATGTTTGTACGTGTAGGTGCATTAACATAGCTTTGAGTTGTTAAAACATCGTGAAAGTCAATGAAAACAATATTTAAAAAATATTTTTCTCCCGCCACATCGTTCACATTTTAAAAATTAACGGAACGTCATAGAGCAAAACAAATATTTAGGTTGTGATCCCTATCACCGGGTGCTATTGCCCTGTAAAAAGAGTTAGGTACTTTTGTAACACCTTGTATTGTGGTTAACCTCAAAACTCACAAAAGAAATGTAGCGTCCAGTGGCACTTCCAGTCACCACACTAGATGGGTAAAGGTACCACTCGGACGCTGCTGTTCCTGGAACTGTTAAGACTTTAGATGGTGTTTCACCTCTTTGAGAAAACAATGACACAATATTCCGAAGAGTTCCGTGTAAATCGCGAACATTTCAGTAAATTAATCAGTTTCTACTGTAGTTATTTGTCTTATTACTACCGAGGCCACGACCTATGCAACAGTCAAGACAATATTGACGCAACTACAGGGTGCGCTCTAAGTCGATAGCGAAACTTTAAGTAGGCTGTCTACTGATCACTACAAACAACTTGTACTAGGTGGCGAAAAAATGGAGCGAAAAAAATATCAGCTGTTTCATACATTTGGCGCAGTACTGAGTCGACCTTTTGTATGGAACAGCTGATATTTTTTTTCGCTCCATCTTTTTCGCCATCTGGTACAAGTTGTTTGTAGTGATCAGTAGACAGCCAACTTAAAGTTCCGCTATCGACTTAGAGTGCACCCTGTATTTATTGGGCGCCACTTACGAATTTTCTCGTAAAGCCGGCTTCCTCGTTATTGTGTTGTGCTGGGGATTTGAGGAAACGGGGCCGCCAAAATTCTACGAAATTACGAATGGATTGACGAAGATTATTTCCGAGTATTCTCGGAAAAACCGTATTCGGTTTCGATTCGATATCAATCGTATAAATGTATTATGAAGTTTCAATTCAATCATTGAAGTCGACTACTCTCTATTCCGAATAAAATTATTTCTAGTTGTTCGTTAATTCAATAACACCTTGTTTAAACGCAACTGACATCAAGATGACGAGAATCCACCAAAGCGGAAAATTATGATTCCATATATTTGACAAGGTTATCGGAGTCAAGCAAGCAAGTCAAGCTCCACCCATCTCCCATCATGGTGGATTACAGACCTTTATCTCTCCGATTAGTTTTATTTACTTTTTACATTTGAAGGCTAAGGGGAAAGAAGGGTCATAGTTAGTATTTTTCATAATTATTATTAAAGCTAACAACGCCTTTTTTTGAAGAACGTTATTGACAATGATGTTTTCTTAAAGAATCCTGTTTTTTTTTTACGGATTTTCTGTAGACTGTGATCATTCTTTTGCGTTTCTGTTTTCACTATACCATAGAACATTAATTTCATTACTAGATGGCGTTGTTAGCTTTAATATGAAAAATACTGACTATGACCCTTCTTTCCCCTTAGCCTTCATTTCCTATTCCTTGTTCCGGCAGCAAGTTTGAACCGCCCTCTCTCATTGTTCCAGCGTGATGTACTCCTACTATGGACTCGTGAGCATGGGCTACTACCCGCCCAAGTTCCTCGCCATGATCATCACATTCCTGCAGCTCACACAGATGATCGTCGGCTGCGCCGTCAACATCTGGGCCCACAATTACTTGGCGACGGCGCCACAGCACTCGTGCCACATCAGCCACTTCAACATCAAGCTCTCGATGGCTATGTACTTCTCCTACTTCGTTCTCTTCGCGAGGTTCTTCTACAAGGCCTACCTGGCGCCAAAGAATGTGGGTAAGAAGTCGAAGATGGAGCCAGAACCGCTGCGGGAAAATGGCGTCGGGAAGAAGATGGCGTACGACGAGTTCCCGCGACAACGGAACGGCATCGCCGTCGCGCACTAGTCTTGTGATAACCTAGGTGTATGTTGTAGAGGGAGGGAGCCGCCCCCTTATCGCCGATCTTGCAGTTAGGAAGCAAACGGAAAGCAACAGTAAAGCAACGTCACTGATAGAGCACAGATAGCTTGCAATCAATAAGGTTCCCGATTGCTCCGCAACGCCATATTGGCGCTACTTCTATGCAATGTTCACGATAGACGGGAAGGGTGAAGTTAGGAGTTACGGTAGGTTTATTTGATATAGTGGAACTGGTGTGGCGTAGTAACTGCTTCGTAACTACCAGGTCGGGGGCCGGTCTATACATTCCACGCTCGCGATGCTACGGTCGCAGGCGAATGGTGACGTTTCATAAGCCCGAGTACGTTCTCGTTGTTGTTTATATTCGTATTTATTGCTACATACAAAATGAGTGATTTTTAAATATTATTTATTGTGAAAGTATAGTTTAAATCGAACTGTACAGTTTTAAAGGTTAAATGCTTTTGTGCGGCCCGCGGCCGGCGGCGCTAGGTGTAGTTCTAATACTTAAAACGCTTGTCAAACAAGCTGAGAAATGTAAGCGATGTAATTCCTGCTAGTGAAAATAAGCAATATTAACTACTTTTCGTAAATTAGCCGTTCGGAGATTGTAGAGCGTTGATCGACGCGTACACGTTACTTAATTGTACTAATTTGAATAATACAATAAGATGATAATATGATAAAGTTCAAACTAGATCCGTTAGTCAATTTGCAGGGCACTAGTGATGCGAAGTGAATATCTCGGTTAATTCATAAAGATTGCGATATCTGTAGAAAGTATGAGCGTTTTTGAGATTCCCAACGTCTTTTACCATTGTGTAACCTTGTTACGAAAAAGTTAAATTACCTCTAGTACTTTTAGGAGTAGTCCCGACGTTAAAATAAATTATTAGGTGCGATTCTGCCAACACAACTAAGCGCAAACTTGCTAAGTGTGTTAAAATTGTACAAGCTGAAATAGATCTTATGGTTAGGTGATTTTATCTTACAAATTTCTGTTCAGTAGCTGTCGAACTTGTTAACGGCAGAAGGGCACCACAGGATATTAAAAGACCCCCAGCAGCCCCGAAATCCGTTTATGCCGGGTAATAAGGAATCATATCAGAGAAACCATCATATGTAATTTGCGCGTTGTGTTGTGCGAAGATTTTGAGAGATTTTAGTCGTTAACCTTTACAAGTTGAACTTGTATCTCCTCTACTTCCGTGCTATGGTTCCTTGTAAGTGTTTAATTTATGCTCAGAATGCGCGGGTCTCGGCTTGTCAAGAGTTTTTTAACACCCAGTGTAGTGCCCTTGGGTTCTAGTTATTTCTAGTGTATAGTTCAGACCGGGTCAATTTACTAGTTACATTTATAACAAGTCACAATTTAACTAAGAGAAGTGGTTGATCAAATAGGCTGTTACCCGTTGCTTTCCAGTTCATTGGTATTAGTGTTTTGTACAATGTATTGGTTAGTAGCTGTTACTAGTATTATTATAGCTTATGTTATGCCTTTGCCGGGATAAGGTGGACTACGAACTGACGGGTTCGAGAATATTAGATTTTTGCATAAACAAATTAGAGTACATTTTTTAATAACTTTGCTTTTGTACATTTAGATCGAGTTGTCAACGGGAGCAGTTAAATTCAAATCAAGTTATGGCAATAAATGTACCTGAGTACCTAGGTCAAAATATATTTCTGTAACATTTGGCAATAGTTACTCGCAATGTTTATTTTCATTACAAACTAAAGCCAAACCAAATGTTTATAGGATCTCACTGCTCCTGGGGACTTTTAATTTGTTCTTATCTCGGCGGAATAAGGTATAGAATCGTTTGCTGTTTAAATGACAAATGAAGAGAATAATATTCAGTTGTCATGTAAAGTGCACACTGTGTATTTAGAGTAAATTTTTATTCGAATTTAACGTTCGTCGCTTATTCATCATGGGGTCGGATCATTACGTACGTAAACTGAGCTGTTACATCTATGATTAGATAAGTTACAATATCTATAATACTAATATTTATTTGTATTGCATTTATGTAATAGTAAATCCATGTATTTTATAATACGACCACAATGATTTTGTACAACCTTTTTTATAATTAGTATCGTAATTCTTTAAGTTATGTATTTTTACATATCATTGGACTAATGAAAACGGCCATCATGTTCTTTTTTTTAAGTTAATCATTTCCGTTTCTGGATCATAGCTTAATTTAATCAATGCAACTTATTGTACAAAGTAATGTATAGTGTCTGATTAAGTGAAAAACCACAATGCCAATCAACAAATGCAACTTAGCTGTTGTGTAAAACAGGGTAGAACTTTTATTTTTGTTATAAAAACATCCTATGATCCAGGGAAGCTACGCTCAACTCAAATGTCTGTTAATATTTATTTATTCAACTATCGATGAACTATTGTGCTGTGTAAATGACCATTCTGACCGTTGATTTGTGTCATGGCCGAATCCAATAGCCGATCCATTAGAATTTTCCATCCGGGATAGGATTTGGTGTTTTCTACTAAAATTCAATTATTTTCCACCTCTGCTCGTGTAGATTCATATAGATCGTTTATTGAAAGAAGCCATAGTGTCCAACTGTACATAATGCACTTTTGTTAGGTTTTTATATACAATCTTACTTCTAGATACTCACTTTTGTAGGTTTTGTCATATTTTCATCGTCATATTTATTGCATTTACTTTTTTATAGAAACATGTATTCGAATTTTTCAACTCTTAGAACTATCTTTCGCTGTTCTGTATCCGATAAATATTCAAATTATATATTTTTTGAACAGAGATACAAATATTTGTTACTAAGAATAAAACAAAGACAAATGAGTCCACGGTATACAACAGAAGAAATGTATTGTTCTTAAAATTTCATTCATTAATTTGTATTTTCTGGGCAAATAAAGAATTAGTGAATAGGTAACTTGAGGTTTTATTTTCTTTCACATCTACAAAACGACTTGATTGACTATCATAAATCCCATGAGGTAGATTGGGTACTTAACAGAAGAAAAATATGTTATGAAATCTTAGAATAACAGCAATAGGCATTAACATAATAATATACTTAGTTAGATAATACTGACACTCGCACCCGAAAAAGCACTGGAAAAGCGACGACAGTACCAAATCTAAGAACGTAAGGGTGTTCGCCCATCGTCGTCCTATTTCGCTTCCCAGAGGCAACAATGGCTTATCCTGGTCTCCATTTACAGTCTCCGGCGCCGCCTCAGCCTCTGTTTTGTTGAAGAACGTGTACATATAATACGCAGGTCCAGCACCAATATTGGTGACCTTGTGGAACGTTCCAGAGCTCACGCGTGTGACGTCACCTGGGTTCCGCACATGCGACTGACCTTTCGAGAACTTTGACACCTCGGGCTCAAACGCCACTGTTCCTTCAAGTACTGTGAGCGTGACGTTGACCAACTCTGTCGCCAAGTAGTTCTCGAGATTGTTGCCTGTAAACATGTTGGGAAGGTAAGCGGCATGCGTAGAAAAAATATCTAATAATTAGGTTCCTATCGTCTGATATCCCGGGATAGTGTGCGCGCCATAGGTAAATGTGGATGGGACCATGTCTCAGGCCCGGTTTCTGAGTTGAGAATTTTACTAAGCACATGATGATGATGTCCTCCACGACGTATCCGTCGACGGCGACCCTCAAAGATTTCTTGCGTGAACTCTGATATGGCTGGAGAAGCCGAGTTTTGTCTTGAAGACTCGGTCGCAGGTGTCACAATACAGTTGCCCAATAGAGTTGTACGTGTAGTTGTACGTGGGCTTAGGGCGGGTCTTTCGATGTTGACGTTTGGCTTCGAGATCTTTTAGCCGAGCCTCTTCAAAGTTTTTAGCACCTTCTTGGACTGATTTTCGCCATTCAGGCCGCATAAGGGCAATCTTTTCCCAATCTTTAACTAAGCAAATACTTACGTATCGCTCTGACACGCTCTTTTGTGAGAAATCTGCAGAGACAGGACGATACTTACCCATTTGCTTAGCAAAATTCTCAACTCAGAAACCGGGCCTATGTCACGCGTATATCCAGCGTAGGGCTATAGGGTAGGTAATCGTATAAATAAGGTAATGGCTACTATATCCAGAGTTTACGGATTGGCGCAATCATCGACAAGTAAAGATACCCTTTTTTGTTCAATTAAAACTGTCGCTGCCTTTGACGCGTTAACACATTGGGTGCCTTTGCGTCCTCGAGACATTCACCGAGTGCCTTGGGCGCACATACCTAATCGTCCGCACATAGTCAATCATCGGACAAACGGTAGGACAGGATCCAAACAAAGGACTCAGGCTACGCGCGATAATATGTAAATAGGTACCATGGGGTACCCGGCCTGCGTCCGCGGCGGACTTTTATTTAATTGTGACAAGACTGACATACGTCACAACTAGCGCCGCCAATGAAAAAAAATCATATATATTTTTTGGATGCGTTTTTAGCAAAAAACCCTCCTGCGATTTCTCAACGCGAGGCTTAACTATTTTTAGGACCTAAGGTTTGGATTCCAGATCCTAGAACTTAAGAATGCAATCGATTCTCGCCAGAAGTGGCCACTCGAATGCATTCGTAGGAAATCCAATCCTGGAATCCAAACCTTAGGTCCTAAAAATAGTTAAGCCTCGCGTTGAGAAAACGCAGGAGCGTTTTTTGCTAAAAACGCATCTAAAAAAAATATATGATTTTTTTTCCATTGGCGGCGCTAGTTGTGAGACGTACGGCGTCTTAAGATTCCATAGCCAATTTATTCAAATAAAAAAACCTTACACGAACTACAAGGCTCTTTACCAGGAAAATCCGCAATAAAAATGACATCGGAGTGATTATTCCAACCGTGCACGTCCGTTCGTATATCGTCCAACATTCGCCGCCACGACTCCGCTTCAGACAACAGCGGCAACAACCACTGAACGTCTTCGAAGGGCGACCAAGGGGCCTTGAGTAGGTCCACTCTGTGATCAAACATTCTCTGTTGAAACCTGTAAGTTTGTTTACAATAATTACCTACCTACTAATCATCGATTAGGTACCCCAGGGATCGGAAAAAAACATGGAAGCATTCCTTCAAACTAATCCATGATCTAAATCAGCACCCGCAGAGCCTAGTGAGCGTTCCATTTTTTTTCCGTTCCCTGCTATATTTTATTCAATTGAATCGACTATGAGTCTCTCAGCAATTATTGTCTCCGTCATAGGTTTTCTGGAAGAAATTTCTACCCTGCTTTTTTATTAAAATCGTGTTTTTACTACGCAATGAGATGCATAGCGTCCAGAGTACCTTCACTCCCACTAGATGGGTGAAGTGACCAATCAGACGCTGCAGTGCCTGGCACTGGCACATTTTTTATAACACAATAATAAAGAATACCTATAATCCGTGCGGGATCAGAATGGGATAATACCTTTTGGAACTGAGAAGCTCGCGGTCCTGTAGCGTCAGCATTTCAGCAAACTCTAGTTGTCTATGGCAAACTCGCGTCGAAAATTGCTTGTGTTTTCTGTGCGCGTGGGTGTCTGCTCGAGTTTTATCACGTTTTATTCAATTAATGCAATAACATTGAATCCTTTTAGATTACAACCATTAAAGATTTTTGTGTATTTCCAATTTCATAACCCTATGATAGAACGTAGAACTAAATTTTTTTATACTGACGCTGCTCGAGAACTGTCATTTTCGATTCAGTTCCAAAAGGTATTATCCCATTCTGATTCCGCACGGATTATACCTACTCTATTCGATCTATCTAACCTGCCATTCAGCGAGCACCACACGTCGACGTAGACAGAGATATTCTTGAAAGACTCCACGTCACCCGTATTTCGCGCCAGGTTCCGCTCCAGGCAGCGCGCGAACTGCCAGACCATGTCCCCGTGCCGGTTCCATCGGTCGCCGACTGTCATCGCGTAAGGGTCGACGTAGAACTCGCGTTGGCGGTCGTTGTCGACCACTTTGACGACCACGGAGTTGACGTCCCACGTGTGGACCATCATGTCCCAGGAGTAACCGTAGAGGCCCGACGTCCAGTTGTTGTAGCCCTGAGTAGAAATTAGGTTTATTAACAGGTTGACTGACACCTTGACGTTGATAGGCCTTGAGAGTGTTCGTGATTGTGCGTTAGGGTACAGCTTGCCTAGCCGCTGAGAAGGTAGGTAAACCCATAGAATAAACCCGTTTGGCGCATTTTGTGTTTGTTGGATAGGTACTTCAAGAGGATAAGAGCTTCCACGCGCTTCCATGCATTGGAGGGTCGCTAAGGTTTAATTTAGTTAAATCTAAATAGGTACTATCTAAACAGGTATAGGTAAATCTCAGCGTTGACCCGCCATCTAAACCTAACTTAGAATTCCGTCAATCTAGGCCTCCACAACACAGATGTAAATCTAGCGTGGAGACCAACGGAAAAATCATTACCTAAAATACTGTTCTGCACTCTAACCATTTTTTACAATCTCTGAAACTGTAACTGTCTGTATAATTTAAGTGTGGTTTTTAAATAAATAGTTTTTTTTATCTTTATCTTTACTTATCTGTGCAAGTACCTACACACGACAGCACGTAGACGCTTACACTTTCTTCGTGAATAGGCTGCACGCGTGTAAGCGTCTACGTGCTGTCTTGTGTACCAAGGTAAGTAGAGATGTTCTAAACTTTCACGTGAGCCCTGTCATCTTCTCAAAAGGAACTGCCTAACTAGGTAAGTACCTATGTGCTATAATACAATGACGTCACTGTATGTTAATCAACCGTACTGTATTACTTACCTTTGTAAGAAAATGTGAATACGGCAGGAAAGCCTGTAGCGCCATGTAGAGTATTATCAGACAGACTGTAATTTTACGTCGAAAGGGGTTTCCCTGGAACTCAACTCCACTACCTCCCGTCTCGTCTTTGGATTCAGCCGTAGCGGTTATCTCTTTCGCTTCCTGGGTAATATCTTTGTCGACATTGTTCTCATTTAATTCTTGCCCACACGATTCTTTTTCGTCCTTAATTCCATAATTTTCCAGATGGTCAGCCTTCTCACTGTTCAGTTCCTCATTGTTTTTAATAAAGTAGTTTTTACAAATCTTATTTTTTATTTCGCTCAAGTATCTCGAGACTCTTTTAGGCCAGTCAAAGGGGTAAAACAACGGCATGGTCGCTAGACAAACCCACGGGAACATACCTGAAACATCCAAACGGGTCGCCAGTGAAAATCTTCCTGAAAACCTTTTGTGATGGAAATTTGCGAAGAACGAAAATAAATGGATATTTATTTTATTTTTCAAGTGGGTAAGGTATGCATCCAAGCCACTTCAATCTTTCAAGTGTTTCTCCTTTCTTAGAAAAGGTCCCGCATAAGTATTTTTGGCTCTTCACTGCATTGTTACATTACAGTAGGTACCTCTGTACCTCTTTTGCTTTGTGAAAAGGACTCCCTCTTGTAGGCTTTCTGTTTTCTAAGGCCAAAATAATGTCGAGTCTTGGAGTTAAACGAACTTACAACCCAAGCTCGACCTTTCGTGATTCGGCATTTTGAATGTCGACGAAGGACCTCCAAAATGCCAAATCACGAATGTGCAGCAAACCATTTCAAATATCTGTCCAAGTGAGGCATCAATTAGTTATACACATCGAGAGCCGAACTCATCTACAAAACAAAAACAGCCGATTGGCAAAGTTAAGCAACATCGGACGCGGTCAGTTTATGGTTGGGTGACCGCTAAGTAATGGCAATTTATCATTCATGCTTCGGAATCGGAAGGCACGTTAAACCATTGTTCCCGATTATTGTTGATGAATAACAATAGGGATTTTTCCAAGTGTCAAATCTGACAGCGATTCGCGAATTATCGCGCAACTAAATCTGTGGTTTGTATGGAAACCACAGATTAATAGACTGATTTTGACAGTTATTCGGGCTATTTTTGATGCCTGGAAAAAACCCCATCGATATGCCATGAGTCCATGGCAGATGGCCTTTAGGCGGCCTAAAAACACAGGCAGGGGTGGCCACTACCTCATCCGGACCATTAGGTTAATATACCCTACCTGGGAATTATGCCAATGGAGAATATTTTTAGAGAATTAACTCACCAAACCTTGTTGTTCATGAGGTGGCCTCACTGGTTGGGAAACCCTGCCGTAGAGCCTATGGAACTCACCAATCCTGAACAGCCGGATGTTCATGAGATGGAAGGCGGCACAGAACACCATAGCCACGTGACGGGTCCTGCGCCACATCATCCAGAAGGCAACCGTCAGGTCGAATAGGAAGGCGAACCAGTGCACTATAAGGTAGTCTGTTTGTTCAACTGTCAGGAATAATCTGAAAAACAATATTAGGAGGACCATCCGAAGCCATCTAAACAATGTCCCAGGCACTGCAGCGTCCGAGTGGTCATTTCACCCATCCAGTCTGAGTGAAGACGAAGTTCTATTTACCTAAAATTAAATCATCTCATTACGTAGATGCAAAAACGAAAAAACTTGACACTGGCGCCAAGGCGCGCCCGAAAAATCACATACTTATTTTATCAAAATCACACACGAATTTGGCGCACCTGAAGCTGGTTCCTTGGGAAGCTGCCCATTCCCTAGATCCGGGGATATCGTCAATCCATCTCTGCCCACTGTCGAGCTTTTTTTTTTGTTTTATCCCTGTTTTATCTACAATTGGCCCTTTTGACCATAATAAGATATCATCAGAGGATTTCTATTTTCTATTGATCATCTCCTGTTATTTATTTGGCATGACTAATAATGTCTCAGTTCCAGGGGGGTTACTGTCTCAGTTCCCTTGACGTTATTGCGATCAAATTGAAAAAGTTTAAAAATTAATTTCTCTTTAAATTCGCACAGTAATGCTTTGATTTTAAATACTTTGTAATGTTTATTCAAAGGTAAGGCTGTTTTATTCAATAAAAAAACCAAAATGCGTCTTAATTTTTAAAATATTAAAATTTGTAAATTGCGCCATATTGCGGCCGTATAGGAAAAATGCGTCAAGGGTAGAGGGGCTGTTCCTTTTTACCTGAAAATACCTTTTCCTTCCGATTTACCTGAACGGTGTAAAAACCCAGTGCGCACTCAAGTTCGGCAGCGAGTATCCGGTCAGCCACTCGGCGGTGCCCTTCTTGAGTCCAGCCATGAAGTACAGGATAAAGAACTGGTACTTGAGGACGAAGTAGTTCCAATATGGCACAGAGGTGGAGCGACGGCGGGGGTCAAAGTGTGCGTCGAGAGACCTGGAAAATACCCCTCCGGTCCGTGACGATCGTCAAAACGCCTTCATGTCATTGTGCCTAAATTGCTAAATTGCACCTGAAATCCATACTGACTTCATTTCAGTTTGTCTAAATTTCAATTAGCCTTAGCCACAAAATGCTTAAATAAAAAAAATATACAAAATTCTGCAAAAAAAAATTAAAAAGGCAGACTTTGAACCTCGTTATCCCGGAAACCGTTGCTTTTCCAGGCATAGTTCCTTGGGGAAAAAATGTTCGTTATGATGTGGACAATACTTAGTTTCCCGCTTATAGTTGGCGGTCTTTTAACACCCTGTATTTAATGTTATTGATGTAAATATAGGTACATCGGTTAAGAAAATCCTATCCTACTTCCTACTACTATTATAAACGTGAAAGTTTGTAAGTATGGATGGATGGATGGATGTTTGTACTCTTTCACGCTGAAACGGCTAAACGAATTTTGATGAAATTATGAATAGATATAGCTTAGACATCACAATAACACATAGGCTACGTATTATCACGCTTTTACACTTAGGAGCAAAGTAAAGCACATATCCTTTTTCTGTAGTCCACGCGAACGAAGTCGCGGGCAAAAGCTAGTTTTATTATAAAGTATCTGTCACAATTCACAATAATAATTTCGATACCTTTGAAATTAGACCCCAACCTAGCAAAAATTTCAGCCGTCGGCATTTGTCTAGAAATTCACACGATATTTCTACAGCCTGAGCAAAAGCCGAGTCTATGGCGCACATGCTAGGCCTCCAAACACTATGGAGAGTCGATGGCGTCCCAGTAGAAGGACAAAACCGGGGTTTCATCGTTTTTCCCCTGCAACCAGAGCGAACTAATCCTTTCGTAATTCGGAACCCAAAGTTTTTTCTTCGAAAGTCCGTTATTGGCTTAATCTTATCTTTAGACAATTTCAATATTTTTTATTTTGGTTCAGTAGTTTGGATTTTACAACGTTTCAAAGATACGGTTTTATGACGTCATGCGACGGTCTGCATACTGTTGGCGGTCATAGGAACAAAACATTTTAGCGCATAAAAACAAAACTACTGGACCAAAATAAAAAATATTTAAATTAGTTTCTCAATATTGTCTAAAGATAAGATTAAGCCAATAACGGACTTGCGAACAAAAAACTTTGGGTTCCGAATTGAAGCCGTCAACTGCGAGCCCATTTGCACCATTGCATTAAAGACTCAGGCCCCAGGACAGGACAATCAGACATACCAACGGCAGTTTGCTTGAGTTCCAATGAGCAGTGTCGAGACCAAGCCAAACAGATAGCTGTGGTTATTCCAAAAGCTCTTCTCTATGAGGAACAAATACCAGTAGCAAGCAGCGAAGATCGCAGTAGAGGTTCTGTATTTGTAGCCCAACATTATACCTAGGGCTCCTGAAAAACATAAAAAATGATAATTAAAATTGTATTTTAAACATTTAAAATAAGTTGAAAAAATTCACTCTGGACTTGAACCCGCAACCTCTCGCATACCGTCCTGTCCCGAGTGAATTTTTTCAACTTATTTTAAATGTTTAAATTATTCCCTAGCACGGGTTAGTGCTTTAGAAAAAAGAAAAAGTAATTAAAATTGTATTCAGATAAAAATTAGTTAAAATGTATTTATGTAATAGTAGTAATAGTAGATATTTAGTAATAGCAATAGTAGGTATGTAATAGTAGATATTTTTTAAATTAGGAAATTTTATGTATTAGGACCTCATTCATAAACCATTATACCAGACCTGCCTAATAATTAAGCAATTAAAATACTTATACCTACAAAGTCTGAATGTTTAAATCGTCCTCCAACTCAAAAAGGACAATTATGGTACATCATTATTAGTTTTAAGTACCTAGATAATAGTTTGTGCGTAACTCCTAAATTATACAGGGTGTCCCGTAATTCAACGTCAAGCGGGAACTGGTTGAAAGAGCAGGTCATAACGGTACTGGTAAAAAATATATATATCCTGGTCGCTTCGTTTAGAAATTATATCATTTCTTTGAAAATTGTGAAAATGGTGACCCTGGACCACATATGGATCAGGTTTTATTTTTAAATTATTTTTCAGTGCCCTTTTACCCAGTTTCCGCTTGACGTTGAATTAAGGGACACCCTGAATATTTGGATAAAATTTGCTTTTACATAGGTATGTATAAAAACCTCTGACATAGCCTAACTAACGAATGCCTTAAAAGATGAACAATTAATGAGTCAATTTGAATCTTATTGCTATGGATAAGGTCAATCAAACGATAATAAGTTCAAGTGACGTCAAAACATAAAAACAAAAAAAAAAAATTGGCTTGGCAACTAAGGTAATGGTCAAGCCACACTTGCGACGCCAATGAAAAAAAAACCCATGAATAAAATTTGCACAAGTCAAAAGTGGCCGTTTTTTTTCTTGTGCAGGTTTTATTCGTAGGTTCTAGGATCTGGAATCTAGGCCTTAGGTCCTAAAAAAATATCTTATTTGACGGGGGCGTCGATCCTAAATAAACAAATAGTTCTGCATCAATTAATTAAGGCGCCGCAAAGAAAAATGCACAAAATTGATTCCTGTATCAAATACACTAAACAAATCGAAAATTTTCACATATCAAACCCTAGAATTAGGTAAAACTTATCGAACACAGCCAGTTTCGTGTTGACATTCATAAACGTTTTGAATATATTTTCGCTGAAAAAAAATAGGCGGCGCACTTTTTTTCAGCCAAAATATCTTGCAATCTGTTATGGATATCAACATGAAACTGGCTGTGTTAGAGAGGTCTCACCTTATTCTGGGGTTTGATATTTGAACATTTTCGATTTGTTTAGTGTTTTTGATACAGGAATCAGATTTGTGCATTTTTCTTTGCGCGCGGGTCAATTCACTATGCACCGCGCCTTAACGCACGAAAAGAAGCTACGTTACGTTACCAATCCACAAAGCTCCGTACACCAATGCCATATAGGGCATCGGCAGACCTTGCAAGAAGGGCAGCAGGGGGAAATGACAGGTCTTGGGATCACCCCACCTACGAGCCATCGAGGCGCCACCGCGTTCGTCTGGTATATCCACGAGCATCGCTAGACCTGGAAACGAATGTAAACACTGGGGTCTGAGGGCCACAATCTATGCGCATGGTTGAGGTTGAAGTTACATAATCAGAACCCTCCCTGTTCATTCAAGCAGGATTTAAAGTTGGAGTCACCTTTGTGACAAGACTGTAGAATCGACCATTGAATTATTCTGGAAAGTTAGCCATTTATAAATAAAAATGACTATGACTAGCAACACCCAAAGCTTTTAGAGCCGCGTTTTCACGGTCTTAGTACACTATGACGAATAACGCTGTCATAGTAAGCTAAAGCTTGTGATTGGTTGTTTTCATTACAATTCCTGTCTGACATAATGTAATAAGGCGTTGGTGTCTTTTAGGAATTAGGATTGATAGATACCAAATATAATGTATGGAGGGTAAACAACATGGTTATGACATTCATATTGCCACGCAAAATTTAAAGGTTCAAGGTTTAAAACAAGAGTTGAGGTTGAGGCGTGTACTTACCGAACAAAATCCTCGTGACAGCTAAACTAGACGAGTCCTTGGGCTTGTAAAGGTATTCCAACAATTTACTAAAACTTACATCGTTAACGCGAAAACCGAATTGCGAAGTAAACTTTTCATCGAACATATTAAAAATATGAGCAACGTTTTCCTTCAATTTCATTGTAAGACCTTGATTGAGGAGGAACTCAAATGCGGTTGACACACGAACAATTTTGGTCAAGAATCCCGGGATACTCAAAATACGTAGCCCAAGATCAGCTAAATATGATTAAAGGAATACTTCTGCTTCTAATGTTATCTTCCTCATATCCGTCCCAAGACTGCGATATTTAAGGTCCTACTGGAACATTCTCCTCATGATTATGCAAAGGTACTTATTTGCGCAAAACCATGTGGTCACATTAATTATGTGAAACTTAACACGTCGGATGATCTGAATAATCGTGTGGAGTTGGCGCGTTCACAGCTCATTGAGTTTTCAGGAAAATTTCAGTTTTAACAGATGACGTTATCCCTACCTTAACTCATCATAATATTTTATTTTAGATACAATACTTTTACTCAAAAATAAAACAGAAATTCAGGTAGTAGCTAATCTTGGTACACCGTCGCTCGGTAGCTACCTCCCAAAAGATTGAGGGGAAAAAGTAGTGCTAAAAAGACATGATTTTGACCAATAAAGTTTTTTGTCCGGTTCAATAGTTTAGCAGTCAAAAATATGTAGACAAAAAAGGTAATCATAATCAGCTTTGAACATAAAAAGTTTAAAGCACTAGACAATAGATTCGGGCAAAATGTGTTTCTGCTAAAAAATGAATTTCCATTCTTTGCTGATTTTATTGGTTTTTAGACAGCATACAATAAATTGAATGTTATATCCACGAAAGTGGTAGTTTAGCTATCAGAATGAAAATATGAAATATTGAGATAGTTTTGAACGGTTTTGAAACATGCTAATGATTCCCGTTAGCGTCATCATAATTTCCAACGATTAAACTATGGACTTCATTTGGTCAAGTCATCCAATGAAGAATTGCGATTTTATAACAAACACTCTAAGGGTGGTATTCTAGAACGCTACTTAAACTCAGTTCAAACTAGAACGCTACTTAAACTCTGTTTAAACTCAGTTCAAACTAGAACGCTACTTAAACTCTGTTTAAATTCAGTTTAAGTAGAGTTTAGTAGTCGACTGTCGATAAAACAGTGCATGTTTTGATTTGAATATCCCTCCCTGCATATCAAAACATGCACTGCTTTATCGACAGTCTGAACTCTGTTTAAACTGAGTTTAAGTAGCGTTAAACTACTTAAACTCAGTTCAAACTAGAGCGCTCCTTGAACTCATAAACTCAGTTTAAGTAGAGTTTAGTAGTGTCGACTGTCGATAAAACAGTGCATGTTTTGATTTGAATATCCCTCCCTTCATATCACAACATGTACTGTTTTATCGACAGTCTGACTGAGTTTAAGTAGCGTTCTAGAATACCACCCTAAAAGTTTGTTGCATGAAAAATAGAAAAATGCTATGATTAAAAAAGGCTAATGTGCGGAACATATTTATTTTATATTAATGTTGATACAGATTATAGCTATAAATAGACATTCAATTATTGTCAATTAAGTATATAATTTCGAAACAGCGATAATTTCAACGATAACTATAATTTCGTAAGTTCTAATTTAGATATATTATGTTAGCTAATCTGAATCTAGACTAGTTTCTCTAACATATTTGTTTGTGGTGTATATCGAGTGAAAGAGATAATTAAACATCAATGATGCTATAATTGACACTGCAATTTGGCAAATTACTCAAAGCAAAAAATATCTATGCCTAAATATAAATAAAAGCAGTTTAAACCGAAAGAAGTTTCAAAACTATATTAACTAAAATCACATCAATGTTAAACCTTAATCAAATAAAAATATACCTACCGTGGTTGCTGCGAGATACCTTACCCATCGTTACAGATATCAGTAACTTATTCCCAAAGTTTTAACTGGCTGTACAGTACCAAAAAACAAAGGTTAAATAAGATTTAATTAAAAACGTTTATAAAATAATAATAATTTATAGTGTTATTGGTTGAATTTGGTACTACTGATTGGCCATTTCAAACTTTGGAACCAAATTATCCTCCTGGGCTAAAGTTTCCCGAAACGACCGGTACCTTCGTTTTGGTTCGTATGATATTTTACAAATCAACATAAAATAGGAATAAAAATAACAATAGCTACGATATCCCATTTAATAATGTAAACATAAGTAATAACTTCTTTCTTACTTAGGAACTTTATAAGCGATTATATGAAACTTAAATACATATTACTAATATGTAAAAAAATATGATCCAGGCGCATAAAGTCTACTATAAAAATTATATATATTTTTTGTAAACAAGTCCATTATCTGACAGTACCATAAAAATTTGTTAGATTATTTAAATTGCGACTAGGTAATAATAAAATATTCTCACGTGTTTGTGTTACTTGATAAAATACTGTCTGCTACTATAAAAGAACCAAATAAATACAGATATTGGATAGAATAAAATTATATTGAAACAGAATTTAACACTATTGTTTACGAAAATATCGTAACAAGAAATGACACATTCACGAGATCACACAATCGATTTCGACCAAACAAGTAACTTTGGTGACGTTGCATTATATTTAAATGAAAATAACTTAACTCCTAGTGAATATGAATAATTACGTCGCACTGTTGCTAACTGTTACGGAATGTGATTAAAAAAGCGACAACGGTTAACATTGCATTATAGTCTTTTACATTCAACAACAAAGACAAATAACATTGATTTTCCCGTGATACCTGCTAATAGGCCTTTTAATTTTTGCATTTAATATATTTATAGGCGAAAAAACACGCGCGAATAAGAATGGGACGGAATCTTGTCACAGTGTCACATCGTTTCAATTCGCTATGAAATGACAAGGTTCCTTTCGCACCATTGTTGCACAGAGCGTCGCGAGTTTCAAACTATTGGTCAGGCCCGAGTTGTAACATAGTTTTCAAAACTATTATTTTAGCTTAACAATTAATCTGATTCTGACCTACGGCAGGTCAGAGATTGACCGAAAACCGTCACCGATCGTTGCTTAGACTAGACTCAAATTTAACTAAATCAGTATGGCCCGGTTTCTGAGTTGAGAATTTTACTAAGCACATACTTACGTATCGCTCTGTCACGCTCTTTTGTGCGAAATCTGCGGAGACACGACGATACTTACCCATTTGCTTAGCAAAATTCTCAACTCAGAAACCGGGCCTATGTCTCCGTTCTGTTTAAATTTCCAAAGCTGGATATGGTTTACCACGCTAGACCTACATAAATAAGATGGATATTAGTTAAGTTTGCATGGCACATACTTCGCTAGCTTCGCGCTCGCTTATTAGTTAATTTTGCAGGGCACTATTTAAGATTATTGATTGAAAGACTAAATCAAGCTTCACAGCGCGATACGCTGCTACACGACCCGCTCATAACTGGATGAACGGGACGAGAGCGTATTTCAATATCGATAATAAATTGCCAATTGTTGTTTTTAGTTCCACGATGTATCTAAACAGCGAGATTAGTAAAATTTTCAGTGACGGCTTAATTCAGACGTCTCTAGTGATAATGTAAGCAAACCTTTCGATCCTTTTACGCCGCGACTCTGTCTTGGACTCACGCTTCGCGACACCTCATTGCAAAAGGCTCGACTCGTTGGCTTCAATAAAATAGAAACACTACGGTCTACGGACGATTTTCCAATCGCTGGGAAGCTATAAACGATTACTTATAATTCTGAACATATTTAGTTCTGACACTTTTGAGAATGCGTGACAAAAAATGGCTTCCTAATCTCCAATCCGTGTCTAACTGCCTGACTTACTGCCGATTTCTGAATTGAAAAATTCGCCAAGTAAGCACTTAAGTATCGTTCTGCCTCTGCAGATTTCTTACAAAAGAATGTGACAGAACCATACTTAAGTAATTACTTAGTAAAATTCTCAATTCAGAAACCGGGAGAATTCGTGCATTGTAATAAGTGTCACAGTAAAATGTTTAGCTAGGGAAAAGTTTTATCCCGGATCAGGTAGCGGCATCTCGCTTTACACAGTAAAATAAAGCAAGATAGCGCTTACCGATAGTGGGAGAAAACTGTTTATCGTAACATTAAGCTGCCCCTAAAAGAAAAGGTCACTGGGCACATTCGTATGGAAACCATACCCACGCATCCACACATTTCATACCACACCCGCGTACAGAAATAAAATAGGGTACAATGTATAGATACATGTCTCTAGTTTGCGACAGTAAGGGTCGCAATGTTGTGAGCAATAAAAAAAAATGTATGACTTAAATATTTTTTCTTTAGGCATCTACTGGGTAAACTCGCTTAAGAGCCATCATCAATTTCCATCATAGAAGAATGTTATAAAAAAGAAGAATATTGTTCTCAACAAATATAGTTTTTTTTTTCCCATAGGTTAGCAAAAAACTAAAACAAACAATATTTTGTGTACGCAATCTTTGAAAAACCTGGTCTGATTGCGCCCAGTGACCTTTCTCCTTTATCGGCGGCTAAAATCTCATCGGGGTACAGTTTCGACAATATTCTCAGAAGCACTACCTCGCACGTGCGTCGCTCAGTCGCTCAGTGGTCGTAGATGACGCCGCCGGCGCCGGGCAGCGTCGACGACCCGGAGAGGAAGATGTCGACCGCCCGCGCCGCCTGCCGCCCCTCAGATATCGCCCACACCACCAGCGACTGCCCGCGGCGGCAATCTGGAGGGCAAATTTGTTGCTTGAATATCGCCACAAATATTCCTACCTGTACCAACCTAGTTTGGGAGTCAGAACACTAAGGGTGGTATTCTAGAAGGCTACTTAAACTCAATGCAAACTAGAACGCTACTTAAACTCTGTTTAAACTCAGTTCAAACTAGAACGCTCCTTGAACTCTGTTTAAACTCAGTTTAAGTACAGTTTAGTAGTGTCAACTGTCGATAAAACAGTGCATGATTTGATTTGAATATCCCTCCCTTCACATCAAAACATGCACTGTTTTATCGACAGTCTGAACTCTGTTTAAACTGAGTTTAGCTAGCGTTCTAGAATACCACCCTTAGGGTGGTATTCTAGAACGCTACTTAAATACTGTTTAAACTCAGTTCAATATAGAAAGCTACTTGAACTCTGTTTAAACTCAGTTTAAGTAGAGTTAAGTAGTGTCGACTGTCGATAAAACAGTGCATCTTTTGATTTGAATATCCCTCCCTTCATATCAAAACATGCACTCCTTTATCGACAGTCTGAACTCTGTTTAAACTGAGTTTAAGTAGCGTTCTAGAATACCACCCTAAGTCTGTTACATTTTTAACAAATAAACTTTTTAATTTTTAATTGATTGGTTCGATTTCAGCTCATAGACGCCCTGAGGGTATTGAAGAAAATTTTACGCCAACAGTGTATAGAGCTGAAGAGGATATCACAGTAGTGTTTTCTCCATAAAAACGTAGTCCCCGACTTTCTTCCCTGCATAATGGCACTAGAGCAAATATTTTTGGTATGCTGGGACATGTTCACCCCTGATTTTTTCAATAAATTATTGTTAACAGTCGGGGGTTAAAAGCAAGATGGCGACACTACAGGATGCACTCTAAGTCGATAGCGAAACTTTAAGTAGGCTGTCTACTGATCACTACAAACAACTTGTACCAGGTGGCGAAAAAAATGGAGCGAGAAAAAATATCAGCTGTTCCATACAAAAGGTCGACTCAGTACTGCGCCAAATGTATGAAACAGCAGATATTTATTGCGCTCCATTTTTTTGCCACCGAGTACAAGTTGTTTGAAGTGATCAGTAGACAGCCTACTTAAAGTTCCGCTACCGACTTAGAGTGCACCCTGTAGATAGCAGCAGGGGCAGGGAAGAAAATTGAATATTTGCTGCATACAACATTTCAACTTGATGTCACTCTCCACCAAAAAGTCAGGCTGTATCGGTACGAGATTGACCGAGGGGTTGGCCTGAAAAGGAAGAGGCCTAGCACAGCATACATACCTACAGATTGGATGTACACTCGACAGCACGTCTGAGTGTTCACTTTTGTTCCAAAGTCGCCCGTAACGTAACCTAGTAGAGTGATAGCGTGTAAGGGTCGACGTGCTATCGTGTGTACACAGGCGATATAATAATATATCAAATTTATGTCGAAATGTAAAAAAATTGCCGTAAATGATATTCATTCTGAAAGACATCAGCTTAACAATACTAAGTACGATTTACATAAATTGAAGATTTGCCAAATCGTGTTTTCCGATAATAAAATCAATTGTGCATAACTTAAATATAATTTATACTGTGATCTTTTGATCTTTTATGCTCCTAGAGCTGGCGTAATGTTTTACGTTTAATTTTAAACATTTTATAATAAGTTGAAAAAAAATCACTCTGGACAGAACTTGAACCCGCAACCTCTAGACATTTTGAAAAGGAAAAATAGATGTTTTTTTTTTGTAAGGTTCGCTGTCATGTCATATGTCATGAATTCACGATGCTGACAATATTTTGCAAACGAATTTCCTGTTTAGTCGACATTTGAAA
Source organism: Zelleria hepariella (assembly GCA_949319315.1). Taxonomy (NCBI): domain Eukaryota; kingdom Metazoa; phylum Arthropoda; class Insecta; order Lepidoptera; family Yponomeutidae; genus Zelleria; species Zelleria hepariella. The sequence continues at coordinate 4,415,320 of OX439390.1, read as the reverse complement.
GATTCTACTTTTGACATCAACATTTGACAGATTCCACAGGTCCCAACTTTTTCCCGCGACTGACTATTAGGTATTTAACATTTTAAAAACATCTTTGCTTAGTGTAAAGGTGCATTATGTCGAGGTAACACTGATTAGCAAACAGATAGTTAAATGCCCATTTTCGTTGACATCCGCATGTTTTTGGTTAACACAACAACGTTAGTGTCAATAAAGATGTAAGCGTGATGATGTCAAGTAAACGAAAACATTTGACTAGCAATTATGACAGCGACAATGTGCGACAAGTATCTCGGATAGTGAACTTTGCACGCGATTTCCTACGTACAGTACAAAACAGGTTTTTTTACTGACAATTATTATTATGTTGTTACCCGGTAACATCGACGTAAACCAAGTAGACGGGGCGCCGAGTCCCCAAAATTTGGCAGAGGCGATTGAGGTATTGTCGGCCAAAGTCTAGAATGCCCCATGGTAGCTCTTACCGCGCGCGGCATAAGGGCGCCAATCGAACAAAAAGGGGTATCCTGGCGTGTGGCCGACGGTACAACGCAAGCGGGCGAACAAGGTGGTGCGCTGCGAAGATTATGCTAGTCTCACTCTGGAGAGAAGGTCTTAAGCTTGTAGCTCTGTCTATTTCGCTCGCGTCACTCAATGAGTTATACCGGGTGGTCCAAATAAGGACGCCCAAATTTTTTTTTTAGTTTCCTCGCGATGTAGGGATCGCGATGGTTTCAAAAATTAGACAATTAAGAGATGCCTGTACAAGCGTGGGAATTCGGCGATGGCCAAGCGCGTGAAACACTGTTTTCTATAGCTGTTTCACCCGGAGCGAGAAGGGGCGCGGGAAAAGTGAGAGGCTGTATGAGTCTACGTGTGTTCGTGTCCTTTCGCGAGTATGTAGTTGTAGTTGTAATGTGATAGATCTATTTTGCCAAATTGTTTCGTAGTTCAGCTGCCATTTCTACATATTATTCGCTAATTCAAAAATCTTCTTTTTTCTGACAAGTACAATACATTATTGATTTTCCCAAGGTAGTTAAGACTCCAATAGACAGTGTAATAATGTATGTAAATAACAGCTGAAAGTAACCCCTTTTTCGGCGCGAAAAACGCATCGCTCTAATTTCTTTCAGGCTATTTTTTTATTATAAAAACTATTTGCAAACCCCCGTATTGATCATCTACTGATATAAACCAAGTTTCAGCAAAATCCAGCCTCTAGTTTAGAAATTAAACCTGAACTACGTTTGTATGGGAAAATGGTGCTCTAGCGCCCTCTTAAGCCCCTGGTCCCTTATAACGCTCCTCAAACATCTATTAGTTTTTATTAATATGGAAAATAATACAAGGCACTAACCTCCGGCCGCGAAGACGTTGTTTACGGGCGTCTTGTAGATGGCTGCCTTGTCTGTCTCGATGTTGCTTCGGGCGTCGAGCGGCAGGTCTGTGGACAAAGCCTCTGCTTCTGAGCCACCACCAGCTCATGGCACCTCTGTGCCATGAGCTGGTGGTGGCTACCTCAGCTGGCTGAGCATGACCGGCCATATCGATGTTTACAGCTCAATACACCTAAGTCTGCACCGCTCTTTGTGGATGAAAAGTGATACTTTTATAAATATTGTGTTTATTCAGATACAAATAATCATACGAGAGTAAACAGAGCACACACACTACTCAGGAGCTGTTTAAAAATCAGTGGCTAACATAGGTAACCTACAACCAGTATTGAGTCAGTTCCTATTTTTAGCTGTGAAGATGTTTCGGTAGTTTTGATTTCATTCTATTGATGTCAGTTCTATAAGCGTAAATGGGCGGATTGAGATTTGTTTTCATTCATTTCATATTTCGTGTGGCTTCCGTGTCAAATGTTTGAAAGTACTCTACGTGACGTCAAACATTTCCCGGTTGGATGGTTCGGTTCATAAAAGAGACTTACCAAGTTGGTTCGCGATGTATCGCTCCGGCCCCAGGAAGCCCATAGCCAGTAGCACGAGCTCCGCCCGGTATATCTTCTCAGTTCCGGGCAACTCCTTCATCTCCCATCGACCGCCGGGTCCGCGGGTCCACTCCACTTCGACCGCTGATACCCCGCACACGTTGCCTTGCCCTGAAAAGGGTTAAACATGTACTGGCTTTTCTAAATGTGTGGCTTAGGCCCGTAAGATCAATCACAGTTTAAACTCAATCCATAGATTAAACCTCGCATTTTGTATGAAAGTTAATCGATAGATAGAGTTTAAACTAGCCTTTTTGGTTTAAACTGTGATTGATCTTACGGGCCTTAGGCGGACTTGCGTCAGTCAGGGTTAGTGCCGTAAGATCAATCACAGCTTAAACTCAGTCCTTAGATTAAACCTCGCATTTTGTATGAAAATTAATCGACAGATAGGGTTTAAAATAGCCGTTTTGGTTTAAACTGTGATTGATCTTACGGGCCTTAGGCCCGGTTTCTGTATTGAGAATTTTGCTAAGCAAATACTTAACTATCGTTCTGTCACGCTCTTTTGTGTGAAATCTGCAGAGACAGGACGATACTTACCCATTTGCTTAGCGAATTTCTCAATTCAGAAATCGGCAGTGTGCCAGTTAATTTGTCATTTCCATACAATTTTGGACCACTTTTGGCGATAAAAGATTTTATTCGTAGGTTCTAGGATCTGGAATCTAAACCTTAGGTCCTAAAAATAGTTAAGCCTCGCGTTGAGAACTTATAAAGAATTTTTAGCAAAAACGCATCCAAAAGATATGATTTTTTTTTCATTGGCGGCGAGTGGTGCCTATAATTGGGCCTAACTGGCTAACCCTGGTTGACGCAATTGGACCTTAGTTGGGTACCTTCTCTTTTCTGAAGACTAGACCGACTAAGCCCTAAGGTAATAGGAATCTATAGGTGCTGGGCAAGCCTACTCTATCCAAACGTGCCCTAGGCACTACAGCGTCCAAGTGGTCGAATCTAGTGTGTGTGGAGGCGCAACTGGACGCCGCAGAGTATGCATAATCAATACTTTATTGCAACCATAAGTGTATAAGATCTTAAATAACATTGTTACATGTGAGGAACTCTATAGACCCTGTCGGGCACAGCAAAACTTAAAAGCTAAGTAAAAGAAATATCTAAGTTATTGGAGATCTTTTATCTTATAACTAGGTTGGTATTTAATACGAGATGATGACTTATGATGTAGATAAGAAAATAAATAATTCTAACCCAACACGATACCAGCCCGGCGGCACGGTATCGTATCAAACTTTCCAAATACACCCAGCGCATTTACGTAACAAAAAAAGGCCAAGGACGCGACTGCAATGCAACAATTTTGCGTATAAACTAATTACTTAGCCTAATTCAGGTGATACAATTACAATTTGAAGGTCCGTTGTCTAGAATTGTAGTAATGTATGCTAATAATATTCGCATAGTTAAGAGCGTATACACCGTGGAGTTTTAGTGGTTTTAAAGCCGAAGGTATTTTGTTGCACTGGTGATTCTGAGCCAAATTACAAAATTTCATTCCAAAACGCGCGAAAAAAAAATTCACTTCTCAATACAAATGGTGTCGATTGGCGATAGCCGTTTGTATTGGGAAGTGTTTTTTTTTTTCGCTCGTTTTGAAGTAAAATTTTGGAATTTGGCTCAGAATCACGAGTGCAGCTAAATACCTTCGGCTTTAAAACCACTAAAATTCCACGGTGTATACCTACGTTCTTACTCTTTGAATTAAAGTTACATTAAATTGTATCAAGCTGCGTGCACATGTTTTGGACGCTAGTCTGGATTCTTAACAATAAGTTACTTATTTATTTACGAAACTGAATATTTGTAACAACTGTAATTTTATGGCTATCGTCTGTTTTGCGTAGCTTTTAAAAAAAAAAAATAAAAAAAAAATGGTGGAAAATGTGGTTCTGCTCGTTTAGACCATGTCTTTCACGTCTTGAGAGGTCCAAGGCACTGCTGCGTCGGAGTGGTCACTTCACCCATCTAATATTCCTTCCTTATTTCTGTCGTGCCCAGCTAATAAGATTTGTATAGGATAGGCTACATCATACTTTTAGTATCAATACTTAGGCTACTGGGGTGTCTTCGGGGGGTTATAACTGGGGCTTAATTCAATTCAATTCAATTTATTTCAGATTTGCATCCATATTTTGTTAGTATAATCTTAAGAATTACGTTAGTACAGCAAAACCTAAAAATTATTATAATTAATAAATTCATTCATTCATTCATTAAATTCATTCATTAATTCATTAAATTCATTCATTCATTTATTAAATTCATTCATTCCTTCATTAAATTCATTCATTCATTTAATATTATTTATATATTTACGGGGCAGACATGATGGACTCTCCCCACCGCGGACATGGTCATCTCATTTATTTTTTTCCTCTTTAGTAATAGATATTCCCAGTGTATTCCCAGCTTAAGTCTGCAACGCAAATGCGTGTCGATGGCGTTCAAGTAGAATGTCAAAACCGGGGTTTCTTCGCTTTTTTTCATACAACCATCGAACCAATCCTCTAAAATTAAAATCAGAATAATTATATTAACAAATCGTAATAGAAGCCGTCAACTGGGAGCCCATTTTGGCACCATTGCGTTACAGACTCAGGCCACTGATCAATGAACACTTTATTCAATCACCTAACACAGAAAATGTCTTCGTACCCTATGTCCCTCCAGAGGGATAACCTAACACTTACCGTCATCTAGGAACTCCTTAGTGAGAGTGGAGAATTTGCGCGGATCGCTGCCAAACTTCACTTTCACCTCCTCGTGTCCATAGTCCACCCTAAAACACAAATTCGGATTCGTAAGTTACACCTAACACTAATATTACAAAAGTGAAACTCAAATTGGGCCCAAAAACTCAAAGTGCCCGGCCAACGAAAAACAACATTTCCAAACTGTTACGCATATCATCCAGAATATTTAATAGCTTCAAAACCTAGGTGTAGTAAAGCCTATAGTTTAGCTGCTATTATTGAAAATCTGATATTTCCATACATTTTAACAAAATGTATGGTACGTGTTTTCAAAATATACGTATTCGGGCTTTTGTAAGAGATTTCTTCAGAACTTTTACTATGTTTCAGTGTCACAGGACCTTTCTGAAACATTCTGAATAAATTACTAGCCTCTACTTGTGAATTTATTCTCGAAGTCTGCGCGGGAACTTTTTCTCGAAGTCTGCGCGGACGAAGTCGCGAGCAGAAGCTAGCACAATAGTTACGGCACAAACAAACATCTCTGACGTCGATTCGGAGTTCAACGGACATTCAAAATTTCTAATTAGCCCTTTTCGCGACCCTTATGACGTAAGAAGTGAACTATCGTCGGCGAACAAGCCATAAATGAAGGCAAAGTCCGACTGGACCGCGAATCAATCATGCCACTTGCTTATGTTGAAGTGTCATGCATGACAATTCAAAGTAAGGGCCATATTTATACAATTAAATCTACAACGTGTTACAAAACATCCTAACTCTTTTTACAGGATGTAAACTAGTGGTCAACAGGATGTCAAATCTGTAAAAAAAAGTTGAAAAAATCAATTTTTATTTTATAACCTCAAAATTGAGAAAAATAAATTACCTATAACTTTTTTGTTTTTGGTATTAGCTAAAATTTTAAAATATGTTTGTGTGTGTAGGTGCGTTTACATAGCTTTGAGTTGTTAAAACATTGTGAAAGTCAATAAAAACAATATTAAAAAAATACTTTTCTCATGCCACAGCGTTCACATTTTATTAATTTAAGAATCAACGGAACGTCATAGAGCAAAAAAAATTTTAAGTTTCGATCCCTATCACCGGATGCTATTACCCTGTAAAAAGAGTTAGGTACTTTTGTAACACCTTGTATAATTGAATTATTTTTTCATCAACTACAGGTGTTGTTTTGGTTAGTGACACTGACACCCGACACAGGGAAGATTTGAAACTAAAAAAATAAGTTTTTATTCTAACGTTTTTTCATTCACAAATTACCTTGTTCAAGTTGTTCTACATTTATAATAACCGGGCGCGCGCGCGATGTGGCGCCCGATATTGCGAGTGCGGCCGCAAGCTATAGTATAATAGTAAGGAAAGCCGCAATTTAATGATTTTTGGGTATTTTTCACTGTATTTTTTTTTGCTTAAGAAGTTTCACGAGTCATTAATGGCTCGATTAGTTCGTATCCGTGCCTCTAAAAAAATAAAATCTGCTTTTTTACCGCCATCTATGAGATATCGAAAGAACGTGGCCTAGAAAGTATCTTATTAAAGTAAAACTGTACACTAATGCAAAAAGGTTGAAATTAAAATATTATACGTATGGTCGAAATGATGTTTCGTATTGTTCTATTGCTGATATCTTTCATCCCTAAGTCGGGTGCCACTTTACAAAACAACACCTTGTATATCCTAAGGAAATGTCACAAAGAAACTTATCTTATTTGTTTGTGTAAGTAAATGTACGAACCTGAAGACTCTAGGCCACTGCGGCCACGGGTTGTCCTGTCCGCGCGTGGTTTTGGCCTTGGGAAGGATCTCGAACGTCGTGATGGACTTGGCGCCCTGTATGTGTGTTTGTATGAGTGTATGTAATTAAATGTACGAACCTGAAGACTCTAGGCCACTGCGGCCACGGGTTGTCCTGTCCGCGCGTGGTTTTGGGCTCGGGAAGGATCTCGAACGTCGTGATGGACTTGGCGCCCTGTATGTGTGTTTGTATGAGTGTATGTAATTAAATGTACGAACCTGAAGACTCTAGGCCACTGCGGCCACGGGTTGTCCTGTCCGCGCGTGGTTTTGGGCTCGGGAAGGATCTCGAACGTCGTGATGGACTTGGCGCCCTGTCGCAGCGAGGTGGCGATGCAGTCGCATCTGTTGACAACGAGCTTGGGATTAGCGACTGATGTTTATTTTGGATACTATTTCTAACTGAGTCAATAGTTCCTCTTGCTCGTACGTACATAAGGCCTCTAAGTGCAAGCGAGAGGGACTGATGACTCAGTTCTCACCTTTGTAATGGCCCAACTATAGTCAGGCTAGAAATGCGCTGTTGCCGGCAATATTGAACTTATAATAAAAGAGAGAAAGTGAAAATGACAGGGAAAAAGAACGATAACAATAAAAAAAGTAAGGGAAAACGGAAGAGAAAAATGAGAAAAAAATTAATTATTTAAAATAACCAAAAAACCCGAAAACATAAAAAAACTGTTAAATAACAAAGAAAACCCAACAGCATCACAGTCTTAGCAGGCGGGACCATTATGTTAGAACCTGGGTCTAATTTGGGTTGGTCCCCAAATACACTCAAATACAAATACACTCGAAAAATATAACCCTCCTTCTGGGGCAGTCGGGTTAAAAACTAACCCAGTGTCGCCACCGCCGATAACCAGCACATTCTTGTCCTTGGCCGTGAGCTCGGGGTTGTCCTTAGGTTGGTGCCCCTGCTGCGTCGGCCCCATCTGCTTCTTCTGCCAGTTCTCCAGGAACTCCATCGCGTAGTGGATGCCGTTAAGTTGGCGGCCCTTCAGCGGGAGGTCGCGAGGCCACGTCGCGCCCATGCAGAGCACTATTGCGTTGTATCTGTGGAAAAGAGTAAGTAGGTATAACCCGTGACATTAAGACGCCATACGTCTCACAACTAGCGCCGCCAATGGAAAAAAAATCATATCTTTTTTTTGGATACGTTTTTAGCAAAAAACGCTCCTGCGATTCCTCAACGCGAGGCTTAACTATTTTTAGGACCTAAGGTTTGGATTCCAGGATTGGATTTCCTACGAATGCAATCGATTCTCGCCAAAAGTGGCCACTTTTGGCGAGAATCGATTGCATTCTTAAGTTCTAGGATCTGGAATCCAAACCTTAGGTCTTAAAAATAGTTAAGCCTTGCGTTGAGGAATCGCAGGAGCGTTTTTTGCTAAAAACGTATCCAAAAAAAAGATATGATTTTTTTTCCATTGGCGGCGCTAGTTGTGAGACGTATTTCACCTTAAGGGTCGACGATAGCAACGTGGCGGGAAATTCAAAATTTTCACCGTTTTATACATTTTGTAGCTAAACTGAGCTATTTTTGTTCAGCGATTTTTCGTTCGCGGCAATATTAAAGTATTCTTTTCATTATTGTAAACAACAGAAAAACAATAATTCAGCCGATTATGTGTTCTGGTCTACGACAAGTTTTTTGGGCAATACCACTGCTTCGTAGACCAGAACACATAATCGGCTGAATCATTGTTGTTCTGTTGTTTACAATAATGAAAAGAATACTATGTTATTGCCGCGAACGAAAAACCGCTGAACAAAAATAGCTCAGTTTACCTACAAAATGTAAAAAACTGTAAAAATTTTGAATTTCCCGCTACGTTGCTATCGTCTACCCTTAAAGAAAACATTTAGGATGAACTTCAAAACACTCGCCCTCTCGCTCTAATTATTAATACAGTCAAAGCGAGACAACGCTAGGTTTTTAACTCCGACCTAAATGTTTTCTTTAATGACACGGGTTATAAGTAAAACTTTTCTTTGGCAACATAATATTATTCTACAGTGTGCACTCTAAGTCGATAGCGGAACTCTAAGTAGGCTGTCTACTGATAAATACAAACCAGTTTTCCTAGGTGGCAAAAAAAATGGAGCGAAAAAAATATCTGCTGTTCCATACAAAAGGTCCACTCAGTACTGCGCCAAATGTATGAAACAGCTGATATTTTTTTGCTCAAATTTTTTCGCCACCTAGTACATGTGATTTGTATTGATCAGTAGACAGCCTCCGTAAAGTTCCGCTATCGACTTAGAGTGCACCCTGTAGTACCTCCAAGCTTATCCTTACATTCTATGATGGGCACCTATATTTGAGCGCTTCCGTGCTTTGCTTCGGAGGTTGTTGTTGATTAATAACAATATTTAAGCTATGTGAGAAGTCCTTTGAGCGGCTTAAAAACTCTGACATCAGGTGAGGCCGCTACAATACTCTCCATTCTTACAAACTAAAATTAATATTCAAAAGTTTGCTCAACATGTAAAACGTTTACTTTGTTAATACTGCGGTCTGACAACCAAACTACGATTTCCTGAGCTATGTACAGAAATGCTACTTCTTAGGAGTCTAAACAAATTACATAACTTACGCAACTATACCCGATCAAACAATAATATTTGTTTTGTTGTTGTGTGTATGTTTCTAATAATACACTCCATTGTGTATTTGGACCCTTCATGCGGTGTGAAAACGTTAAAACAACATCACCTTTACCCTGGTTTTGTTTGTATGTACATATTTAAGTTATTCCAACTCTAAATGATGTAGGTAAGAACAAAGGGCTTTAGCTAATTTATTTGTGTGTTTTAAAACAACACAATGTAAATTACATCGTCTACACATATTACATATTTATCGAGAACGAGATATAAACCTTGAAAACAATCAAGGATATAAGAGTTTTACTTCGTTTCGTTACACATATTTTTAACTAATTATTTTATTTGATTACTTAGGAAAACAGGGAAGCACATCACAGTGTACACTTTTGTTCTAAAGTCGCCCGTATCGTAACCGAGTAGAGTGCTAGCGTGTAAGGGTCGACGTGCTGTCGTGTGTACCGCTGTATGTTTTGCATGTTATGCAGGCTTTACACATTCGGCAAACAAGACACAAACACGCTGCGAAGAGGCTGTTTTGCTAGCACCTCGTAGCAAAATTTCCTCTTCGCAGCGTCTTTGTGTCTTGTTTGCCGAATGTCCAGCATGAAATATAGGGTGTAAAAGACCGCCGACAGACCCGAAACCCGACTTCTGGTCGCTGAGCGAAGTAGTAAAATCCGGGCAGTAATTATCTAACTTTTGAATCCATCGCGATCGCTTTCAATATGACGTTTAAAGGGTGCTGACGAACTTCAGGCTTTATTTATTTGACACACACTGTCATTGAAAGCAATTGGGATGTTTTAAGGTTTAAGGATTGGGACTCGATTTTGAAAGATATTGAGTGAAGAAAATATCAAATCGTCACTCAATATCATTAAATTTGTATGGCGTTTTGACTCATCCGTTCTGTTAGCGATTGTGATTTTAGACCTTTGCCATTGTGAACTTAGACAATTCCATTCTAAAGTCGCAATCACGATCATAATCCCGATACCATTGAAAGGGATCGCGATAGATTCAAATGTTAGATAATTAAGCTCCCGATTTTACAGGTAAAAATGAGCCTTATGCCTGACATAGTAATGTTCAGACTCAGTCAGCCGAATCCAGACACCAGTGGCGACTTCTTGTATCAAGATAACCCACTTCGTGTCGCTGAGCCAGCGAAGTAGGAAGTAAAATCTGATTCCACATGTAAGCGGCCGACCACGTCCTTGCCAAGCTTCATGGTAGGGATGCCGTCTTGTATACAAATTCGGCAAACAAGACACAAACGCGCTGCAAAGAGCCTGTTTTTCTTTGTTTTCCGAACGTGTAAGCCAGCATGATAGTATATTTCATTACAAGTGTGGAAAGGCTGTCATTGCAACGAGTTCCGACAAATGGCTACCCGAGCCGAGGCGCAGCCGAAGGCGAGGGTTGACAGTCGGAACAAGTTGCAATGACGGTTCCGCACGTGTACTGAACGACTATTTTTAATACAGTTGCGAAAAAATGAAGCAATTTAATAAAATAATAAACACACAATAAACTCAACTAACTTGACATTTTTGACTTTTCCGGTAAATTGTTCTCCGAAGCATTTTGTGCAATTATACTGAGTTCCGGTGGTGTTCATTTAAAAAAACTAGGGTCGAAATTACTCATTTTGTGCAACAAACAACTAAACTCGCGAAGAAAATTTCTGAAAATTCAAAATGGCGCCAAGCGTAGAATATAAGCAGAGTTTTTTTTTCTTCACCCATTCTGGTAGGCAAAGGCAACTATGCCCATACAGCCAAGTCTTCAGTAGAAGTTTTTTATTGATATGAAAAGAAAATGAAATTTAATGAGATGAAATGAAATGAAACCTAACCAAACTCATTCAATCAAATCATTAAATCTGATATTGAAACAAATTAGTAGCTTCTTTTTAGAAATATACGTATTTGCATGAATCATAAAAACTTTTTTAGTAAAAACTTCATGGTTGGTTTTACTTTTTAATAGACATTATTTTGACAGTTGGGAAAGAGAACGCACGAGTGCGGGAAAGGTAAAAAAAAAGCACGCGTGTGTAATAGCCCACATCCCGAACGCTATACGTCCCTGCAATACGCCACTTTTTGAGCAACTGTATTAAAAAATATATAGCGTCGTTTCATTGTACACACGTTAGCACGTCAGAGTGTACACTTTTGTTGTAAAGTCGCCAGTTACGTAACCGAGTAAAGTGCTAGCGAATAAGCGACGTACTGTCTTGTGTACAACCAAGATCCGAATCCAGAGACCAGTGGCGACTTCTTGTGGCAAGATAACCCACTTCGGGTCGCTGAGCCAGCGAATCCGATTCCACAGGTAAAAAAGGACCTTAAGTCTTAGACATTAAAGTTGAGACTCACTCAGCAGTCAGCTCGTTGGCCGAGATGTCCTTGCCGACGTCGACGTTGCACTTGAAGACTATTCCCTCGGCCTGGAGCAGTTTGACGCGGCGCCCGACCACGTCCTTGCCAAGCTTCATGGTGGGGATTCCGTATTGTAAAAGACCACCTGGACGGTCGTTACGCTCGAACACGGTTACTAGGTAACCGGCCTGGGTGGACGGAGATATCAATTAGTTCTATTTTTAAACTTTCGTATGCACTGCAAACAACGGCCACGGCGTCGCGAGGATTGAAAAAAGTACCAGTAAATTAAACCGTTGATTTAATAGAAAGGTTTTATTTCGCTGCAAAGCAAAAGTGGGTGACAAAAATATGAAAATGTACGTTTTAGTGAGGCCGATCTTTAATGTGTTCTTGTGTCTTCGCTACCTATAACAACCCATATGATGGTAGCCGTAGACTTGGCTTTTATCAACGCTTGACAAATGTGAGAATGTATCTAAATTGTGAGACGGTAAGGTCTGCCTATAATGTATTATTGTTCCGGTGTCTTGGCTGTCAATAACTAAGGAATATCGCTTACATAATGAGTTACATGTAGTTTCAGTCGCTCACTTTCACTAATAATCAGCCCGGGTGGAGGAAAATTTGAAGGAAAAAAGGGTGTGACAAAAACGAAATATGATTCCACGGATTTAAAAATGTAAAATAATCCTCAAAATGTTATTTTATCCTGCTTAGAGTATGGTTGAATGAGACATCAGCTGGGGAAGCACAACTTCGAGATAAAAGTTTTATCCCACTATCGGGTAGCGGCGTCTCGCTTCACGCGGTAGGTAGGTAATCGTATGAGGTAGTGGCCACCCCTGGTGTCAGAGTTTTTAGGCCACCCAAAGGGTCTCTGACATGGCTTAACGATTGTTATTAATCAACAACAACCGGAACCAACGGTTTAACGTGCCTTCCGAAGCACGGAAGCGCTCAGATATTATTGCCACTAGCGGTCACCCATCCATGGACTGACCGCGGCCGTTGTTGCTTAACTTTGCCAATCGATTAAGAACGGCTAGTACAACTAGGCTGTGAGCGCTTCACGCGGTGAAATAAAGCAAGATGGCGATAGCCGATAATGGGATAAAACTTTTATCGTGACATTGTGCTCCCCTAGCTGACCTCATACCTTGTTCAATTGATGGGCACAAGCCAGCCCGGCCGGTCCCGACCCGACGACGGCCACAGTCTTGCCGCTGCGGTGTTCTGGAGGCTGTGACAGAACAAGAGGGTGGTCAACTTGTGTGGTAGCAAGAACAATGTAACAAACATCAATGGACAACAAATACAAATAAGGCGCCGGAAGAAACGAAGGTACTAACAATCCTGTGGTGCAATGTCATTTTAGAACATCATAGGCAAAACTGCTGTTTTTCTAGTGTGTTTGAAGTTCTATAAATCACCTAACATAGACGTAAAGAATTAAGTTTTAGGTTGTCAGATAGCGTTGGCTGGCTTAACTTATTCCGCACCGTAACTGTCCTTTTGATTGAAACGAACTTATCATTATTACTTCAGGAACAAACGTCATCTTGCTGAAATCATGTCATCTTGGCGGTTCGGAGATTTCTAATAAACAGGCTCCCACGCACGGTGCGGGACACACGCGCCCCGTGAACTGTGCGGGACACACGGGCAGCCCAAACCTATCGCTGTTACCTCTGGCACGATCCAGCCGTTCTCGAAAACTTTTGGCTTCGATACCGCACCCGATGTTGTTAATGGCGTGTTTATTCATAATATACAGGCTCCCTCGCACGTTGCGGGACACACGCGCCCCGTGAACTGTGCGGGACACACGGGCAGCCCAAACCTATCACTGTTACCTCTGGCACGATCCAGCCGTTCTCGAAAACTTTTGGCTTCGATACCGCACCCGATGTTGTTAATGGCGTGTTTATTCATAATATACAGGTCCCTCGCACGTTGCGGGACACACGCGCCCCGTGAACTGTGCGGGACACACGGGCAGCCCAAACCTATCGCTGTTACCTCTGGCACGATCCAGCCGTTCTCGAAGGCGTTGTCGACGATGGCGCACTCGATGTTCTTGATGGTGACGGGTGGCTCGGAGATACCTAACACACAGGCTCCCTCGCATGGTGCCGGACACACGCGCCCCGTGAACTGTGCGGGACACACGGGCAGCCCAAACCTATCGCTGTTACCTCTGGCACGATCCAGCCGTTCTCGAAAGCTTTGTAGACGATGACGCGATGTTGTTAATGACGTGCTTTTTTATAATATACAGGCTCCCTCGCACGTTGCGGGACACACGCGCCCCGTGAACTGTGCGGGACACACGGGCAGCCCAAACCTATCGCTGTTACCTCTGGCACGATCCAGCCGTTCTCGAAGGCGTTGTCGACGATGGCGCACTCGATGTTCTTGATGGTGACGGGTGGCTCGGAGATTCCTAACACACAGGCTCCCTCGCATGGCGCCGGACACACGCGCCCCGTGAACTCTGCGGGACGGGAGGGTACGTTAGTTGAAAGAACGCTTTAAAAGACAAATTTTGATGCGTCAGCTATATCATCAGAACACCCACTGCTGAGTAAAGGCCTCTTTATGTTCACGCCACCTCTCACGATCCTGTGCCATACGCAACCACTGTTGCAACCACCAACCACCAACCACCAACAAAATGTTGTATGCTTTTTTCTTGAAAACTTACGCTCATTGGGTTCCCCCCCCTCAAACCAAAATCCTGGATCCGCCACTGCTTACCAGGGAAGTTGTTGGTCTGCAGCAGCTGCGCCAGCGCCTGCTTCCAGTCCCCGTGGTAGATGAGGTCGTTCCACTTCGGTATGATGTTGCCGAGCGGACACCCGTGACCCGACTGGCAGAAGGGCACGCCGCATTCCATGCAACGCGCCGCCTGTGTGTGAACCGATTTATATGTACAAGGTGAGGAAGGTGGCTTTACCGAAAAATGCTCTCAAGCGGGAGACCTGATTTTCTCATGACTTACTCATGACGCTATTTTCTAAGTAACATGCGGAATCATTACATTTTGAAGACGTTACAACTGGCAGATAAAAAAAAACAGGTGACTAGAAAATCGAGGATATTGCCAATACACAGAATACAATTAATAGACAATAGTAGAAATTAACCTTAATACAAAAAAATACAAAAACGATGTTGTTCGAACCTTAGAAATAAATTGGGCGTTATGTGTAATGGCAATATAAAGGACCTGATCTCAGCGTGTGCTAAGGTATTTGCAGGAGCAACAACCGCGGCGTCATGTTGATTTTTATGTAGAGAAATAAAGCAAGATGGCGGTAGTAACTTTTAAATACCAAACTAAAAGCAATTAGATCCCTTTCGAATCAAATTAAGATGAGTAGCGCCATCTTAATTTGATGCTTGCTTATAAATATCATACAGTACTTCCAAATTAATAATTCGTATACAGATAGCGAAGATCTGTACGTGACTTACACCCACTCACGTACAGATTTTCGCTATCTGTATGCGCATTATTAATTTGGGAGTACTGTACGTCACTATCAGATCACGATGGTAGCTTTTTGTCAGTTAGTTTAAGTTCCCCACCTGAACGCGCAGACCCCGTCGCACGTGGTTGAAGTTGTATATCTCGTCCCAGTCACGCAGGCGCTTCTCTGCTGGTCGGTACAGGGAGGTCTCACGCGGGTACTTTATAAAGCCACTGTGGACGAAACAAAAAATAGACCTTCACCAGTGGCGGTTGGTTGTAAGGAGCGCGGGGACAGTGGACTCCCTCCCACATAAAAGTATGTAATCTCATAACATTTGTTTGTGTGTTACAATCTTAACAGGTCCGTAACTTGTGCAGATACGCATATTGCATAATGTGTAAAGTACCACGGGATATATTTCAAAATTTATTTACGCCTAGCTTGACTACCTGTGACCATGGCGCGTGTAACGGTGCCGAAATATTGCCATTTAGCCATTTAGCGTACAAGCTAAATGACCCTTGATCCTTCGCGTACTTATATCGTATGTTGTTTTATTAATTTTTTGTTTAATTAAACTGTGATTGAATTTAGGGCCTTAGAAAACCCAACCGCATCAGTTTTAGCAAGCGGGACTAGTTCTGGAACTTGTGTTGGTTTTATACATTATTTTAGTTGTCATTATGAAACAAAAAGCTTATGTAGAGAAAAACACAAAAACAAAGACACAAGGAGAGAAATCACATCAATTGAGCAATGCACCACGAAGCACTACTACTCCACAGGTCCAAAGAAAGGCTTCGCACCAAATATTTTGTATTTTTCACTTACCGAGTTTTATCGAGAACCTTCTCCAGGTTCTTCTTATCCAGCTCCACGTCTCTGACCGCCTCTTCGATGTCGACGATGCCATTCTCCTCTTTCCCGTTCGCTTCGGTCTTGGCCACGGCCTGCCGGGTGAGGGCGATCTTCTTCAGCGCCTTCTGATATTCGTAGGGGAACACCTTGACGAACCTCTTGGCTGGCTCCGGCCAGGTCTTTAGGAGGTCTTCGGCGATTATTGATCTGAGGAAGACATGGTTTGAACTTCATGATGTACCTGGACAGAAACAGATCTGTCTGGGGAATGAGGTTTTTTCCAAGCATCAAATATAGTTATAAAAACTGACAAAATCAGTCTGTTAATCTGTGGTTTCCACATAAACCACAGATTTAGTTTAGTGATTTAGTTAGAATCGCTGTCAAATTTGACACTTGGGAAAATTCCGATTGTTCACAAATTGCCAACTTTTTTTAAATTTGTTAAATGTTTGGGGTACTACATCCAACTGAAGCCGTCATGTCTGGACTAAATACATTCAGAGGGGGATTAAGTACACGCATTCTCCCAGATTTACGGCTTGGTTACCACTATGTCACATAAAGGGATTCATAGTTGGGTCCTGTCATATTTTGTTAACGTAATACTGTTTTAATGACCACCAAATGTGTGGAACCACTAAGATTCCTTCTTTGGCTCATGGCCATGGCTCGTGGCTCTTTGGCTTTTGGCCAAGGCATTAAAGTGATGACCTCACAGGGGCCTGTAGTTTGATTGACTCACCCAGTCAACTCGACGAATTCTTCCAGAAGTTTCTTCACATCGTTCAGGTCGTCAGCCAGTTCCAGAGGCAATAGCTCAACCATTTCCGGGTTGCACTTGTCCTTGAACGAGCCGTCCGTATCGTAGACGTAGGCGATACCACCTGTGGAAAGATAAGGATTTATTTTCTTACTCAGCCCATTTCTTAAAGTAAGGTTACTTACATGGAAAAGCACACGGATGATACAGAATTTGTGGAAAGACTAAGGCCCGGTTTCTGAATTGAGAAATTAGCTAAGCAAATGGGTAAGTATCGTCCTGTCTCTGCAGATTTCTCACAAAAGAGCGTGACAGAACGATAGTTAAGTTTTTGCTTAGCAAAATTCTCAATTCAGAAACCGGGCCTAAAACGTAAGCTAGATCAAAAGATCTGTATTTTAGGAAAGACACGGTCAAAGGACATTAGCACCAAAGTTGGTCAGAATCACTACAAGTCTAATATTTGTCGTTTTTCAGGGACTAAAAATCATCGGTTCTTAAACACAAAGATAGATAGATAGAGAACACTTCGCTAAGAAGAAGAAGCATCGCGGAGCCTAAAAACTCTTGACACCAGTGCCCATAACATGGATGTTCGAGAAAGGTCGAGAAATATTTTTTCACAAGCTACCGTCGAGAAAGCGTATGACCCAACTCGACTCAACGTTTCTTCTTCTTAAATCCTACTACTCTTACGTGGAGTCTGTGGCCGAAACAGGGGCGTTCCATTAATCTGTTCTTAACCCCTTTCTTAACCCTTTATAGGGTAGTGGCACACCTATCGCCACCATAATTTAAACTTTATTGAGAGTCCAAAAACAGTGAAAAATTCGGATAGCATGCTAAGGAGAGGACAACATCAAAAAGCTCATCTCGCCACGGATGAATCTCAGAGAAATGTGCCAACTTACCGCTCATGCCAGCGGCGAAGTTGCGACCGGTGAGTCCCAAAATAAGGACAGTCCCGGCGGTCATGTACTCGCAACCGTGATCGCCGACGCCCTCCACCACGGCCGTGCAACCGGAGTTGCGCACGCAGAATCGCTCCGACGCTATGCCCCTGTAGGGAAAAGTTTTCGCTTTTATTACGAACCCAACACTATCAAATTTGTTGAAAATCGGACAAGTAGTGTAGGCTCTGCGACGGGACGGATGAAGATACAAGCCTATAAAAAACTAAGGCCTTTGCATCTACGTAATAAGATGATTTATACAGCGTCCAGTGGCACCTTCACTCACACTAGAAGAGACCACTTGGCGCTGCAGTGCCTGGGACATTGTTTAAGCATATAAACGCTGCTGAATAACTCTCCTTTTTGCTTCGCGTAGACATAAACTTGTGCAGAATAGATTATTGTTCAAGGCTTCACTATTCTTAGCTAATAGAAAACCAAGGTCTTGTCGATCCAATTACGCCTTTGATTGTCTCACGACTTTTCTTATCACACGTAGCATTTGATATTCCTACTTTTTTGAACGAGCGGGCGAAGGAAGAGAAGTTCGCCGAGTCTACTTGAACAATCCGGCGTTTGTATGTATGTTTGTATTTATGAATGTTCGTTAGACGATAACTTGAGTAAATTTGGTCGGATCTTCATAAAATTTGGTAGGCGGATAAATGACTTTTTAAGTTCGAACATGAGCCAAATTGGTCGAGACCTTGCTGAGATATGGTCGCGAGTTCATAGTTCGCGGCGAACCACCAGTGTATCTACATAACTAAAGAACCACCCCCCCTCTCCAGACTACTATTTTTATTACAGTGATTAAAGAACCAAGCAGTAAGGCATAACTTTCTATTGATAGCCTCTATTGATAGAAATCTTCTATTGATAGCTTCTTGATAGTCCTTTCTATTGATAGCCACATCTAGTCTGCACTTGCCTGAAATAAGCACGCCCCGAAGTGGCTCCGTAAAGGCAAACGTTGCCTACGATGACGTTGAGATGGGACTCGAACGGTGACACCTTCGGTGGGTAGATGATTACCTTCCCGCCCGATAGGCCTTTGCCTGTAAACCAATCAAGACGTTACACACGAAATTTAGTAAGGGTTCTGATGTTGGACTTCGATCTCAATCACGATCCTTTTTCACATTGAAAGATATTGTAAAAGAAGCCAACATTTTATTGACAGAGGATGTAATTTAAAGCGATTGTGATTCCTTAAATTCGTATGGCATTTTGAAAGCGATCGGACTTAAAAAGGGTGTAGAATTTGTCTTTGCATCGAACAAAATGTTCTCTGGCGCATATTATGATTGTGCAGCAAGCATTTACCAAAGAACGAGTAAAAATAAGTTGTGACTGTATACAAGGTGTTACAAAAGATCCTAACTCTTTTTACAGGGTAATAAATAGCACCCGGTGATAGGGACACAAACAATTTTTTTTTATGACGTTGCGTTGATTTGTAAATTAATTAAATTTGAACGCTGTGGCGGGAGAAAAATATTTTTTTAATATTGTTTTCATTGACTTTTACTACTCAAAGCTATACAAATGCACCTAAACACACTAAAAAACAAAAATGAACTAAGGCCTTTGCATCTACGTAATGAGATGATTTATACAGCGTCCAGTGGCACCTTCACTCACACTAGATGGGTGAAGAGACCACTCGGCGCTGCAGTGCCTCGGACATTGTTTTAGATGGAGTAGGCTTGCCCAGCACCTATACCATCCTGACAGCTTAGTTGACCTATCCCACAGGAAAGACAGGTCAATACGTGTGGAGCCAACTGGGCCGCGGGTTTCCTCACAATGTTACATAATATGACATATTAAAAAAATTTGCTAATACCAAAAACAAAATGTTACCAATTTTTTTTCAATTTTGATTTATAAAACAAAAATATTTTTTTCCACTTTTTTTGCAGAATTGACATCCAGTAGGTTGATCAATGGGTTATATACCCTTTAAAAACAGTTAGGATGTTTTGTAAAACGTTGTAGAGATAAAACGTTTTTGAGAAATAGTGGCAGTGGCCGATCACTAACCGACGTAGTCGTTGGAGTCGCCCTCCAATGTGACCGTGATTCCTTTGGACAGGAAAGCGCAGAAGCTCTGCCCGGCGGAACCTTTCAGTGAGATATTGATGCTTGTATCGTCTGGAAGGCCCTCGTCACCGTATTTCCTGGAAAAAATGGTTAGGTTATCGTATGAGGTAGTGTCCACCCCTGGTGTCAGAGTTTCTAGGCCGCCCATAGGGTCCAGGTTAGGTTATCGTATGAGGTAGTGGCCACCCCTGGTGTCAGAGTTTCTAGGCCGCCCATAGGGTCCAGGTTAGGTTATCGTATGAGGTAGTGGCCACCCCTGGTGTCAGAGTTTCTAGGCCGCCCATAGGGCCTCTGACATGGCTTAACGATTGTTATTAATCAACAACAACCGGGACCAACGGTTTAACGTGCCTTCCGAAGCACGGTAGCGCTCAGATATTATTGCCACTAGCGGTTACCCATCCATGGACTGACCGCGCCCGATGTTGCTTAACTTCGCCAATCGATTAAGAACGGCTGGTCCAACTAGGCTGTGAGCGCTTCAAAAAAATATAAAAGTATAAAATATTTAAAGAAAATATACCATGGAGCGTGGCAGGCATGGCAGGCCAAGGCGGAGATGGCGGGACGACCTCGAAACCTTTTTACCGGGGTGGCCAGAGGTGGCCCCAGATAGAAAAGAGTGGAGGAGACAAGGGGAGGCCTTTGCCCAGCAGTGGGACACAAAACAGGCTACATAAAAATATACCATGGAGGCTCCATTCCTATTCCTCTTCAGACGTGCAAAGACCGAGTTCAAACACCTAAGAAAATAAGCGAGGCCGCCAAGATCGCAAATACCTATAGCGGATAATACTTATTGATATTTTTCCATTCAGATTTAAGTGTTAAAAATATTCGGGGGGTCATAACAGGTGGCCATGTCAGAGGGTTACAGGGAGTCATGCTGGGGCGTCATGATAGGGACCCACTGACATGACCCTCCATGATCCCCTAAAATGACCCTCTATGATCTTCTCGTAAGTAAACAGAATATTTTCACTGATATCAAAGTAGCAAAAGTAATTTAAAAATTGATGTAATTTAAGAAGTAATTTAAGAACTGAAGGAATCAAATTACCAATTCCTTTGGATGTTCCAATTGAATTCCTTTGGAATTGGTAATTGGAATTCCAAGTAGTAGTTGGAATTGGTAATTTGTAATTGCAATTGAATCGGTTATTTTAGAAAGGGATGCCTCTGGCATAGACAATTGAAAATCGTCAACGTCGCCATTTGCGAAAAAACCTGACATTGTTCCCTTTTTAAAAAAACCGCGGCTTTAAAACCGCGTTTTTAAAACGCGGCGGGAAATTCAAAATTTTCACAGTTGTTTACATTTTGTAACTAAACTGAGCTATTTTTGTTCAGCGATTTTTCGTTCGCGGAAATAACAAAGTATTCTTTTCATTATTGTAAACAACAGAACAACAATAATTCAGTCGATTATGTGTTCTGGTCTACGAAGCAGTGGCTCTGCCCAAAAAACTTTGTTGAACATTATTGTTCTATTCTTTACAATAATGATAAGAATACTTTATTTCCGCGAACGAAAAATCGCTGAACAAAAATAGCTCAGTTTAGCTACAAAATGTAAAAAACTATGAAAAATTTGAATTTCCCTTTTGCCCAACACTGTCAGAGGTGGGCTGATAATTTGACTCACATAGCAATATGGTAGGAGAGCGTGGAGGTGAATGTGCGGTCTTCGTTGGTGATCCTCATTTTGATGTCGACGTGCTTCCGAGTGCCGTCGAGGATGCCGGCGCACTGCTCGATCAGCTGGTTGTCCAGACGCTTCTCCAGTTGGAAGTCCTGGGAAACGAATGATCAATTTTATCATTTATCATCAACCAAAGATATACACTGTGGAATTTTAGTGGTTAGATATATAGTTGCACTCGTGATTCTGAGCCAAATTCCAAAATTTTACTTCAAAACGAGCGAAAAAAAAAACACTTTTCAATGCAAACGGCTATCGCCAATCGACACCATTTGTATGGAGAAGCGAAATTTTTTTTTCGCGTGTTTTGAAATGAAATTTTGTAATTTGGCTCAGAATCACCAGTGCAACAAAATACTTTCGGCTTTAAAACCACTAAAATTGCACGGAGTATTAGGCATTCCTGTCTTCTCTTTCCCTGAGCTATTCCATTGAACCCGCAACAATTTCAAGAGAGTAACTGTCGATGCATTGTGGTCAATTAAATAGTGTAATTACCTCCAACGGATGGTGACACGTGTGGCTCAGAAAACGTTCAGAAGTGATTGAGTCTACTTTTTCTATGACTGCTACGCCACACGACAGACTTGACTTGACTTCAAGTCTTTCATCGCTTGTCAATTATAGCCAAGAAATATATTTTACACTAATACTAATGCCGGAACTCCTTATTGCATGGACAGTTTCGACATAAGCAGCATTATTTTGCAAATACAGGGTGCACTCTAAGTCAATAGCGGAACTGTAGGCTGTCTACTGATCAATACAAACAACTTGTACTAGATGGCGAAAAAAAATAAGCGAAAAAAAAAAACGGCCTTTTGTATAGAACAGCTGATATTTTTTTAGGTCCATTTTTTCGCCACCTAGTACAAGTTGTTTGTATTGATCAGTAGACAGCCTACTTAAAGTTTCACTATCGACTTAGAGTGCACCCTGTAGAACAAGAACGACTTCCGTTGGCTATTCTTTTTGTCACACAGCAATCTCCAAAGGACATAATTATAAGAATTTCGCCATCCGTCAGACATTATCCTTTCGATCAAAATAAGGCTGAAGGTTCACCTGCGACTTTGATCCCCCAATGATGTTGACGCCCGGCCGCATGTGCAGCGCGTTCTTGAGAATGAGGCTCAAGTTGAGCAGACGAGCCTTCGGATTGTCGTTGTTCTCCCGCACTTTGAGCAGGTCGGTGCGCCCGATCAGGTCTTGGAAGCGACGCACGCCCACGTCGGCCATGTGTTGGCGGACCTGGGGGAAAAAATGTGTTGGTGTTCCATAGGCACTAGCGGATTTGGGGGGCTAAGGGGCTCAAGCCCCCCCCCCCCCAAAAGCATCTGAGACAAATTGTGTGAAAACCTACGCTCATTGGGTTCAAGCCCCCTAAACCAAAATCCTGGATCCGCCACTGATCAGGTGCACTCGAATTTGAAAGCGGAACTTCAAGTAGGCTGTCTACTCATCAATACAAACAACTTATACCAGGTGGCGAAAAAAATGGAACGAAAAATATATCTACAGGGTGCACTCTAAGTCGATAGCGGAACTTTAATTAGGCTATCTACTGATCAATACAAACGACTTGTACTAGGTGGCGAAAAAAATGGAGTGAAAAAAATATCAGCTGTTCCATACAAAAGGTCGACTCAGTACTGCGCCAAATGTATGAAACAGCAGATTTTTTTTTTCGCTCCATTTTTGTCGACACCGCGTACAAGTTGTTTGTATTGATCAGTAGACAGCCTACTTAAAGTTCCGCTATCGACTTAGAGTGCATCCTGTAGTGTTTCATGCATTTGACGCAGTACGGAGTCCACCTTTTGTATGGGACCGCTGATATTTTCTTCGCTCCTTTTTTTAGCCACCTAGTAAAAGTTGTTTGGATTGATCAGTAGACAGCCTACTTGAAGTTTCGCTATCGAATTAGAGTGCACTGTACTTGTCTCACAGAATAAATAGTACATGTACAGAAGATTCACTCCACTAAATCATAATTATAAATCATAAATAGCGACTTTTGCTCAAAATGCAATTCAGGTCGCACATTAGAAGTGGCCTTTCTTCCTATCGCGCAACTCAATCCAGCTCTTTTTGATTAAAACAAATGAAATCAAATATGCAAAAGAAGGAAACAAAACACTAACTCTGATTAGAAGTCAATGTGAATGTCACATATTCGAGAAAAAGATGTCGGTGAAAAATCGACAATGGACACGCGTGCTGATCTGAACTCTGACTTTGATTGAAGGCTACACAGCTTGGACATGGATAGATTGTATCCATTGAGGAAAAGCCCGTTTCGTTTACCTCTTCAGCCAACATAAACAGATCACATGCTCCCGTTTGCCGGCGAACTTATTTCTCAGCACTGGATCCTGAGTGGCGATGCCGACCAGGCAAGTATTCAGGCTATGCAGCTCTATGTATCTATTGATAAAGGTTAGTTTCGTTTACCTCTTCAGCCAACATAAACAGATAGTTGATCACATGCTCCGGTTTGCCGGCGAACTTATTTCTCAGCACTGGATCCTGAGTGGCGATGCCGACCAGGCAAGTATTCAGGCTATGCAGCTCTATGTATCTATTGATAAAGGTTAGTTTCGTTTACCTCTTCAGCCAACATAAACAGATAGTTGATCACATGCTCCGGTTTGCCGGCGAACTTCTTTCTCAGCACTGGATCCTGAGTGGCGATGCCGACCAGGCAAGTATTCAGGCTACGCAGCTCTATGTATCTATTGATAAAGGTTAGTTTAGTTTACCTCTTCAGCCAACATAAACAGATAGTTGATCACATGCTCCGGTTTGCCGGCGAACTTATTTCTCAGCACTGGATCCTGAGTGGCGATGCCGACCGGGCAAGTGTTCAGGTGGCATTTTCGCATCATCGTGCAACCTAAAGCGAGCGAGAGAGATTTTGCGAATTAGATGTCGAAATTTTCTTCGAAATTAAACTAAACTTTTGGCGACGAGAACGGACGGGAGGGATTTAGAGCGCTCACGTTTAAAATGGCTGTGATTGAATAAGGCGTGTTTTTCTCTGTTAATAGTCAAACTACCAATATTAGCAATGGGCACAAGAATCCGGTCTGTAATTCACCTTCTTCTGGCCATCTGTTATGTACAGTTTTCGACTTTCGGTATAAAGACACATGGAAACCCTGGGTGAGATCTGTGCAAATGTCTTCTGTCGTAAAACTTGTCTGTGCAAAGGTGGTGGGGAGTCTTAAAAGTTGTCAAGAAATCAAAATCTATATTCCTAGCGGGACGGTGAGATGTGGCGCGAGGGGAAAGAGGCCTATACCCAACAGTGATTGATTGATTTTTAAAAGTCTTTATTAAACATACACATAAATTACACATACAACCAAAACACAGGCTTACGTTAGCATCCAAATAATCATTTTGGCAGGCTGGAGCACCTTTAACAACTTTTCACATGAACAATTTACAACTATTTTAAGGATACTTTCTAAATGTATATCTACAACAATAATTTTATGATCACTTTGAAAAGTATTTTTTTTGCATAAAACAATACCCAACAGTGGGCAGAGGTGGGCTGATGAAGATGATTTTTTTTTTGATGATTCCTAGCGGATGGCAATATGGCAACGAAAGCAATGAAGTGAGCTGTAATAGACACGACTCACCTAGAGCGATGAGCGGCGCAGTACTGAAACCAAACTCGTCGGCTCCAAGTAAAGCCGCCACCATCACGTCGAAACCTGTCCTGATCTGACCGTCGGCTTGTACCACCACCCTGTTGGGAAACACATTAGGTTGAGATTCGATATCGGTAGAAAAATACAGCTTTTGCAAAAATGGTCTGTCAATCTTTAGAGGTCGTGGGTCTTATCGATACTTACAACTTTTATTATGAAGCCAGTTTTTTTTTTGTCAGGAATTTTGGTTTTTAATTTTGTTGGACAAACGTTACGAAAATGTAATAACTATAATAAAACGATTGTTAAATCCGTTAAAAGTGTAGTTCTGTAATTATGTAGGTACGCGTATAGTATAGTCGCTCGTGCAAACCTAAGAACATATTATATCACTTAGTTGTAATTTTTTTTTGTGGCCGAATCTGTGAGCAAATTAGAGGGCGGTTACCCTTGACACTATTGCGTTCATATGGTCGAAGTTTATTAATTAAATTCCCTTTGAATCCGCATAGTCTTGCTCTGATTTTATATACTTTGTAATGTTTATTCAAAGGTAAGGTTATTTTGTACAAAAAAAAGCCTTAATTCGTATAATGTTGAGTTTAGTAAATTGCCCCATATTGAAAAATAGCGACAAGGGAAGCCCTGCAGGCCAGGCCAGATTTATTACACGCAAAAAGGAAACTGTTCAAAAAGTGGTTCATCGCAGCTCTTGCTGATTTTCATTGAGACGCCACCGTTTCCATTGGGATCCCACCTTTGTCATTGGGTTACCATCACTGTCATTGGGTTACCATTGCTGTCATTCGGATGTCACTGCTGTCATCGGGATGCAAGAGGTAACACACCTGGATCTCAAGTCATTCAAGACGAGCACTTGGTGTGTCTCGGCCACGCCCAGCTCCCACGGTAGACCGGCGCTCTTGATGCCGGTCCAGGAAGAGGCGCCGGTGCCGCCGTCGTGGCCGGAGATGACGATGTGCTCGGCTTTGCCCTGTGAATGTCAGTTAGTATTATTCTAAAGTTTGGTAACGGGCGCCTTCACAGGTATAGGACAAAGGACTCACAGAACCTCACATCAAATTGGGTTGCCACTGCTACCATAGGGATGCTACTGCTGCTATTGGGATGTTACTGCTGCCATTGGGATTCCACTACTGTCATCGGGATGTCATTTCTTTCATTGGGATGTCACTGCTGTCATTAGGTCAGCATTGCTGTCATTGGGTTACCATTGCTGTCATTCGGATGTCACTACGTCATTGGAATAATATTGCTGTCATTGGGTAAATATTGCTGTCATTGGGTTACCATTGATGTCATTGGGTTACCATTGCTATCATTGGGTTACCATTGCTGTCATTGGGTTACCATTGCTGTAATTGGGTCACCATTGCTGTCATTGGGATACCATTGCTGTCATTGGGTTACCATGCTGTCATTCAGATGTCACTACTGTCATTGGGTTTGGTAACACAATGACAGCATTGGTATGCTGTCTGCATTGGCCAAATTAAGCCTCACCTTAGCGACGCCGGAGGCCACGACGCCCACGCCGACCTCGGAGACCAACTTGACGGAGACCCTAGCGCGCGGGTTGGCGCACTTGAGGTCGTAGATCAGCTCGGCCAGGTCCTCGATCGAGTAGATGTCGTGGTGCGGCGGCGGGGAGATCAGACCCACGCCCGGGACCGAGCAGCGGGTCTTGGCGATGTCCTCTGTCACTTTGTAGCCTGTGAAGGGGATTAGGGTGAATTTGTGTTCCTTATGTATTTGCTAATCGGAATAATAGAATCGGAATGTTTTGGACATGTTGAGATTTGGCGCCGCCAGCGCAACGTATCGACTAGCGTTTTTGACGGCTATCTTTTAGGGCCACCTTGCATTACGTAGTGAAACAGACGAAGATAACGCGGGACGAAATTGCTCGACGATGAATTGCGCTGGCGTCGCTGAATCGCGATGTCTGATCCTTGCTAATGAAATAGTGGTTAGTCAGGGCAATAATGATTGTTAGCTAATACAATCATTATTCGAGAGGGGGAGTGATCGTTTGGGAGACTACCAGCCAGATGGTCCGATGACAGCCCAAGTAGCCGGAAAGCAGTGGTTGCGCCTGGCGCAGGCTCGTGAGAGGCGGCGTGAGCATGAAGAGGCTGGCTGATGATGATGATGATGACAATCATTATTGCCAATAAATAATTTATTTGCAAAAATGAACGGTTTTTTTTACAAAAACGAGGGCGCGCGTCGGGCCGCCATGTCGAGATCGCTCCTTCCAAGGCCGATTTACACTTCAATAAGTACCTACAGCACCACGGTTACTTGATGGCCGAGCGCTTGTTGAACTGAATGTAGTTTCTTACCATCGTGAGGAAACCCGCGGCTTAGTTGGCTCCACACGTATTTACTTGTTTTTCCTGTGGGCCAGGTTGACTAAGCTCTCAGGATGGTATAGGTGTGCTGGGCAAGCCTAATTCATCTAAAAAAATGTCCCAGGCACTGCAGCGACGAGTGGTCTCTTTACCCATCTTGTGTGAGTGAAGATGCCACTGGACGCTGTATAAATCATCTCATTATAGATGCAAAAGGCTTAGTTTTAGTTCTTACCAGGCAGCTCCCCGCCCTCGCCGGGCTTGGCCCCCTGCGCCATCTTGATCTGTAGATCGTCCGCGTGCGCCAGGTACGAGGCGGTCACGCCGAAGCGACCCGACGCCACTTGCTTGATGGCCGAGCGCTTGTTGAATTCGGGGTCCTGGTCAAGTAAAAGTAAATAGTATTTAATATATAAAACAAAGTCGTGTTAGTTACACCATATAACTCGAGAACCAATACGGACGTTCGCAAATAGTTTTTATGATAAAAAAAATTGCCTGAAAGAAATTAGACCGATGCCTCTTTCGCGCCGAAAAAAAGGTTATTTTCAGCTGTTATTTACTTACATTATTACACTGCCTATTGGAGTCTAACTACCTTGGGAACATCAATAATGTATTGTACTTGTGAGAACAAAAATTTTTTTTTAAATATCTAATAAAATGTAGAAATGGCAGCGGAACTACGAAAAATGTTGGGAAAATAGATCTATTACATTATAACTACAACTACATACTCGCGAAAGGACACGAACACACGTAGACTAATACAGCCGGATTGCCTCTCACTTTTCCCGCGCCTCGTTTCGCTCTGTGTGAAACAGTTATAGAAAACAGTGTTTCACGCGCTTGGCCATCGCCGAGTTCCCACGGTCCTACAGGGGATTCTTATGTGTTTACGACGACTTGCCTGGTTCAAATAGCGATCGGCGTTCTCGCCGCCCTCTCCGGTGTTGGATTTCCCTCCGATGCGGTTCATAGCGATGGCCAGAGTAGTGTGCGCCTCCAGCGATATGGACCCGAACGACATGGCACCTAGAACAGAGAGGAGATGAATTAGGGAAGTGAAACAAATGTTATTATGGTATGATGCAAATGAAAGAGCCTCAAAAATACAGCAATCCTGGAAATTTCGTATGTAAATATGCGCGTCTCCTTGAAATCAAGTCAAGGGAATTTTTGAATAGCTTTTTTCCTCAAACACCCCAACTTCCAAAGTTATTTCCAACAACTTTGTTGTACTACTTTGTTGAAAGCGCATTTTCCTTGGATTTTTTTTGGCGCATATTATCAAATAGGATCAGGAGACGCTGGAAAGGTGGTAAAGTGGAGGGGCATGAAAGCGCACCGCGCAGGCAACCCTGAAATGGTAGATAGAAATGAATAAGAAACGTTCAATTATTAACAAGTATCGAGCATTTCGAAAAGTCGTAGAACAAATGTTGTTGAAAATCACATTTCTAAGTTGATGTGTTTCAGAAATAAAAGGCTAGTTAACATAATGCCCTGTATAAGTAAAACCGCTTCTATTTTGTAATCCAAAAATCCTGGTACTGTAATAGAGCTGTCGAAAATAGAGACGATATTTCGACAGCGTTATTTTATCTGTGGCGCGTCACAGATTTCATAACTACCACATGATTCCACAGATAAAAAATATATTATAACTGTCAACTTTTTCTCCCGCTTGGATTTCCTAAACTTCTGGATTTCCCGACAAAATTAGATAGTATTTCTCACATAGTATTAAGTTACAACGTACCTGTAGCGAATCTCTTGACGATTTCGGAGGCGGGCTCGACCTCGCCCAGCGGGATCGGCTCGTCCAACTTGACCAGCTCGAGCTGACCCCGCAGCGTGCAAGCGCGGACTGACTCCAGAGCGCTCTCTCTGTTGGACGAAGAATTGATGTTAGTTTATTACTACAGGGTGCACTCTAAGTCGATAGCGAAACTTTAAGTAGGCTGTCTACTGATCACTACAAACAACTTGTACTAGATGGCGAAAAAAATGGAGCGAAAAAAAAATTTACTGTTTCATACATTTGGCGCAGTACTGAGTCGACCTTTTGTATGGAACAGCTAATATTTTTTTCGCTCCATTTTTTCGCTGCCTAGTACAAGTTGTTTTTAGTGATCAGTAGACAGTCTACTTAAAGTTCCGCTATCGACTTAGAGTGCACCCTGTAGTTTAACTAGACACCGTATTTGGTAATTTCGTTGTTGATTTTAAACATCAAACTGTACGAGACTGTCTTCGAGGTCGCGAAATTATTTTGAGTAGAAATTTTTAATGAAACCGTACGTTGAAAGAGACATCGATTTTTTTCTTCGAAATTCTTTTTTCCCATGGCTAACTGACATTTCGGCGTCGAGCTTACATTTTGATTGATGCTAAAGGTCCTGGTTTACATCAGGATATGGGATTTGAATTTGGGTCACAACGTATCTGTCCTGCATCGACTACCGCCACATTGCTTTATTTTAATTGAATTAGCAAGATGGCGCAGCAAGATGGCGAAGCAAGATGGCGCTACTCAACGGCGGGAAGAAAAGCCGCTAAGTTATGTATAGTGCGTTTCACGAAAGAGTTCCCTTGGCGAAACTCTTATTACAATGTAATAGGGGCTATTTTTTTTAACCCAAGTGTATTCTTTCGTGAAACGCACTGTAGTAATAAAATTTCAATCAATGCAGTATTTTTTTTTTATTTATCAATTTATTTCAGAAGTACATCCATAATATTGTGTTAGTGAAAGTGACTTAGCCTAATGTTAGTATTTACCTAACTATATGCACATTATATACAGATGGCAATTAAGTAGGCAGACGCCGCCATTTAATGCCATTTGATATGGCACAGCAACGGCTGATGTATGGGCAGTCTAGCCTCTCCGCGATCATATTTAGGATGCTGTTGGAGCGCATCTCTTCCGCATAGTTGTATAAAAGCAGTCTACTCGAGCTTCCGCGAACATCCCTGATGCACTGCAAAAGCGCGGCAGCCCCATCAACACCCTAAATGCGTTGTTATATTGGACACGCAGGGCGCTGTAGGATTTTTGGTGTGTGAGTTTGGTGCAGTGACTAACCTGTATTTATCGTAAGCGGAGTCACTCTTATTCCCGGCGGCCTCCTGAAGGTTGGCGATCGACATCGGGTCGTTGATGTGCTTCTCGCCGCCCGCACGCCAGTGGTAGAAACCGGGGTTCCTGTCCGATGAAAATGGAGTTTATGGCAGAGATAATACAGTCCATAAGATATTACAAGATATTATTTTCATTCGTCGGGAGGAAGCTCGCGGCTTAGTTGGCTCCGCACGTATTGACATTCTTTCCTGTGGGCTAGGCCGACTAAAATGTCAGAATGGTATAAGTGCTTGCTGGGCAAGCCTAAAAACAATATCCCAGGCACAGCAGCGTCCCAGTGGTCTCTTCAGCCATCTTGTATGAGTAAAGGTGCCACTAGACGCTGTATGAATAATCTCATTACGTAGTAGTAATATTTTACAATGGAAATACAGCTAAGAACCGAAAGCTGATTCCTTTGAGATCGATTATTTTACTTCGGAGCTAAGACAACACAGGCATACAGGGAAATTTACCTCAATATTAGGGCGTCCTTATAGTCGCTGTAAGTTAGCGCGTGTCTTTCGAAGATCTCTTTGGATAGAGTTTCGAAGTTGACTCCACCTGAAAAAATCAAAACCAAAATAATTTATTTGAATGCGGATACAACAAAGGTGGACACAGACGCTTGCAAGCAAAGATACTTTTATTTTACAGTAAGCAACTTTGCTTCAGTCTATGGTCAGTATTATGGTTTAAAGCGCGTTTCAGTGTTTTCCGCGTAACAATTAGGCCAATGGTTGATATCACGTAAGCGCGAATGGCTCTCGTTGCAATTTCAGCCACACTTTCTTCCCCTATTCTATCTCTAAGAGATAATCGAGTATGGTTTTAGAAAGAAATCGATCCTTGATTGAGTTCGCTTGAAGCACCTGTCCACCACATCCTGATTCAGCCCCACCGCTTCAAAGATCTGCGCGCTCTTGTAAGACTGGAGGGTTTTAATGCCCATTTTGGCCATGACCTTGGCGAGGCCAGTCTCTCTGGCCTTGTGGTAGGCCTCATAGATTCACAATATAACATTTGGGGTAAAAGTATCCCGTGCGGGATCAGAATGGGATAATACCTTTTGGAACTGAGACACTCGCGGTCCGCCTGTCAGCTGTAGCGTCAGAATTTCGGCAAACTCTAGTAGTCTATGGCAAACTCGCGTCGAAACTTGCTTGTGTTTTCTGTGCGCGTGGGTGTCTGCTCGAGTTTTATCACGTTTTATTCAATTATTTCAGATTGCAACCATTAAATATATTTTTGTGTATTTTCAATTTCATAACCCTATGATAGAACGAAGAACTAACAATTTTTTTAATGACGCTACTCGAGAACTGTCATTTTCGGTTCAGTTCCAAAAGGTATTATCCCATTCTGATCCCGCACGGATTATACCTATAACGCTTGAAGCCACAACACCGCGTTGGACTCTTGTAGTAATTCGACGAGGACCATCTCTCACTATCTATTGGTCTGTTAGAAAGCCTATACCTCTTTACCTTGGTAAACCAAGTAAGAAAACTCACCAATCCTCGACTGAGTCCCCTTGAAGCACTTGTCCACCACATCCTCATTCAGGCCCACCGCTTCAAAGATCTGCGCGCTCTTGTAAGACTGGAGGGTACTAATGCCCATTTTGGCCATGACCTTGGCGAGGCCGGTCTCGATGGCCTTCTGGTAGGCCGTGTAGATGTCGTTGTCTGTCAGTGTTGGGTCGATGATGTTGTCGTTGCGAAGGGCGAAGGTTAGCTCGAAGGCGAGGTAAGGACAGATGGCGTCCGCTCCGTAACCTGAGGAGGGAAATAGATTTTGACGTGAAGGTGGGTGATAAATAAATACAGGTAGCGTCACGAGTTATGAGCGCTCGACGAAACTGGTGGGGATGTCTGCGCAAGTGTGTACATTCGCGCGCAAAATGTCTAATATCCACGCGGGATCTAAGACTGGCGCTGAGCTGAACTATACTTGAGTGAGATACTATAAAAATCGGAGAAAATTACAAAATTTAAAGATTGAAAGTATTCTTTGCGGATTTTGCACTCGTTATGTTTTAAATGGTTTTCTATAGGGGTAAAATGATTTTAACGGACAAAAATAATCTCAATCCAATATGTATTGTTCTCAATAACTTTTTTGAATCTTTCGGAACTGTCTTTTAAAACATTTTGTTTCGGCATTCTTTCTGCGACGAAACGAAAAAACGATGTGCGCGACTGTACCCAGAGGCTAGAGCGACTGATCTACCAATCACGCGCCCGCGCTCGCCGGCGATCGCGCCTTTGCGTCGCCCCTCTCATACTCCGCCAAACAGACCCAAAAAATGACTTCTCCGCTTTCAAGGTCAGCGCTCATAACTCGTGACGCTACCTGTACAAGGTGTTGTTTTGTAAAGTGGCACCCGACTCAAGGGTTATTATTTACACGATACTGAAGCAAAAAAAAAATCAGTTACAAATACCCAAAAATCAATCAATTGTGGCCTCCCTTAGTAACGCTTGCGGCCGCACTCGCAATATCGGGTGCGCGCTTTGAAAAGGCCGGGGTGTCCGCACGTCGCGGTTATTATATAACGGTAATTTGTACATCAAACATTTTTAGAAAATAATAAAACTTTTTTTTTCGTTTCAAGCGTTATCCAAACTATTGTGGATGAACTTACCGAGCAGAACGCACATGTGGTGAACCTCCCGCGCCTCCGCCGTCTCCACAATGATGCCGACCTTCATACGCTGGCGGGTCTCGATCAGGTGATGATGCACAGCGCCTGAGAACAAGGGCGGTTAAGATTTTGTTAAAACTTCTTTATACGAACCATGCCTATACCCAGCAGTGGGCAGAGGTGGACTGATGATGATGATACAAACCATAAACATTATTTTCTGGAGAGTGAGCGAGACAGCTGACCTATTATGTGACTGATTTAGACAAAAACCCAAACTAAACAGTCTAACACAGCGTCACCTGCGTCAGCAGACAGCTGATAGGGACCTTCTTGAGTCCGGAACAGTTATCAGACACAACCAACCGTTGGCAGCCTCGCTCGTTAAAGGTCCCAGAATGAAGCAGAAACCAGTCGCCTTACCCAGACCCAGCACAGAGCTGATAGGGACCCGGTCGGGGCCGAAGCAGAGATCAAACACGACCAACAGTTGGTTCTAATATTACTAAGGCCCCAGAATGAAGCAGAAACCAGTCGCCTTACCCAGCGCCAGCAGCGAGCTGATAGGGACCCTCTCGGGTCCGGAGCAGCGGTCAGACACGACCAACAGTTGGCAGCCTCGCTCCCTAAAGGTCCCAGAGTGAAGCAGAAACCAGTCGCCTTACCCAGCGCCAGCAGAGAGCTGATAGGGACCCTCTCGGGTCCAGAGCAGCGGTCAGACACGACCAACAGTTGGCAGCCTCGCCTCCTAAAGGTCTCAGAGTGAAGCAGAAACCAGTCGTCTTACCCAGCGCCAGCAGCGAGCTGATAGGGACCCTCTCGGGTCCGGAGCAGCGGTCAGACACGACCAGTAACTGGCAGCCAGCGCGCGCGGCCGCTTCAGCCTCCAAGGAGATGCGGGTCAGCGCCGTCTCCAGGTATAACGGGCTCTCGGAGTAGCAGTACGTGCAGTCCAGGGTTTGGGTCTGCAACAAGTTTTATACTTACTTGGAGTGGGAAATTCAAAGACGTTCGAGAGTCTAGTTAGAAGATTTACAACTCCGGCTGCGAGGCTTAAATGTCTGTTATTCAATTAATTTGTACCCCTGGCTTTGGAGACGTTTGGGGTTTAGAGGGAGAGCCTTTATTAAGGAGGTAGGGCGTCGCCTGAGGAACCGCGGGTATGACTACCGCTCTGGGGCATATTTGATGCAGAGGATCTCCCTCTGTGCTGCGGTGTAATGCTGCCAGTGTGATCAATGTCTCGGAGCGGTTTGATTAGTTGATTTCTTTTATTTTATTTGTAATATAGTATTTGGCCGCAAACTGAATGCGAGATTACCGAGAATTAGACCCATGACATGGTATTTTTCTTTCGAGACATCGAATGCGAGACTCCTGATAATTAGCCCCCAGGTGTCGGTACTAAATAATTACAAGGTTTTTTTTTAAGAAAGGAGCATAACCTTCGAAGCCGCCAAACGAAACAATGAGCCGGTGCTCTGCCCGAACCATTCGCGCAGATTTTGGATCCATGATATCCTGGGTCTACCAGGTCTCCTTCGAAGGACGAGATAGCCAAACTGATCGCCAACCTCCGATAGGAGACGGCACGCAAAGAAGAAGAAGAAGAGCATAACCTTAAAAATATGAGAAAACTAGAACCACTCACCTTCCAGCCCCTATGGTTGGTGCGTTTCAAGGCATCCAAGTCCGGTAGGGACAGAATCGGTTGCGGTAGGAACAAGCGATGCACGAAGTTCGACGACGGTTCCAGAATGTTCGGAGCGGGCCCGATTGGACACAGCAGGGACATTACGATCTTCTCTCTGTGAAGAAGAGTTTGGGGATTATAAATCACACAAAGGTTTTCGAATGAGAACCGAAACTAGTCGGCTATACCGACATTAAGATAAAGTAAGCGAAACCTTATACTAAATACATAAAACTAGTAGAAACTAGAAACATAAAACTAGAAACTACTCGGCTACACCGAAGAAATATAAAGTGAGTAAAACCGTGATTTAATAGAAAAATGTGCAGTGCTCACAGAAATTTAGGTTTAAAAAAATACACAAAATTAAAAAAATCTACTTCACTGGTGAAAAGGTACTGTTATGAAGCTACTGCACTGATTCCGAAAGATCAGTGTCGTTTCGCTTTTTGCGTGTTCAACGAAAAAAAAAATACACGTGATATCTCACTACACCCCCTCCTCCTTGTGTTAGTTAGTGTTTTTTTCCGAACCCCCTCCTCCCCCCTTTCGAGCCTCACGTGATTAATGGACGACCACTTACAAAGACTGGCCACTCTGGCCAGCAACAAACAGCAAGCAGCGGTATACAAGATGTTACAAAAGTACCTAACTCTTTTTACAGGGTAATAGCACCCTGTGATAGGGATCACAACCTAAATATTTTTTTTGCTCTATGACGTTCCGTTAATTTTTAAATTAATAAAATGTGAACGATGTGGCGGGAGAAAAGTATTTTTTAAATATTGTTTACATTGACTTTCACAATGTTTTAACAACTCAAAGCTATGTAAATGCACCTACACGCACAAACATATTTTTAAATTCGAGGTAATAACAAAAACTAAAAAGATATGAATTTTTTTCAATTTTGAGGTTATAAAATAAAAATTGATTTTTTTCAACTTTTTTTTACAGATTTGACATCCTATTGACCAGTAGGTTACACCCTGTAAAAAGAGTTAGGTACTTTTGTAACACCTTGTATAGATCAATAGTGCAAATGGTTCATATTCGCTCACCTGAAAGGATCAATCGGGGGGTTGGTGACCTGTGCGAAGAGTTGCTTGAAGTAATCGTAAGGCAGCGGCTGGAAGCGCGACAGACAGGCTAGCGGCGCGTCGTTGCCCATACTGCCGAGGGCCTCTTTCCTGCAAGCGATTTGACATATTATATCCTTGTAAAATAAGGTTTTGTTTGGCTTCACAGACAATATTTCGACCCTGTCAATATTCTGCTGGGGCCTTAGCCTGTAACGCAATGGCGTATCGATGGCGTCTCAGCAGAAGGACCAAACCGGGGTTTCCTCCTTTGTCTCCTACAACCAGCAAACGAATCCTCCAGAATTAATATCAGAATATTCTTTGCTGTACTACAAAAACGTTAAAAGGACCGACAGCATTAATAAATTGTAATAGAAGCCGTCAACTGGGAGCCAATTTTGGCACCATTGCGTTACAGGGTAAGGCCCCTGATAACAAATCGATAAATAGGCCTTCTCAAAGTAGTGTATGGTTGGCAGTTTTTACCGGCACAGACAAGATTATTTATGCCGTCATACATGACGGTAATTCAGAATTTGCGATTTTTGTGTAGATGCACCCTTAAAACGGGCGGGGTTTTTATTTGTATGGCACCCGGGCGGCAACCGAGTGTTGGCCGAGCAACCGCCATACAAATAAGGCTCGGCCCGGACCTGGGGCTTAATTGTCTAACTTTTGAATCTATAGCGATCCCTTTCAATTTGACGTTTGAAGGGTGCTGACGAACTTCACACTGCATTTATTTGACACAACTGTCACTAAAAGCGATTGAGATAGGGAAAGGGATTGCGACTCAATTTTGAAAGATGTTGATTTTGATAATAACAAAATCGTTCACTCAATATCATTCAATTTGTATTGCCATTTGACTCATTCGTTCTGTTAGCGTTTGTGATTTAAAACTTAGACAATTCGGAAGGCAAAGTTTTTTGTTCGAAAGTCCGTTATTGGCTTAATCTTATCTTTAGACAATATTGAGAAACTAATTTCAATATTTTTTATTTTGGTTCAGTAGATTGGATTTTACAACGTTTCAAAGATACGGTTTTATGACGTCACGCGACGGTCTGCATACTGTTGGCGGTCATAGGAACAAAACATTTTAGCGCTTAAAACAAAACTACTGGACCAAAATAAAAAAATATTTAAATTAGTTTCTCAATATTGTTTAAAGATAAGTTTAAGCCAATAACGGACTTTCGAACAAAAAACTTTGCGTACCGAATTAAGACCCTGGCACGATGCGGCATAAATTATCCCTAACACTCACTTATCCTGCACCATCGGTACGAGAAGCATGTTGATGGTCTCAATCGTATAGCCGTAGAGCGCCAAACGCTTGTCCGACAGTCCGGATATAGGAATATGGCTGTCAGATCCGTTGGCCACAGCCGTGGTCTGAGACGCCACCGATCGGTGGATGTCCTCCATTGTTATCTGACGACAAAAAGGCCGGTTAAGACGCAATAGGACGCAAACTAGCGCCGCCAATGAAAAAAAAATCATATCTTCTTTTTGGATGCGTAAATCGCGTGAAAAAAACGCTCCTGCGATTTCTCAACGCGAGGCTTAACTTTGGCCCGGTTTCTGAGTTGAGAATTTTACTAAGCACATACTTACGTATCGCTCTGTCACGCTCTTTTGAGAGAAATCTGTAGAGGCAGGACGATACTTACCCATTTGCTTCGCGAAATTCTCAACTCAAAACCCGGCCTTTAGGTCCTAAAATAGTTAAGTCTAGGGATTATCATTTGATGATTAGTTTTTAGCGAAAAACGCATCCAAAAAGAAGATATGATTTTTTTTTTCTATTGGCGGCGCTGGTTGTGGGTAGGTTATCACCTTAATATGTGTTCTGAGCCACGTACGGCCGGTCTATTCGCTAAGGTCACGGAAATAGTTGTCAGTGGTTAAACGCACCGTAAACGCGCGTTCCGCTTTTGTCATTGCAATTATAGAGTTCATTATCTCGAAGAAAAAGACGAAACGCGTGTCGACGGAGCTTTAAATAAACGCAAAATATTGTTTCAGCAACGATTCTTTTCGAAAGGCTGTTCTGAGAACGGTATAATAATTGCTGACCTTTCGAAAACTGAAAGCGAAGATGAACCTACTTGTCTATAAAGTGGTATGGAACTCAAAACAGTTAAGGCCTCTGAAAACGACGAATCAATGCCGTGATAGATCAACTGAATATTTTCGGTATTTAGACAAGAAGTAGGTACGTCGTATGCAGACTCAAGACGCCCAAGACTCTGTGCAAATCCTTGTTTACAGATCTGTTGATTAAATAGCGGATTTAAATAGTCGTCATCAAGTTACTACCTTACACTAGTATGGAAGCTCGAACTAAACTCAACTAAGGCAACATACCTGTTTGCTATCATTGTCAATTGTGCCATACTTTATAGTGTGGATTGGTAAGATTAACTAACGGAATTTTACTTTAAACAAACTAAAATAAAACCCAAAACTCTACAATCACTACGATAGCACACGATATAGAAAACCAAACAATCTCATGCGCCAATGTACCCACTCACCATCTGATAGATAAAATATACGTATTTGTATCCCGCAATCCGACACAGCGCAGCCGAAGTAGAAGGGAATAGAAAGAACGTCAATAATTTTGCCTTAGAACATACGTTTTGATTCTTAGATAATGAAGCCAATATTACAATGCAACTGAAGTCTTATTTGGACTTCGCTCTACAGAACCTCTAAATGGGACCTCTAGATCCCAAATCCTAGAACAATTGTGTATAAAACGTGTTTCCGCCTTCGATCAAGAATAGTTCGGTGGTGGCCGCCATGAGTAGCCGTTTTTAACGTGTGCATTTTTATTATTCATAATTATTCATAGCATAATTTATTCAGGTTCTAGGATTTGCAATCTAGGATTTGCAATCTAGGTCTCAGTACCAAAAAATTGTTAACACTAGGGTTGAGAAGATGACGGTACGTATAATGCAGAGTATAAAAAAAACTCCACCGTCCGATCCGAATGATCCGAACTGAAAAACTTAACTTTGTAATTAACCACTTTGTAAAACTGAATTCAACGAATCAGACGCAGTACGCGTAAACGCTCTGAGATTTCAACTTTCCATCTCAGAACGGACCAATCCGGATACACATAGAAAAACTATCTATGTGTATCCGGAGCCAATAGAATCATTACTTGCCAATCAAGCCTCTAACACCCTCATAATTAAGTTTTATCGGTTTTATTTAGTTTGCAGGACAACTGTCACAATTACTGTGCCTCGCCTGCTCCTATTTGTTGCTCTGCACCGAAAAAATTATGAGAAAAACATTTTAAGAAGATATATTTTTTTGCATGAAAAAATATATTTACGCTTTCACCAAGCAAGTTTCACCGTAGAACAAAAATTGTTGGAAATCACATTTAGACGTTGGGGTGTTTGAGGAAAGAATCAATTAAAAAATTGCCCTGTACGAGTATAGTGCTTGTGC
Organism: Zelleria hepariella; assembly: GCA_949319315.1. NCBI lineage: Eukaryota > Metazoa > Arthropoda > Insecta > Lepidoptera > Yponomeutidae > Zelleria > Zelleria hepariella. Next base: position 4,375,859 of record OX439390.1, on the reverse strand, counting down.
AAACCTAAGATAACTCTTAACACCGTCGTCATAAGCGCCACATTACCTGCTCCTGCAGCCACTGCGAGTGCGGGCGGCTGCGCGCGATGTTTATCTTCAACTCGACGTCCTGAATCATCTTTTGCTCCACCGTGTCCACTAACAACATGCGGCCGGGCTTTAGGCGAGACTGTGGAGGAAATACGATTATGGACCGTGTTTCTAGAGGCATAAATGGTATAATAGTGTGTTCCTAATGGATAGACCAGCATATTAGTCCTCTCTTGGGCAACTACATTTTTGTGCTTCGGGCGCTGGAAACTTCTGGGGTTTGGAAACTTCTGGGGGTGAGCTGGGTAAATCTTTCATTAAAGAGCTGAGATGCCGTTTGAGGAACCGTGGCTTTGACTACCGCTCCGGGGCATTTCTGATGCAAAGAATCTCCTTGTTCAACGCGGTAACGCGGCGAGCGTTATGGGGACCTTTGGGTCGGAGTGGTTTATTTGGTGTGTGTTTGTGTGTGTGCGTTTCTGTTTTTTTTTTTGTTTTTTCTTTCCAGCATATTATAGATAAAGATGTTCTAAACTTTAACTGAGCGCCCTGACGCTCATATCACAAGCAAATATTATTATGTGCGAAAATGCAATGGGCCTTTAGTTACGGAGACTCCTAACAACAGTTAAAGGTCAAATAAAAAAACAGCGCCGAGCGGGATAGTTGCTCGACAGAAAGAGAGGCAGCTTCTATTATAGTGTTACTAGAAATTTTAGAGAGAAAATAAGAAAGAGAAAGAGAGAGACTGAGAGAGAGAGAGAGCAGAACAACAAAAATAACTGACGAAAACCATCAGCCAAAGTGTTACCTTCAGTACAACTTTCTCCGGGTCGACATCGTAAACGCCGACTTCGGAGGCCATCACCAGAATGTTCTCGTCGGTGACGTAGAACCGTGACGGCCTCAGCCCGTTCCTGTCCAAGATGGCGCCTGAAACGAAACAAACACATAGTAAAGGTCGCGTCATGTAAAAAGAACGCTAGCGGTCAAGCGAATAAGCGATTTATCGGTCTCTATAGGCTGTGTAGCTAGTATATCTACAGGATGCACTCTAAGTCGATAGCGGAGCTTTAAGTAGGCTGTCTACTGATCACTATAAACAACTTGTACTAGGTGGCGAAAAAAATGGAGCGAAAAAAATATCTGCTGTTTCATACATTTGGCGCAGCACTGAGTCGACTTTTTCTATGGAACAGCTGATATTTTTTTCGCTCCATTTTTTTCGCCACCTGGTACAAGTTGTTTGTATTGATCAGTAGACAGCCTACTTAAAGTTCCGCTATCGACTTAGAGTGCACCCTGTAGTAGCTATAGCTAGTATACAAGATAGTAGCTATATGACTTGTTAAAAAAAAACAATAGTCCTAGTGCTTACGTGCGCGAGTGTAATCACGCGCAAACACATCCCCTCCGCTTTTTTTCTAGCGTTATTTTTACATGACGCGACCTGTAGAGTCCACATAAGTCTGCGCGTATGCAAAACTTTTGCTGAATGATTGTGCTCTTTATGTTTAGTATGCAATAAAGTTTAATATTTAACATCGTATAGAGCAGGTTTATACACCTTCTTCGATTATTATTAGTGGTCAGGAGATTAGTCACTGCTCTCGTAGCTCACTTCAGAGACGGCAAAAAGATTGAAACCAACTATAACTATGTTCGGTAATAGTCCTCCTTTCTTAATTTTTATTTTACCAGGCCTCGGGAACCACTGCTAAAGTAAAATGAACCTTAACTCACCGATATAGCGACCATCCGTGAACGAGATCAGCGCGGGTCCATCCCAAGGCTCCATAGCGGACGAGGCCCACTGGTAATAGTCCCTCTTTTCCTTCGGCATGGTGACGTCATTCTGCCAGGCCTCAGGCACCATGGTCATTACCGCCTCGGGGAGGGATCGCTGGCCAGCGTGCAAGAGGAACTCTAGGACGCAATCGGCTGAGCCGGAATCGGATAAGTTGGGCTCGACGACTGGGTAGAGTTTCTTGAGTTCTGTGAATGTGGAAAACAATATTGTTATGTGAGGAAAACTTGAAGAAAACATTATAGGTCCTGGCTGCCCGAGGGCAAACGGCGAATGAGGAAGGTCGGTCTGGACTGGAACGACCTTGAACCAACTGCGCAAGATCATTCCAAGTGGAAAAAACTTCTTCGAGCCCTATATCCCTTTAGTCAGCCCCCGTCGAACTCGCCACGAGATTTGAAAATATTTGATGAAAAAGTACTAGTAGGCTTATACAGGGTGTTAAAAGACCGCCAACAGACCCGAAAGGTACTCATACTAGACACCAAAACAAAGTACCTTTTCGATAAATTATTGCTGGGAAATGATTTTGGTTTTTTAGGTTATAATTTTGGAAAATATTTTATCACGCAATGGATGTGTACCGCAGAGAAGTATAATACTGCGCAAGCGTTGTCATAAACATATCTCAGAAACCGTTGATTTCCCAGGCATAGTTCCTTGGGCAAAAATGTTCGTTATGATGAGGACAATATGTGGTTTCTCGCTTTGTTGGCGGTCTTTTAACACCCTGTATAACATACATGGAATCAAGTAAAAGGGAAGTAAAAGCCACCAACACTATTTAATATTAGCTGGGTCATTGTAGGTGAGACACGGAATAGGTTGTTAGCAATCTGATTAAACCATTTCGTTATACAATGTTTGATTGTCATTGTTCGCGCTGCGACCGCGGACGTCACTGCTTTGTCTGTTTGGAAATCCCTGAACCGCAGTGGTATTGCCCGTATGAGGCATAGTGTGAGAAAGTGGGGGATACTGCCAAAAGATGCAGATGTTTCGTGCCGATGTGGAGCCGCAAAGACACCTGTCTTGATACTCCACAATGCAGCTAGCAGGATCTCCTGCTGACGACCCGCGACCAAGTTGGCGCGTCTTTGGAAGCGCGAAGTTGGACGCTTTCGACACGAGAGAAGGAGAAAAAGACTGCTTTGTCTGGAACATTCTAAGTTATAATCCGTGCGGAACCAGAATGGGATAATACCTTTTGGAACTGAATCGAAAATGACAGTTCTCAAATAGCGTCAGTACAAAAAAATTTAGTTCTACGTTCTATCATAGGGTTATGAAATTGGAAATACACAAAAATGTTTAATGTTTGTAATCTAAAAGGATTCAATGTTATTGCATTAATTGAATAAAACGTGATAAAACTCGAGCAGACACCCACGCGCACAGAAAACACAAGCAAGTTTCGACGCGAGTTTGCCATAGACAACTAGAGTTTGCCGAAATGCTGACGCTACAGGACCGCGAGCTTCTCAGTTCCAAAAAGTATTATCCCATTCTGATCCCGCACGGATTATATTGGTTGACACTTACCGTCCCCAAATATATCGCTCTTCATGACTCCCTCGCGGGCTTTCATCAGGTTCACGTTACCTCGTAACGTATTTATTTCGCCATTGTGGGCAAGCACTCTGTAAAGAACAAGTAAGAATAAGTAAGACACACTGTACGTGGTATCAAATGGTATACATTGTGTTATCAAAGCCAACTTTTATACAAATGCTTCAAGTTACAGAAAAAAAAAAAACTTTGAAAGAAGATGTACCTCAAAGGATGCGCTCGCTCCCAGCTCGGGAAGGTGTTGGTGGAAAACCTGGTGTGGACCAGCGCCAGGTAGGTCGTGAACGCGGGGTTGCACAGGTCCTTGAAGTATTCCTGCGAAGTACAGTCATGATCAGAAATGATGCATTTACTATAATAGTCATTGCAGTTTCAGCAATTACAAAATCTTTATGAAACATTGTCATTTCAGTACACAACAATGAGTATGGGTGCCAATTTAGAGTACTTCGGTACCGAATGCATTAAAGCAGTGGTTCTTAATCCATGGTACGCGGAGGCACCCGAAGTGGTCCGCGAAGCTACCAAAAAAATGTGTTAGCCATTTAGTGGTTTTGGAAGGCATAATTTAGTATAAAACATGTGTCCTATTTACAACTAAAGAAATCTCTATTATGAAAAAGTGTACATGTAATCGGTGAATTTCAGAGTGCACGTGCGCATTTATCCTAAACATAGTCTCGCTTATTATTGAAAAAAAAATTTAGGTAATAAAGTCGGTGAATTTTCGGACGCGCTGCGCGCGCATTTATTACATGTCAAGGCTTATCTCAAAGAAAGTTTTAGGATAATCGATACATTTTCGGGCACGCTAGGCGCGTTTTTCATATTTACAAACAAGCAAATCTCAAGGGTAACGTCGGTGAATTTTCGGGCGCGCTGCGCGCGCATTTTTCTTGATAACAAAGTATTTGTCACGAATATGGGAACAGTAAAATGACTATTAGAAAGAAATTAATTTTCGAAACAATATAAGCTAAGCTTTGAATAAAATTGTATGCGTATTTTATTTGTAGATAAAACAACCCTTTATTAATTTAGATTTCCGTGTATTACCCCCAAACAGTTTGTGGTCCGTGGCAAGACAGAAATATTGTCAAATGGTCTGCCATCACTAAAGGTTAAGAACCACTGCATTAAAGTGAGAACTTGAGGCGTATCGCGCCGCAATGCGTATGTTTTTTGCGTGCCGTTGCCGTTGTAACGCCATGAAATCGGTTGTATTATTATTGTTAGCCCGGCGCGCATTGAGGATCCTGCCGACGCTAAAATATTGCCCAACTTACCCATAGTTGGTTCGAAGTCAACAGCCCCTTGTATACGACGGTCCTCAGTCCCAAGCTGCAGATGTAGAACCTGGCCCCAGGCACCACCAGCTCGTGGGACGCACGCTTGCGCAGCACGAAGATCTTGAACGAAACAAAACGAGAACATCGCACACGCAAGAACCAGAGACTCCGAGCAAAAGTAACAAATTTTCAGTTTCATGCAATTTACGTTAGCAACGCGCCTCCGTCCCCGCGCCAGTCCAATGCCCGCGGCACAAGGATCTGAAAAAAATTCTATAAAAGTGCCATGCATACTTTTACGTTCAATACATCTACGTCCGTCCTCGAGCGCTCTTCTAAACGAGCTTTGATTCAGAGCGTCAATTCGCAAATTCTCATCGCGAGTTGCGATTTCACGCTCTCACATATTACACTATGTCAAAGCTGGTTTAGGAACCATTCATAACTTCTTGTGTGTAAGTGTTTCTTCTTATTTTTTTCTTTTCCATTTTGTCTTACCTGCCTGGCGAGTTGCTGCTCGTCTTCGATATCACCCGTAACAAATACTTGGCGCATATATGGCTCCGAGTTACGAGCCACCTGACCTGTAAGCACCAGTCAAAAGTGGCCATTACTAACCTGCGCTATAGGGGCTATTTTGCACGAAGCTAGAGTTTTGGAGAGAGCTTGATTTATAAGGTAAAGGATAATCAACACTTTGATGGTAAATTTAAAGAAGTTGGTCGCTTAAGCAACTTTTAGTAATTTCTTTTGAATCGTCATAAATGTTTTTAGTCAATTACATTGAAGTACTGAGACATACCGGTATGTTTTACTCGAAACGTTTGTAATACATTAACATTTATGACAATTTCTTACTGTTTTGTAATGATATGAATTAGATTTTTTTACTAACCATTTACCATCTAAGTGTACTTGGGTAATTAATTATTCAAAAGTTTTGTAATTAATTTGAGTTGATGTTCATTAATAAACCCCATAATTACTTCACCAGTGTTTACTGTTCAACCACAGCAGAATAACTTAATCACAAACGACGCGCGTAATAATAATTTGTCAACAACGAGAAGCCGCATGTTTATTAATGAACTTACATACTCGTTATCAATAATTTACTTGAGTTTTCATACTGTTAATAATAGCATTTTATCTACAGTTTTAAAAGGCACTTCGAGAGTTAGCATTTTATGTACCTGCCAGCTGTGCCCGAAGGAAAGAAAAATGCCATTACAGAAGCGAATAGCCTTTTATCTTAGATGAAAACAAAAAAGGGAAGATACGGCACTCACCCATTACGCGTGGTCCTGCAAAACTGAGTCCATGGACTCACTTTCATTCGGTCGCCGGTTGGACACTAACTTGTGTGATAGAATTAGATGCATCGGCGCGCAATAGCGAAACATGTTCTCGTCTCGCTCGGGCTTGTTGGTTTAGCATATCGCTTATTCACATAATTGTAAATGTGATTTGAATGAGTTAAAGCTGTGTGAGTTTATGTGCATGAGTGCGTTCGAGCCCATTTTTTCACGGCTGCTAGTAAGAATGTGCCGTATCTTCCCTTTTTTGTTTTCATCTAAGCCTTTTATGAAAGATTTTATGATACTCGAGCTGGCGATGGTCAAGACAGGTGGCTGACATGGCGGGTACATAAAACGGTAATATCCCGAGTTCCATTCGTATGATAATGTTGAACAAACCGGCAGATCATATAATAGCATGACCGCTCCCCTCTGTGTCTAAAACGGTACGCAGACCGACCGACAATCGGTTACTATGACAACCTGCAAAGTCGCAAAACAATGGACACGGAATGTGATCTTTATGGAGTAAGCAAGTGGAGGGATTATGGTATAAACAGACATATCCCATCTTTGACGTTGTTATTTATCGACGCACAGTTTTCAGCACGCATTCACTCGCACATACACTCAATTCAATGTGTAAAATTAGAAACAATATCCTAGTTTCTATTGAAATTAACAGCATTTAAACCTCCTTACTTCAGTCAACATTTAAAAGCCCAGAGCATGCAGGCCACAAAAAAACTAAGAGATGACAAAATATCCAGCGAAAAAAGAAGAGAACACTAACCAATGGTAGAGTTGTTAGTGGGCACAGTGCGCCAGCAGATGACACGCAGGTTTAGACTCTCCGCGAGTTCGAGAAACTTCTTCTCGATGTCCTGATGGTGGAGCTTATCCAGGAAAAAAATCCCGGTGGCATAGCGACCAAACGGCGGTAGATCAATCTGGTGTGTGTCTCTGTAAAGATGGTAAGAAATAACCCTGTTAACAATGCCATATCATATTTTGAAGATCGCAATGATTTTATTATAAATCTATTATCTAACTTTATTGCACAAAATAAAAACTTAACTAACAAAGATGAGAAATTATATACAAGGGCGGACTTATTTCAGTACAAATTTCTTTCAGCCAGCCAAATACATTTTGAAATATTGTTCGTAACTTTTAGACTGTAGAGTTAACCAATTTCGAACCCTCTCTACTTTTTCTTCTCGGAAGGGAGTTATTTTTAAAGCCTACTGACGTCAAACCATTCTAAGAACCTATTTAACAAAAACTTTTGGGCAAGGGTCCTAAAAATAGAGAGTTAAAAAACCGTTTTTTGCCACGGACGAGTGATATTTTTAAACCCTGCTGACATCAAACTATCCTCATAATTTGTTAACAAAGACCAGGCCCACGTTTGTTCATTGATAGGTCGGTTTGTAAACAAAACTTTTTTGTAACCTCATGTCAAATCGACTACGCAATCTATATCGAATTGTCATAATAAAATATTTATGTCAGTTATATGAAACTAAATAAGCCATTAAAATAAATAAATGTAAATCAAATAAGAAAGCAGCTGTCACAGGACGGACTGCGTTCAAACCCCAAACTCACACAAAACATCAGCTTATAGTCTCAGGACTGATCGCAGATAGTATTAAAATAAAATAAAAAATTAAAAAAAAGTTATATGAAACGTGCACCTGTTTGATCCACGTCGTTTTGACTAAACATCAAAGTCATTGAAACATCTGATAAAAGTTTCACTCACTCAATAACATTGTCTTTGTTGGCTAGTTTTCGAATGTTTTGTCAAGTCCATATCCAGAATGGAAAAAGGTCGTTGTTGGAGGGACAACAAGGGAATGTTTATTTTCAGTGTTTCCTTTCATCAATAAACTGTATACGGGTGTTAAAAGACCGCCAACAGACCCGAAAGCCACGCATACTAGACACCAAAACAAAGTACTTTTTCGATAAATTATTGCTGGGAAATGATTTTGGTTTTTTAGGTTATAATTTTGAAAAATATTTTATCACGCAATGGACGTTTAACGCACAGAAGTGATATTGCGCAAGCGTAGGTATCAGTTTATGTTACTTAAGCTTGAAGTGCCAATGTTCATAATACATTGCGGGTTTCAAATTTAACGTCGTTTTTTGTAAGAAATATTCATAATTTTGATATGGCTTCTTGAAAAGGTATGTTAAGAACTAGATACTAAATGCATTTCTGCAAAAAAAAAGTTTTGAAAAGTCCGACTTTGAGCCTCATTATCTCGGAAACCGTTGATTTCCCAAGCATAGTTCCTTGGGCAAAAATGATCCTTATGATAAGGAAAATACGTGGTTTCCCGCTTTGTTGGCGGTCTTTTAACACCCTGTAGATAGAGAACACTCAGCAGGGTCATTGCGTGTCCGGTAGAGGCACTAGGCTGAGAGCTCAGTGAGTACACTGAGTGACACGCTATGATACCTCTTTTTGACAAGGGTATCCTACCGTGTCCCTGACCGTACTATAAAAATCCGCGTGAAAATTGTGCCAAGTCTCGATCCGCATTCGCTGTAAAAAGTTGTGAGATATTGTGCAGCGCCAAGTCTGGTATTTTTGATAGCCTTGCCAATTTTTGTTTTAATAATAATAATAATAACAATTGGGGGACCCAATTGGTGCACCACGTTACATAAGATCAAAGCTGTCAAACGGGCCTCTACGTGTCGGATACGTCCCCACGCACGCCGTCTAAAGGACCGGGACTCTGTAGTCCCGTGAATCTTTACGATAGACATACATAATAATAATAATATTTAAATTTATTTCGATCAACTACGAGGATCATAAAACACAGTACAAGATGTTAGTAATACATAATTTAACCTAAGTTTAACCTACTGTTAGTAACATTGATTTAATAGGAACTCTACTTTATTTTACAGATCGTCCTATGACTTCTACGTATTTAAATATCGACCAGTTTTTATTACGTATGTTCACAAAAGTGGTGTTCTGAAGTCTGTATGTTCTAAGGTGGTTTATAGGTCCCAAGGTCCTAGTTTCTGGCATGAATGAAGGGATTTACAGCACGAGGTATTGGAGGCGAACGAATATATTTTTGGGATCTACGACGTATCCTCAATGTCGCTTAGAGGTCATTTTGAGTTGACGATGTCAGGGACTTAGATATTTTATTATTGGAGTCTAATTGTCGTTTGGGGTTTAGGTAATGTTACATCTGAACTCAATTAATAAGACATAATCCCTCGTCTATGCATAATCTTCTACTTCCAACTTGTTTGACGAAACCATACTAATGCGCTTTTTTATATCAGCAGTCATAACAACCGCACATAATGTAACAATGTAAAGTTATCAAAAGCAGCTGTGTAATGAAGTTACAGAATCTATATTCATAACTGTGTAATCCAAGAACATAACAACCAAAAGGTCAGACAGTCATTTTGTAGGTGGGAGAGGGACGGGGCGATGCGCGCGCACTGTGACGTCACAGCTGAAAACCTATCCGCAGGCTCACACTTTGTATTGACTGATTACCCGACCAAGTAGAGAGAGCGCTCCTTAGAAAAGCTACCAATTTTCCGTCTGATCTTGTGCATTTGGTCGGATGTTGTCTAGCCTTTAGGCTTGGAGGCGGAAAATTTTCTGTCGGTAGTTTTCAGATGCGGTTACATTAATTCGTACACTCAAGGTTGCCCAAAAGAGACCTTGTTATCTAACTGCAAGGTTAACTTGGAAAAAAAAAAATGCCGTTAGCCTAAATTATTTTTTGTTTTCTTATCGGCCGGGTTTGACGTCGCTTTGTGACGATGGTAGCCAAGGAAAGTAGTAATCTATTTATGGGTCACCTACATAAAGTTACATAATATATTTATCATGCAATCGATCTGATACGGCACCGTGCAGTCCTTTCCTTTTTAGAAAATCTTAGCCTGTAAAAAATCAAGAGCACTTACACCATAATCCGTTTATTGTATTGTTTATTGACGTTTATTTCTCTTCAACCAAACAAGTTAACGCTACTGACTATTGATAACCCACCAAATTATTAACATTAAAATTTAAACCTTTAATTAAATTAAACAGACATAAAAATTTAATTAAATACCTATGTTCTACCTCGATACATCTACCGATTATGTATTACTTACTGATAAAATAAAAATACTATGTTACATTTAGGGACCTCTAAGACTATTTCTGTTATATTTTTAAATGTTATCTGTTTTAGATGACTGTATGTGTCCTAAAGAAAAAAAAATGATAACGCGCCAATAAGGCTTCTGGGTAAAGTCCGAAACTAATCGGCTATCCCAATATAAAAATAATACTCAGAATGCCGATCTGTTCAGGGTACCTATGAATGACCATTACAAGTTATAAAACTGCCTGAGAAGTGTAAACAAACGGGTCAGCGCAGTCGATAACAGAGTAATTTGTCAATGAGGCGTAAGTTATGCAATATTGATGCAACCCACAAAGGATGTTTTGTCTAGTAGGACCACTGAGTGAAATGCGTGAATGTGTTAGTGTTTCCTGGGCATAATATCAAAATGCTAGGGTTTTCTTGCACCCCTGCTGGTGTGCAAGAGGTTACGGGTTCGAATGCTGTCCCGAGCGAATTTTTTAACCTTATTAAAATCTTTATCTACTCGCCGGTATTATTACTTCCATTTGTCTTCGTATCAAGTACTTACTGCCGGTTTCTGATTTGAGAAATTCGCTAAGCAAGTACTTAATATCGTTCTGCCTCTGCGCATTTCTCACAAAAGAACGTGACAGAACGATAGTTAAGTATTTACTTAGTAAAATTCTCAATTCAGAAACCGGGCCTTAGTCTTGATACGAAGACAAATCAAACAAACAATAATAATATGTAAACACTATCAAGTCGAGCACATCTCGAAAGCCATTCTAAGATTTCCGCTTACGTATCGCAACTAGCTTTCCCTGCGACTTCATCCCGGTAAAAAAAATCTCGTACCTGCAAACTTGTGGGCCCCGTTTCCCTCTCATAAACCTGGGGTGCATGAGTATAGTTAGCGGAAGAGTAGGTACAACTAACTATACAGGGCAATTTTCAAATAGCTTTATTCCCGAAACACGTCAACTTTAAAATGTGATTTCCAACAGCTTTTCTTCTACGACTTTGGTGAAGACGCTTTTAATTATTCCATGTCTTTTTTTTATATTTTTATTTCAGCGCTTACTAACAAATAGAAGCAGGAGTTTCTGGAAAGGTGGTAGAGAGAGAGAGAGTAGAGGGGCAGGAAAGCGCGCCGCTCAGGAAGTTTCAATAAATAAAATGTATCGAAATAAGCAAACAAATGTGTCGTCATAGAACAAAAGTTGTTGTCAATCACATTTAGAACTTGACGTGTTTCAGGAATAAAGCTATTTGAAAATTGCCCTGTATAGTTAGTTGTACCTACTCTACCGCTAACTATACTCATGTACCCCAGGTTTATGAGAGGGAAACAGGGCCCACAAGTTTGCAGGTACGAGATTTTTTTGGAGAGTAGAGTACTAAAACTTGGTAGAGCAGTGTAGCTTGGGGCAAGTAACTCTACCCGCCTTCCTTACTCTACAATTTTCAGAAAATTCACCTCTATATCCGCACTGAAGGTACCTACTCATTTTAATTAGTAACCTAGCCTTCAAGACCACTATTTACCGCGAATAGGGGCAATCGTCCCCTAGACAGTTTAAGAGCTTCATTTAACCCATTATTTGCACGCAGTTGTTTTATTTTTCAAGTGTATTGGTAGCAGATTCTGTTGTGATGCCAATATTGCATCCCACAAGAGGGAATTTATAGGGCATCAATACGGCACATTCCGCTCAACAGAGTGAGTAAGAGGAGAACGTATCGCGCGATAAAGTGCTAGAAAATTACACATTTTTCCGTACCTATGCTGAAACGAAAAGTTTTCGCGGAAAATAGTAAAATGCTTAAAAGGCTTACTGTAATAATGAGGTCTTACATGAATGTGTTGCAAGGTTGCGCAGATTTGCATTTGCGTGTTTTTTGGCCGTATTTTATTTACAGACCTTGAACTTAACCTTCAAAGCAAAGGTTACATCAAAGTTAAAGCAAATGTTACATAAAAGACTGGGCTTGATATAATGCACAACCCCCAGTATGGAATGTTTCAACTTGTCCAATCCAAGGGAAGATACGACGCAGGAGGAAACCCAAAAAATCATGGCTTGAGAACTTACGCAGTAGTTCCAAGAATCCACGAGCGCCTTGTTTTCTTTTGGCACCCTCAAAGGCAGAAATAGCCAAATTGATTGCCAACCTCTGATAAGAGACTGCACTGCAAGGAGAATAATTTGCTATTCCACACATCTCTAATTTGAAGCCCTACTTGCTGTCAATAGCTTGTTATTTGAAGAGGCAAATTGATAGGTATTATACATGGGCAGACAGACTGAATAGGGGACAAGACATACATAATGACTTCGCCTTGAGATAAAATGGTGCGGATGCCACCACAAACATAGTATTACCACCACTACCAGACAGTCAACACGACAGTTTGAAACCACAAATTGTTTTATCACTGAAGTTGTTTGTGGAAGTAATGACTTTGCTGTTATCGTGAATTGTCACAAAGGAGCGCATCTCAGATTCAATGATAGCGATGATGAATCGGTCATCGAATAGGTCTAACAAACATTTCTACCGTCTTACACTGCGTCATCCATCATCAACATCATTGATCGACAATAATTATTCTTCAATCGATGTCTATGAACTTCCATCGCAGATAAAATTGGATTCTGACAAGAATGCCAAACTTGTCGCCGTCCCTCTCGCATTCCTCTCGTTGGAGAGAGACAATGGTGCAGGAATTCGGGTGCGAATGTGAATAAAGGAGCATAGTCTATGTTTACGACAGGGCAACGACGCGTTGCGGCTAAGAATGGAACTGTCTGGCGAAATGCCAAAATCTCCATGTGGTACCGGCGGTTGCTTGGTACGTTCTAACGTTGTTAGATCCATCCTAGGAAAGAATAAAGTTGCAAAAGCGGCGTTGGAATGGTCATACAGGGGCACTCGAAAACCAACAGTCTAGTTGTATGTAGCACTGAAAGGTGTTCAACTGGCACACACGAAAGATAGGCTCTCGTAAGTAACAACAGGATTTTAATGATGAAGAGGAGTCAAATTACTCAAGTAGGTAGACGATATACCGGTAGATCCTACAGTTTTCGACGGTAGAGTCGACCGAGATTAAGTCAAATAATTAAGAAAATATTTATTTGCGTTTCATTATGGTAGTAGATAAGCAATGATGCAACTTGGTGTATTTTTGTGCTAAGAAGCATCATAAGAAAGACATGTCAGGCGTGGTTGGTATGTCGGTGTATAATTAATAATTATATAGGTATACGACATTGCTTTTCATTTCAATATATACTCTTAAATAGAGACTAAACCGTGTATCAACAACCTCAACAGTATTCCCGAAATGGAATAAAAGAAATAAATGTATATCTCGATTACTTATTCGTTTACCACAAACCCCTTCTTCCATTCAGACCAACAAACGGGGCAACATCTTTTCGTTCCTAACTATTTGATTGTTCGATGGGATTTATTTGTTTTACATACTCGTAGAATCTAATGCTTTCGTCCAAACAACATGGTAAATAGCTCGTTAATAACAAAACAAGTTTACCAAGTAATTTTATTAAAGTTTTACGCCAGATTATCTTCTGTTTACATTAGATTGTTATTGACGCCATCAAAGCGGCAATACTAAAAAATAAAAACAAACAATAGCTTATCAAAATCACGCTCACGATTGTATCTGTCGCGTGTTTTATCGATGAGAGACGAATTGGGTATTTTCCAAATTAATATAATTTTTAGGCTTTTCCAAATAGCCCAGCCGCAGAGGTATTCGGGTTGTAATGGTTTCCGCAATTCGATCTAGTTTTTAGGAGATTTTCGATTTGGCCAAATTAAAAGCCCAGATATCCAGATGAGTATAAGTCGCCATGACACCCCTGTTCGTAATGATTATTTGATTATTTTAGGGGCGCGCATTGTTGAGCTTAAGGAATAAGGAGCACCTTCATCAATAACAATAGAAAGAAGGCAAGATAGGAACGAATGAAGTATAGGAAGCTGGTTTCAAAAGACTTAAAATTAGAAGTACGAGTAAATATGACGAGTACCTATTTCGTAAGTTATTCTGTTTTGTTTTTATTTTGTGCCAATTTCCTTTCCTTTAGATTAAACAAATCCGTCTTACAGTTGTCGGCCATCGCTCACTCGACTAGACATTCAAGGCCTTCTTTGATATACAGAGCTAACACAAGTTGACCGACGGAAATATTAGGAACTAAAATACTTCCATAGTCGAAGGTGCAATTGGTATACTAGGTGTCGCCCTCCGTATAGGCCAAGCTGCTTGCGTCTTGGGCATTATTTCCATCCTCATGCATAAGTCATGGGGCGAGTGGTATCTACTGCACAATATTTGCATTACACGAGATAATATCACCATTATCTATTCTGAGGAAAATGGCTTAGGCATCTAGAATCTAGATGATTGTGCACGGTGCAGACAGATTACCTTCGGAATTCTCTACGCAAATATCAACATTCAGAGCGAGATACACGAAAGAAAACGTACGAAAGGAACAGTCAGCGACACGCTAGGATGCCCTTTTAGCGGGTCACTGACGTATAATGTGGTGCTGGAGAAGGCTGCTTAGAATACCTTGGACGGCAAAGCGCACCAACGAGTCCATAATTAAAGAACTAAAAGTCCAAAAACGCTTATCTACTATATGCCAAGAAAAGACCCTCAACTTCTTTGGACACATAATGCGGTCGCCCAGGCATAGTCTAGAGAAGCTCATTATATTGGGGCAGGTGAATGGCAAACGCGCCAGGGGAAGAGCTCCAACCAGATGGTCTGAGCGATAAGGGCAGCGGCTGGAGGAAGCATTCACCGGGCAGTTCATATGACGGAAGACCGCTCCCAATGGAAGCGAGTACGACATGGTCGCGATCCTCAGCCATGAGGAATCGATTAAGAAGAAGAAGACGTATTATGCGCGGGATGAGAATGGGATGCGACCTTCTGGAACTGAGACGCGCGCGGTAAGCAAACTCGCGTCGAAGCAACCTTGTCAAAGATAAAGTATATTTTCGATTGACTTCGACAAGGTTCTATCCCATTCTCATCGCGCGCGGATTATACTTAGTTACTTTTAGTGTCTTCTCCTATCGTAGGTTCGCAATCAGTTTGGCCATTTCTCCCTTTGAGGCTACCAAACGAAAGAAGGAGCTCGTGGATTGGCGTAAGTTCTCAAGTCATAATATTTTGGGTCTTCCAGAACTCCTCCTGCCTGGTATCTTGCCTTGGATACTTGTCCTTGTCCATACTTCCATAAATTGAAAACTGGAAAAGCCACAGAACAGATATCCTGGTCAGGAAATGAATGCGGCGAATGAAGTGTATTGCTCACATCCAACCAAATTACGGCAGACTGAAGCCAGACGTCGAAAAATAAATGTGCGAAAAGCTAAGACCTACATTTCTAGACTAAAAATACAACGAAATGTGTGAAGTTTGAAGCAAGGTAGTAAAATGTCTCGCTATTCTGCAGATCCAAAATATAGAGATGCAAAATATATTGAAAACAAGGAGATACAGCGAAACCACTAAATAAAAAAAACACCGAATTTTAATTTCAAGTTAGAATATCTCATAAACGGCTAAACCGATTTTGATGAAATCTAGCTAAGAACACTCTCGATCGAGTCACCTTTCAAACAAACAAAAAAACCAAATCAAAATATGTTTACCTGTTTGGGGGTTACAATGTCAGAGACACAGATACTCGCGTCAAAAATTTAACACACTCTTTTTGCGTCGGGGTCACCATACAGTCTGGCTGTAAAACATTTTGAAAATATCTGTTAGGTACCTATTTGTTTTGTGGCTAAGCCGTGTAGCAACCATTGTGTTAGCAGTTAGCTACCACGCATTGCTCACATGGGGCGTGCGCGTTTTATCGCGCTAATCTGTAAGCCCCCTAAGCTGCAGTACAAGTTTATACAACCGCCAGATATCTGCACTATTGGTGATGCTATCCAGGGGATTAATTCTCGGGAAACTAGCATTTGACACATCTCGAAGGAAAGATCTAATTTTGCTGCAAATGTCACACCTCCCTATTATCACGAAGTCATCTTTGACATAAGGCACGAGATTTCTGCGAGATGTTTGCTTTTTTCGCTCGACATGACTCGGGTGGTCGGGAGCAGTCGGGATCGAATTGACATGAGATGTTTCCTTTGAGACGTGTCGAATGCGAGATTCCCGAGGATTAGCCCCCAGGGGCTGTAAAGAGATATTTCTCCTGCAACTGTAGTCCATCTACGTGCGGAAAGACAAGACTTGTGTTTCCTGTGGGCTAGGCCGACTGAGCTGTCAGGGTGGCGTCGGTGCTGGGCAAGCCATCTAAATGTCCCAGGGAATGCAGCGTTCGAGTGGTCAGTTCACCCATCTTGTGTGAGCGAATTTGAACGCTGTATAAATGATCTGTCTTAGATGCAAAGGCCTAACTAAGTAGTAACGGCTATCCAAGCCCACTTTACCCTCGTCACGTTTGAACTGAAGCGCATTTTCTGAAGGGGACTAGGATTAGGATGGCTGAAGATAGCAAAATGTACCCTGAGTATACCCGGCGTACCATGAGAAGACTAAGGACCTGGGCCCTTAGCCTGTAACGCAATGGTGCCAAAATGGGCTCCCGGTTGACAGTTTTAATTGCGATTTATTAATACTGTCGGTACAGTTTCGGTACTTTTAATGTTTTTGTAGTACAGCAAAGATTATTATGAGTCTAATTCTAGAGGATTAGTTCGCTGGTTGTAGGAGAACAACGAAAAAATCCCGGTTTTGTCCTTCTACCTGGGACGCCATTGACACGCCATTATGTTACAGGCTAAGGCCCCTGCAATGAAATGGACAATCGTGACAGTCTGTAACGCAATGGCGTGTCGATGGCGTCCCAGTAAAAGGACAAAACCAGGGCCACTACAAAAACAATTAAAAGGACCGACAGCATTAACTGGGAGCCCATTTTGGCACCATTGAGTTAAAGACTCAGGCCCCTGGATTTAGTAACCGAAGATGCTTTACCCGCGGCCTCGCTGGGACTCCCAACTCCCATCTCATGTAAGCGAGGAAATAAGATATTTTCGAAATAACAAGAGGTCTTTTTTATAAATGGATAGTGTATAGGTAGGTACATTTTATTTGTATAAAAGGTTTTTTGGAATCGGTACACTAGTTCCTCTGAAATAAGATATTTTTACGTCTTTATAACATTAGTATACACACGACAGAACGTCAGACTACACTTTCGGTGTAAAGTTGCCGCTAACGTAACCGAGTAGTGTGCTCGCGTGTAAGCATCGAAGTGCTGTCCTGTGACAACCATGCTGATTACAAAAAGCGCATGTCGTTTTTTTACGAGCTAAATAGACTGCAATTTAATTATTGCCTTTTTATTGCTCGATTACTATGGTCTTACCACTGTGGAGGTATGATAGGCAAGGGATCATTAACTTAATCATTATTACTTTATCTAAAGCTTTTAGGCACGTTATATTACGATATAACGACAAAGCCTTAGCAAATCTATCGTAAGCGTAATAGAGGATAATCAGCTAACTGCCGATTTCTGAATTGAGAAATTCACTAAGCAAATAGATAAGTATCGTCCTGTCTCTGCAGATTTCTCACAAAAGAGCGTGACAGGACGATACTTAAGTATTTGCAGTAAAGTAAAGTTTACATACTTACCTACTTAAATAATTTAGTAGGTAGTTAATAAATATCCGATAGTAAATTAGATACCGCATGTCATTCAAACTGCATCTTGTTTGTTATAGTTATCATTTTACGACCTTAACCGTCCATTGTTTTCCAATTGTTTGCGTTCATATTTCTTGATAATATGCGATTGTGCTAGAGGGATAAGCGTCACTTTTGACACAATAACTACGGTCCTAAGATAGCCTTAGGAGCGCAGTTATGGTGTCAATAGTATTTTCCATCCATTGACAGAGCCCACAATCCTGTCGTTACTGATGAGAATCGTAGAAAGCCCATCGTAGAACATGTAACCTAAATTGACCCACTTTGCGTACCAGCCAGACTAACGTTCTTAGGAAGCAAATTCCTTTTGGTACTGATGAGAATCGTAGAAAGCCCATCGTAGAACCTCTAACCTAAATTGACCCACTTTGCATACCAGCCAGACTAACGTTCTTGGGAAGCAAATACCCAGCGAGATGTCATTGCAGCACCAAAAGTTTGGGCAAGGTTAATAAAATACAATTGACCAACTACGAATGTAGGTTGGTGACTAGACATCGATAGCAAATAGCGCAGATATGCTAATTTGTACAATTTAGCACTTGACAAAGAGCGACATATAACTACATCACATTATGTACTAGTAACCACTCGGTCAGTACCACGATAATGCTGCGTAGATTACTCGTAAGGTCGGACTTGTTTTGGTCCCATTATGTGATTACAACTATTGACGATTGGGTGATTACGTTGTGGACATTATTTACGCTCGCGTGCTTGAGTCGCAGTTGCGAGTTTTAGGAGGATCATAAAATCTGCTTTGGAAATTTGAATTCCTCCTTTTTGTTGCATTTAGCAAAATTTAAATACCTAATCGTTAGTTTCGCAATGGCATTGTGCTGAAACAATTAGAATGAGAAGCAAACATTTGTTTCAACTATAATTATCTTCTCCTTCTTTCTGTGCCGTCTCCTATCGGAGGTTGGCAATCAGCTTGGATATCTCGTCCTTCGAAGCTGCCAAACGAAACGACGAGCCGGTATGTCCGCCACAAAATGCGTAGCAACATGTATAACCTCCTTCAACTTATTATACGAGGCAAGGTACAAGGATACAAGATACCAAGCAGAAGAAGACCCAAAATTTCCTGGCTTAGAACCTACGCGTATTGTTCAATATGCGTGGACCCCAAGGACAACAAACAAAAGTATGAACTCTTTCCCCACAAGTCCTAGCTAGTGTAAAAAAAAACAAAACTGCAGCTACCAGGAAAATTTTCAGGAAGGAACACCGGTATTTTCCCCAGATACGCTATCTAAATCAGCCGATAAGGAAAGCACTCTCCCGCAAACCAGAGATAAGAAAGCAAAATCGTCAGTCATATGAGCTTGTGTTCGAGATAAACCCTGGAGATAGCATACTCACCTAGTTGTTTCAAAATGAAGCCGATATTTGGAATGTTTTTATACAAAACATATTAGAGGCACAATTTGTACGGTCGGCCACAATATCAGATACCCCATGGCAGCTCTTATCGCGCGCGGCATAAGGGCGCCAATCGAACAAAAAGGGGTATCTGAGACTGTGGCCGACTGTACTTCGTAAACGGTCAAATACAATATTACTTAAATAACGCCTGTAGCCGGAGGTATAGGCTAAGACGATAGTTAGCCACTTGCATCTCTAACTATTAAAAGGATGTCAAGACGGCAAGAAAAAGGAAAATCGTATCAGTAGCAGACTAGCAGAGCTGTAGGTAAGCTATTATTTAGGTATTTGGATATCGTAACACATTGTGAAATCTGACTGGTTACCGATACGATGACGAGGTGTCAATGCTTCAGTCACGATCTTGAAGTCAGGGAATAGAATACGATGATAATGCTAATGTCTGTTGAGGAGATTATGATATGACGGAATCATAGAAAAAAAAATGGTATTGCCCGCGACTTCGTCCGCGTGGAATACAAAAAAGGATGTGGTTTAACTTGCCCCAAAGAGAAATAGCATGATAATATTATGTAGCCTAATTTTATTCTGATTTCTAAGCTATCTCTATTCCAAATTTCATGCAAATCGGTCCAGCCGTTTCAGCGTAAAAGAGTAACAAACTCACCCACCCACAAACTTTCGTTCGCATTTATAATAATTATAAGTAGGATACGCGACCAATTGAGTATCTCCCCTCCTCCTTTAATTTTATCGAAGCCGGTTAAAACCGGTTTCCCCACATCGTTCTTCTACGTCTCGGAGGAATATTACTCTCGGTAGTCTAGTCAAGCTGTCAGACCATTGAATTCGCGTCCCCAGCCCCACCCTCTAGACTGCGCCCATTTATTCCCTGCTGACGATTCATTACAAATAAAGGCCAGGGTGACCAGATTTTAGCCAACTCGATTCGCCTAATTTTGACTTCCGAGTAGCCTAAATCGCGTCTATTTAGCCTAAGACGCCTAACTTTTTGAGCCTAGTAGCCCAAATTTAGCCCAAATAAAGAAGAAAAAAACTTTAAAAAGACAGCTTACAGCAAAAAATAAAAAAATATTTTCTATATTTTTTTTTTCAATTCATTATTTTTGTTCTATTGCCAAAGTTCACCGACACAATCAGTGGAAGAAACCTCCTTTCCACGTGCATATTACGTTCCGTTACAAGCATTTTAAGGGATAATCAAGGAATTGTTCAATAAATTTACGATAATAGCCTAAATCGCCTAAATATATATGAAATAGTCTTGAGATAGCCTAAATCGCCCGTTCCCATTTTTTAGGTAGCCTAACTGGCTACTGTAGCCGATCAGATTTTATGGTTGCCATTTGACCCCCTCAGATAGCCTAAATGGCGACAATTCGGAAGGCAAAGTTTTTTGTTCGAAAGTCCGTTATTGGCTTAATCTTATCTTTAGACAATATTGAGAAACTAATTTCATTATTTTTTATTTTGATTCAGTAGCTTGGATTTTACAACGTTTCAAAGATACGGTTTTATGACCTTCACGCGACGGTCTGCATACTGTTGGCGGTCATAGGAACAAAACATTTTAGCGCATAAAAACAAAACTACTGGACCAAAATAAAAAATATTGAAATTAGTTTCTCAATATTGTCTAAAGATAAGTTTAAGCCAATAACGGACTTTCGAACAAAAAACTTTGCTTACCCAATTCGCCTAGTGTGGTCACCCTGAAACAGGCCAATCCAATCTATGGGAAGTCCTTGAAGCTACGCAAGGCGGGCATGTCGCGTCTATTTATATACCCAACTACGAGTATTACAGGACAGCTACCTGGACAAAATAATTTCAGGAAAAGGTCATGGACTTTTCCTGGCTAAATATGAGTTGGACCAATAAATTGGTGCCTCAGCTTACTCTTTAGTTACGAAATACTCTTTAGGACGAATAAATCGGTGTCGCAGCTTACTCTTTCGTTACGAATTACTCTTTAGGACGAATAAATTGGTGCCTCAGCTTACTCTTTAGTTACGAATTACTCTTTAGGACGAATAAATTGGTGAACCAGCTTAGTCTTTGGTGCAGTTTTTAATACAGAATAAGCACACTGATATCCTTACTTAGGCTTACTTAAGTTAAAGCATGCACGCGTAAGATTAATACAGACTCAAGAGTCTTACGACATGCGTATTGGTACTATTTTGGTAATTACAACATTATTGTGTGAAATATTGGCCAATAAAGAGAGCTTAACGGCCATAGTAAAGTTCTAGTTGGACTACAGCCAAAGACTAACAGAAACCGAAACTTGAAAAATGTAGCCTTACGCCACAAAATTGTTTAAAAACAGAAGCACTATTCCAGCCCGCCTTCCATAAAATTTTTGCGACTAACAAAACAATAAATTTTATGGCTATTGCTTTGCAGGCATATGTTACTTTAGATGGCCCAGAGTTTTTTTTTTTTTATTTTTTTTATATTTTAGTACAATAATACAAAAAGTTTACAAGGTTTCGCCAAACTGCAGAGCAGTTTAGGCCGCCTCAGTTTTACGAAGGTTCTCATCTATTGTTTTTTATTTAAAGAATTAAAAATACAAAATCTTAAGATATTTCTTCGCGCTGAGCTAATCTTCTAAAGCCTTCCTGCCTGTTTAGTTCTGGCCGGGAGCCAAGGGCGAAAAGTTCCAGTAAATCGATAACAGTGCGTTTGGCCCGCGTGTCGCCGCATTGGATCGTTGCTTTCTCCAAAGACGTGCCAAATCGAACGACAAGCTTTGTGGAGTGTTTTTAGATTAACGGGCTTCATGTACTTCTTTTACTACTTCATGTATTCCTTCTGTAGATGGGTCTTGGCCTGATAAATTATATTTTTTATGATACCTGTCGTCAAGGGCGTCGCCAAGGGGGGGCAGGGAGGGGCAGCTGCCCCCCCCTAGAGATTCTAAAAAAGTTGCCAAATATAATGCAACCAAAGTCCTAAGTCTTTGAGTTAATTTGCTTGAAGTTCAAGCCTTGAGCAATTATTCCCGTACGTCGAAACTAGAATGAATTCACCAATTCCACTCATAATATTCCGTACGCTCAACTACGCTCTGGCTGTAGATGTAAGGCTCGTAGTACAAGTGAAGCTTCATGTGCTGTCGACTTTACCTACAATTCATACCTAATTTTCTCATTCATAGAGAATGAGAAAAGTATGAAATGTAGTAGGTAAAGTCAACTTGCCCCCCCCTGCGCCATCGGCTGGCGACGCCCTTGCCTGTCGTTTTAGTATGTTTGACATTTTATTATTTCTACTATCTACTTTGTCATCTACTGATCCAGATCTTAACGTAATGTGTTGTGTTGTGGGCGCATGTTAGCCTTATCATTTCATGTAATCGACACAATTTATCGGTACAAAACGGACTCTATGGAAACGATGCTCTCTTTGCTTTTTTCACAATTTATCGGTACAAAACGGACGATGGAAAACGATGATATTTTTGCTCACATTGTATTCTTGACGTGTTTTCTCCCGAAGAGCCATGTTGGTCGTGAGTGCACTATGTTGGTAGGTACATACCTCAGTTGTGCGCAGTAGAACTGGTGCGGTTTGTGGTCGGTACATACTTCAGTTGCGCGCAGTAAAACTGGTGAGGTATGGCGGTCGGTACATACCTCAGTTGTGCACTATGTTCGTCGGTACATACCTCAGTTGTGTGCAGTAAAACTGGTGAGGTATGGCGGTCGGTACATACCTCAGTTGTGCACTATGTTCGTCGGTACATACCTCAGTTGTGTGCAGTAAAACTGGTGCTGTGTGGCGGTCGGTACATACCTCAGTTGTGCGCGTAAAACTGGTGAGGTATGGCGGCCGGTACATACCTCAGTTGTGCACTATGTTCGTCGGTACATACCTCAGTTGTGAGCAGAACTGATGCGGTATTGCGGTCGCTACATACCTCAGTTGTGCGCGTGAAACTGGTGAGGTATGGCGGCCGGTACATACCTCAGTTGTGCACTATGTTGGTCGGTACATACCTCAGTTGTGCGCAGTAGAACTGATGCGGTATGGCGGTCAGCACGCCGGCGCCATCACCGGTATCATTGTCGCAGGCGCACGCGCCGCGGTGCTCCATGCGCTTCGCGAGTGTCTCGGCATCGCGGACGATCTGTCGGGGCAGGGCAGTTTTAGAGGACGTCAGAAATGGGATATTTTGTTTGAAATACAAGATATGGCAGCCTTATTGCTGATTAATTAGTATTTTAGTCAACCACTAACAAAAAAATTTGAGATTAAGATGTTGAATTTTTAAAATTTTCCTTGTCCATATTAGGCATGACTTTTAGCTAAGACAGCTTTGAGAGATAAAAAATTTTTTTTTCTTTTAGAATGCAGAATAAAATTTGGTATTATAAAGTACCTACTTTAACTTGAACAGTTTGATCTTGCTTAACGTAGCAGCAAAATTTCCAATCACCGCAGGAGGTAATTGAATAGTTGGACCACTTTGATGTTAATGTCATAGCCAGAACATTTAATTAAAGCTTTATTCAAGGTTGAGCGGTGTCACTTACCTTATGACTACGCTTTCCGTCGATAGCAACCACAAAACCAACACCGCAAGCCTCGTGTTCGTTCTGAGGGTCGTACAAGCCTTGCTTGGGCGGCCCTTCCCACTCCATACCTAGAAACGTAACAATAAGTGTAAAAGAAAAGTCCCATCTTGGTGCTTTGTAGTGTGTACCTCTGTTTTTGTGTCTGTCTGTCGCATCGTACGTAGCTCCCAAATGGGTAAACCGATTTAAATTTCATTTTTTTTATTATTTTAAAGGTGACTTGATGGAGGATGTTCTTAATCAGTTTAGCCATTTATAAAATATTCTAATTACTTTTTTGTTTTTTCTAAAGCACTAACCCGTGCTAGGGAATAATTTAAACATTTATAATAAGTTGAAAAAATTCACTCGGGACAGGACTTGAACCCCATTGGGTGGTGTAGATTAGTGCAAACTAATCACACCAGATGGCGCCCCCCGTCCAGTTGACGGAGACTAGTTGAAGAAATTCGCATCGACAGTTACTTGACTCGGTAGCTCAATTGGTAGAGCGCCTGCACGGTGTGCGGAAGGTTGCGGGTTCAAGTCCTGTCCCGAGTGAATTTTTTCAACTTATTATAAATGTTTAAATTATTCTAATTATTGAAATTAAAATGTTGGGCTTTTTTTAATTTTCATCCAACGTCTTTAGTTAGAGTAGCAAAAAAGTTTATAGTTATGTCAGCTGCTGCCTTTTTCAGGTGTTTGGCATTCACCTGAACCAAGTTTATGGGCAAGGTGAATAGGGGAGATGAGTCAAAAAAAAAATAAGGATCCTTTTCAAGAAAAAAACTAATCTAAGTTGACGTTGAAAAGGAATTTCAATCCTTTTTTAATCTCGATAGGTAGATGAAGTCAGTAAAAAAAATCTAAGTACCTACTAGGTATTTTTCTTTATTGGCCTTTCCTCCGATTCCATGGTTCACCAACAAAGTTGTCAAATAACAGTCTTATCAGTTATTTAACTACTTGCTGGTGTCTTATTCTGTACTGACTCTTCCTAAAACCAAGTGCCTTACCTCAGGCTACAGGGTCAATGATTCTTTTTTATAAGACTTCATTCATGAGTTAAATTCTGGGGTCGGCACATAGTGAATCTATAGAACTTATTTGGTTTATTCTACCGACCATAGAATTGTAAAATGGAACCGAAACATTAGATTAGATTGGCAAAGTCAAAGGTGAAATCATCTAAAAACAATTGTACAGTAGGTAGACAAGACAGCACCATACTGCACTCTATTCAGATACATCACAGGCGACTTTGGAACGAAAGTGTAACCGTCTGCGTGCTGTTGACTGTACAGACAAACAGCTGGCTGGACTTGAACTTCAAAATGGGAGTAGCTAAAATCAATAACACCAAATCGACAACAGCATGCTGCAGCACTCTGCTTCAGTCCCGTTTTTTGCCGCATACATTGAGCTTCGAACCGAGTCAATAACGACATAATAGGTACCTACCTAATACGGCTGCGGAGATAGGAACAAGCACCGATGATTGCTTGTGAAATCTTCAACAACCTTTATTTTGTTATCAATGTTATGGGCGTTAAATAGTACTTGTAAGAAAGCCACAAAGGGGCGACCAACTTCTGACGATTAATTGTGGCTATAGCAGAAAATCAAGCGAGAATTAATCAGAAAACGGCAGGTTAGCTCCTTCTTCAGGCACTCACCTCAGAGTAACTACAAGAAATTGATAAAATTCCGTTTGAAACCGGCACTATCGTAACTTCACACTTATATAGATATCAAACAAGCAGTCAGCAACACAAAACAACCGTTGAAAACTTTCGTTTATCACAAAAATCGTCGGCAAAATCGCAGTGACCCTCAAAAGCCAACCACAGCAACCGGTCAACCGAAATGAACTGAAAAAAAACTTGAGATGAGTGAGTGAAAGATATTGAATTTTCAGACTGCGTTTCAAAATATACTCAATGATGCATGTACGAATTTTCAATAATGGGTAAATATTGAAACGCAGAATGGCAATAATGTTGTACTACTACTTTTAAATTTTATCGATAATAATTAACTAGTTTCTTACCGCGACTTCGTCGTCGCAGACTTGGATAAAAAAAGAACCAATAATTTTACTGATTACTGCCGATTCCTAAATTATGAATTTTACTAAAGGTATCGTTCTGTAGCTACAAAGAAGAACGTGATAGATTTCTAAAAAAATACAAGAGTTTGTACGGTCGGCCACAATCTCAGATACCCCATGGCAGCATCGCGCCCGGCATAAGGGCGCCAATCGAACAAAAAGGGGTATCTGAGACTGTGGCCGACTGTACCTACTCTACTCCTTCATAATGTTTTGATTTCATATCGACTTACTAAATATGTATAGGAGGACTTCTCTTTTCAGCCAAATCTTTCCAGCCATTTACACGTGAAAGAGGAACAAATGCACAAAACTCATAAACTACCTAGTCATGAAGACAAAAACAGATAGGTGCGTACGGTACGAACGACCGATCAGAAGCAATCAAACATATATTTTTTTGTGTTTGTTAGAACCTTTTTCTTCTTGCCCAGACATTTTGACGAATCTTTGAGTGAATTTTCAATTTTAATATTACATTTAAATGACAAATAAATAAGTTCTAGTTTAATCGGAAGCCTTAAAGTTGACTTTGACTACGCATGCCTAGTCTGAAAACGCGGCGTAAAGCCGTTTACATTCATGCTGATGCATTACTTAACGTTCGATATAAATAATTTGTCATGCTGGAATGACACCATTCTGTTCTGCTATGCCATGCAAGCTAGCGATGCATGTACACACGACAGCACGTCGACCTTTACACGCTAGCACTATACTCGGTTGCGTTACGGGCGACTTTGCAACAAAAATGTACAGTCTGACATGCTGTCGTATGTACACAAGACAGCACGTAGACCCTTACACGCTAGCCCTCTACTCAGTTACGTTAAGGGTGACTTTACAACAATAGTGTACAGTCTCACGTGCTGTCGTGTGTACGTCCTAATAAATGAATGATTACCTACGAAAGTCAAATAATTTAAAAATACTGATTCTGATAATCGAATGAAACCATATTAGTAGTTAGTTGCTAATATCAAAACACTAAGTTCTGGCTGCACTACAATAAGTGTTTTAATTAGAATAAAACCACGTAAGTTGGCTACGATTTTGATCAATAAAGTCTGTTTAGCATGTAGATTCTGATCATTAAAATCTATCCCAGTTATTAAAATAAAAGATAAGTACTTAAATATAATGAAAATCTTTATTTGCTTCAATTACACCATATTACAAAAAATATGAGAGCAGTATTAAATATCTAGTGTGTAGGATAATATGCTTTATCTATTTGAACTCCCAAATTCCTAAACTAGGCAGACTATCTTAGGAGTTAGGGCTCCTTCTTATTAAATGAAAATAACGTTTCCCCAAACGTTAGTCTATCGACATCAAATTAATTAATAGAGATGGACATCACTAGAATAGACACCATTATCAATCATTCATTCGGTTCGTTCGGTCATTCCATTCGTTCGAAAAACGTCATTCATTGTTTGTCATTCTGTCATTTGAGCGCGAATAAGTTGGGTGTTTGTTTGTAAATATTTAGACATGTTTTAGAATAATTCTAGTAAAACAGTTACAGTGCTTTCAACTATAAAACTCATGAGTAGACATTGTGGGACTGTATGAGGCGGACTCTGTGTATTTTTTCCAACAGTGCAGTGTAATCAATTCTCGTCAGAATCAAACCAATCTAAAACCGCTTCAACTCGCCGAAAATTTGTGTCCTAATCGCGTTTCCTCTCCGAATCTCCTGTGAAACCGTCAAAAATGAGCCTGAGCCGCCTCCGAAGTGTCATCAAGCCCGAAAACCTAGTGAAAGTTTCGCCGCAATGCATCGCAGTGGTGTCGAAACTGCTGGGACCTTGTGCCAGTCGCGGCCTGAGTAACTCGCGTCCGCAACATGGATCTATTGCACAACAGTCGGCCAAGCCCGACTGGAACCGCGCCGTTAGCGAGGCGGAGAAGATCGTTGGGTATCCGACCTCCTTCCTCAGCCTGAGATGGGTGATGAGCGACGAGATAGCGAATGTGGCGCTACACCTCCGGAAGCTGGTCGGCAGCAACCATCCGCTGCTGAAGACGGCTAAGTAAGTTGGTTGACCGTCTTGCGTGGTGTTTCAGGGGCATAAAATTAGTTGGCATGAGAATGAAGCCTTGACAATAGGTTATGTTTGATGATCAAGCATCTGTAACCTCACTAGATAGGAGAGGGGAACTTACTCTTAATTGAGACTTTCGCTTACATCACGGGTTAATAAAATTTACTAAAATTTAATAAGGCCTCTAATAATATAAGCTTTAAGTTATGTCATAATCATAACATCAAAATAAAAACAATTAAAAAGACATCAAACTATAAGAGAAATTCTAGTTTGTTTTATAAATAAACCGGCGAGTCAGTCCTTCGCATTGAGACCTGGAATTCCAGTGTAGAACTTGTTCCGAATGCTAATTTGCTAATGTATGTAACATTGACTCATAAACTGATCTACCCACTCTGTACTATCCTAATGTGGCATCTGTTGGCTCTGTCTAAATATCTACAGGGTGCACTCTAAGTCGATAGCGGAACTTTAAGTAGGCTGTCTAGTGATCAATACAAACAACTTAAACTAGGTGGCGAAATAAATGGAGCAAAAAAATTATTAGCTGTTTCATATATTTGGCGCAGTACTGAGTGGACCTTTTGTATGGAACAGCTTATATTTTTTTCGCTCCATTTTTTTCGCCACCTAGTACAAGTTGTTTGTATTGATTAGTAGACAGCCTACTTAGAGTTTCGCTATCGACTTAGAGTGCACCCTGTAGAATGTCATAAAATTTTTAAATGGCATATTTTCTGGTAGAAAACCTACCTATTAGGTTCTGTATAGATATATCAGCTGCTCCAAAACTTTTGGTCTGTAGGCACCGATTTTTTGTGAACTTTTCAATACCTTACTTCATTCAACAAATTACTTATAAAATGTAATGAAAAATGTAAATAATAAAATTAATAAATAATAATAATTCTTATAGGAAGATAATTAATATAATACTAATTGATATTTACATACTAATTGATATTATACACATCATAAAATGTAATCACAACAATATCTGTTAAAAGTGTGTTAATATTTGAGGGATGTTGGATGTTTGTTACTATTTCACGCAAAGCTAGTAGAATATAAAGCAGGGAGGTGTTTCTGAGGACAGGGTACTCTGCAGTACTGTGAGGAACTACACCCACGCAACCTCACTAGAGACCTATTTCCACAGGAACCTTATCTACAACGGCAAGAATAACACGCAAGCCTGGGGCCTCATCGTCCTGTTGGTGTCCAAGGCGGCCGGACACAGCCCCGAGATACCTGACATGGAACAGGATAAGGCTGCCGGTGTGTTGCACAGGTAATTAATAGTCTTGTATTTTTTCTGGATTTAGCCGATTGGTATAGGTGTCAAGCAAGCCTATACTCCATCTAAACATGTCCCAAATGTATACTATAGTGTGAAAAGTCTGGGGTAGAGTAGCACGGTAGTGCAGTAGAGTGTAGTTGCTCTACGATATCATAATTTTCTAGTAAACTACGGTTTATCATCTCCCCATCGCCGCTATATCAGTATCTCTTATCCCCTCGAAGCTAGTTTTTTTTCGAAAAACAGTTCTCCGTACAAATACTTTTATCCCTTTTAAGGATGTGGGCTTTTAAGGATGTAGGATTTTAAGGTGATCTCTTGAATCTTTCCGCAGCCAGCGCGCCCTCGCCGAAGTAACCGAGATGATCCGCACGAGCCACCTGGTGCACAAGGGGCTGGTCAACATGAACGTGCGACAGACGCTCGCCGCGCGCGACCCTGATGACATGATGTTCGGGAACAAGATCGCGCTGCTCAGCGGCGACTACCTGCTCGCCAACTCCTGCTCCGAGCTCGCCAACTTGAGGTGAGCCGGGCTTCTTTCACAGGGTTGTAAGCGTCTTTCAGATTGGAACAGGATCGCGTTGCTCAGCGGCGACTACCTGCCCGCCAGCTCCTGCTCCGAGCTCGCCAACTTGAGATGAGCCGGGCTTCTTTCACAGGGTTTTAAGTTTAGATTGGAACAAGATCGCGTTGCTCAGCGGCGACTACCTGCTCGCCAACTTCTGCTCCGAGCTCGCCAACTTGAGGTGAGCCGGGCTTTTTTCACAGGGGCCTAAGCGTCTTTCAGCTTGGAATAAGTTCTCGCTGCTCAGCGGCGACTACCTGCTTGCTAACTCCTGTTCCGAGCTTGCCAACTTGAGGTGAGCCGGGCTTCTTTCACAGGGTCCTAAGCGTCTTTCAGATTGGAACAAGATCATGCTGCTCAGCGGCGACTACCTGCTCGCCAACTCCTGCTCCGAGCTCGCCAACTTGAGGTGAGCCGGGCTTCTTTCACATGGTTCTAAGCGTCTTTCAGATTGGAACAAGATCGTGCTGCTGAGCGGCAACTACCTGCTCGCCAACTCCTGCTCCGAGCTCGCCAACTTAAGGTGAGCCGGGGTTCTTTCACAGGGTTGTAAGCGTCTTTCAGATTGGAACAAGATCGCGCTGCTCAGCGGCGAATACCTGCTCGCCAACTCCTGCTCCGAGCTCGCCAACTCGAGGTGAGCCGGGCTTCTTTCACAGGGTTCTAAGCGTCTTTCAGATTGGAACAAGATCGCGCTGCTCAGCGGCGACTACCTGCTCGCCAACTCCTGCTCCGAACTCGCCAACTTGAGGTGAGCCGGGCTTCTTTCACAGGGAGACTAACACATTAATTAAAATGATCGTCTTATTTTTTTTGAGAAAATAGAGACAAAAGCGCATATAAGTAGTGCGTCTTATTCCTTTCAAAACGCCAATAACCAAACATGCCTTTTGTCTTTCTTAAATATTGTTACATCAGTGTGAATAGTGTTATTGATAACAAGTTTTTGGAGCATAAAAGCGTGCATCACGCAACTGATTTAAAAAAATCGTAAAAACAGAAACTCGCCTTGGCGCACCCTAAAACTTGGTAGTGAACTACGAATAAATGTAGTGAATAATTAGTGATACATATTTATGAGAATATCGACCCGTGCCCGTGTGGCACCCACCGATAGCGTATACCTACACCGTGGAATTTTAGTGGTCCGTGGAATTTTAGTGGTTTTAAAGCCGAAGGTATTTAGTTGCACTCGTGATTCTGAGACATATTCCAAAATTTTACTTCAAAACGAGCTAAAAAAAAACCCTTCCCAATACAAACGGCTATCGCCAATCGACACCATTTGTATGGAGAAGTGGTGAATTTTTTTTTCGCGCGTTTTGGAATGAAATTTTGTAATTTGGCTCAGAATCACCAGTGCAACAAAATACCTTCGGCTTTAAAACCACTAAAATTGCACGGGGTATAATGAATGGTCGCTCCTGTAAAGCATCGTTTCATCTCAGTTTCATTCACGTTTTTAAGATGGTATTGTTATGCGATGGCCTGGTTTTGGTCTTCCACATATTATGCTACAACCAGCGAGACTAAAGACCGATGTCGTAAGGAAATGAATGCAGAAATGTTACGTATAATTTAATTATTAAAATAAAAAACTAGTTACGTAAACCAGGTCAACCTCTCGGTAGCATTTTTGGAAGAGAGAGGATAACTGAGCGTGTCGTGTCGGGCTAACGTGCGAAACCAATAATTTTCTAGACCAAACATTAAATAAACCCAAACAGAAAGTCCTTTAGTATTATTGTTGTTTATGTACATCTACCTACTACCTTCACTATTTTTGCTTGTCCCGTCAGTCCGAAGGTTGTCTGGAAGAGATCGCTCTTTGCGACAAGACCGCCGTCTGTACTATTAGGTTAAGAAAATTCTGGTAAATAATTAATTTCTGGTTTACAATAAAGTGTTCTCTATCTATCTACCTACCTAAAAGTGCCGAAAAAATAATCGTATTTAATAAGAATAAGAATATAAATTACAGAGAAATTTAAATATTATTTACCTCGTTAAGTTTTGTAACTAAGGACCAATTCAATGATTTGGTGCCTTGCTGATCCTTTTTTTTTTTTATTTTTTTTTTTTTATGGCTTCATCAAAGTTTTCAGCTCGAAAGAATTTGTATGATGATGATTAACGAGAAATCGTGATTGCGCTACAGCCAACCTTGGAGCGGTGGAATAAATTGTGCTCGAAATAATAAAATAATATAAAATAAAATAAAATTATAAAAAAAGGAAAACATAGGGACATGGCAGAGGTACATATAAATTGAATGGCATATCATATTTTTTTTAAAATAATTATCCAGGGAGGAAACACTTCTCCCTTTTTGTATTTTTTGTATGGAGCAGCCGGCTACCCGCGTTCCGTCTTAATGCCAACATTAAACGAACCAAAAATATTTTTAAACTTAAACTTTCGTTAGCACTGCACATTTTTCTATTAAATCACGGTTTTACCTAAATAGGTAGATTTACAGGGTAATCCAAAATTATATACATAGATAGAATACACTTTATTGCACATATACCAAAGAATGCTTGCGTGTTAGAAGAAAATTGAGAAGATAATGTTTTCTAGAATAAGAATTAAATCGTCATTAGGTTCGCTATTACCTTAAGCTGTAAATTACCATCATCCGGCCGTGGCAGCTAGCATTAAATCAGTTTCCTCTTTGCTGCCTATAAAAACTATTCTATTGCTATTCATAATTTTAACAGGCCTCTGCATCTACGTAGTTACTGTGGAATCTAATACAAAACACTGTACACACGACAGCACGTCGACCCTTACACGCACTCTACTCGGTTACGTTACCGGCGACTTTACAACAAAAGTGTACACTCTGATGTGCTGTCGTGTTCTTCTTCTTTTCTTGAGATGTTTATATTTATTTTTTCATTATTGCCATTTTGGCCCCTATAGGTACACACGACAGCACGTCAGACTGTACACTTTTGTTGCAAAGTCGCCGGTAACGTAACCGAGTAGAGTGCTAGCGTGTAAAGGTCGACGTGCTATCGTGTGTACCTAACACTAGACTATTGATTTGCTCGCAAAGATTATACCCCTGATCGGCCAGGGGGCAAATTCTCGGCAATCTCGAATTCTCTGTTTAAATATCGCAAATCATTAAAAGTGAATACTTAGGTTTTCTTCGTAGAATCTTGAATTCGACATACCCGAGAATTTGCCCCCAGTACTCCTACCGAGGTTATGAGAATTTATACAGCGAGCATCCACCACTGGCACTTTCGCTCAAACTAAGTACCTATACAAGGTGTTACAAAAGTACCTAACTCTTTTTACAGGGTAATAGCACCCGGTGATAGGGATCACAACATATTTTTTTTTTTTGCTTTATGATATGACGTACCGTTAATTTTTAAATTAATAAAATGTGAACGATGTGGCGGGAGAAAATTATTTTTTCAATATTGTTTTCATTTACTTTCACAATGTTTTAACAACTCAAAGCTATGTTAATGCACGCACAAACATATTTTTAAATTTGAGCTAATAACAAAAACAAAAAAGTTTTCAATTTTGAGGTTATAAAATAAAAATTGTTTTTTTCAACTTTTTTTACAGATTTGACATCCTGTTGACCAGTAGGTTACACCCTGGAAAAAGAGTTAGGTACTTTTGTAACACCTTGTAGATGAGTGAAGTGACCACTCGGACTCTGCAGAGCCAGGGACAGATGGAGTAGGCTGGCCCAATACCTATATCATCCTCTCAGTTTTGTCTGCCTAGTCCACACGAAAGACAGTTACGTACATTTGGCCTAGCTAACACACTCACACATAGCAAGAATAGGTGTCGATTTGTGAATCCAATAGTGTCCGAACGCACATCCCAAAAGAAAGTGCACAGCTAAACAAACTAAGTGAAAGTTCGTAGGTAGTCCATTGTACAAAACGCCGTATGACTGCACAAAGAGAAAGTCCACACGAACGAAGTCATCGAAATTCTATCAATGATTAAATGTCGATCCGACACTAAATATGAGACATCCTATGAATAATAATTAACCAATAACCAATGACCATCAGTACCTACTTATAAGTTGAGTTAACTTACCGAATAGGCACCTGCCTAATTATTTCTCAATAATCGTAAATGTAATTATTTTATATTAAGAAACTCATAATGATGTAGAATAATATTAATTTACACAAAAAGGTAATTTACATTTAATTGCAATGTGTCATCAGTAAATCAATACTTTCCGGAAAATAAAAAATAGATAATAAGTAATATGACTGAATTAATCGGTTGTACAGGATCGTGAGAAAGAAGAGGCATTTAGTGGGGCTGATCTAGTGATGATATGATAAGAGATTCAATTTCTTCATCATGCGGTGAAAACCATAATACAGCTACATAGATTCGTAGCTACACTCCGTTCTCGGGACTGACCTTTTGTAGCCCTTTTTGTCACGAAGTCCTTGGTCAGAATAACGGCCCCTTCGTTTTGGATTCGTTTTTTGCTAAAAACGAGCCATCAAATGAGAATCCCTAGGCTAAACTATTTTTACAATTAAATATGTATAATAGAATAAAATAACCTACGAAAAAAACGGCCACTTTTGACTTGTGCGGGATTGATTCGTAGGTTCTAGGATCTGGAATCTAGGGCTTAGGTCATAAAAATTATTAAGCCTAGGGATTCTTATTTGACGGCTCGTTTTTTAGCAAAAAACAAAAAAATATTTTTTTTATCTACAGGGTGCACTCTAAGTCGATAGCGAAACTTTAAGTAGGCTATTTATTGATCAATACAAACAACTTGTACCTACTAGGTGGCGAAAAAAATGGAGTGAAAAAAATATCAGCTGTTCCATACAAAAGGTCGCCTCAGTACTGCGCCAAATGTATGAAACAGCTGATATTTTTTTCGCTCCATTTTTGTCGCCACCTAGTACAAGTTGTAGTGATCAGTAGACAGCCTACTTAAAGTTCCGCTATCGACTTAGAGTGCACCCTGGAGTGTGCTTTGACCGTCACCTAGAGGAAATACCCACTGAACATACTAAATGCTGTTCCCAGGAATCAAGAGCTGGTGGAGCTGATGTCTTCAGCCGTG
Source organism: Zelleria hepariella (assembly GCA_949319315.1). Lineage (NCBI taxonomy): Eukaryota > Metazoa > Arthropoda > Insecta > Lepidoptera > Yponomeutidae > Zelleria > Zelleria hepariella. Next base: position 4,340,839 of record OX439390.1, on the reverse strand, counting down.
CGTGACCTCGCCGAGGCAGAGTTCCTGGGTGACCGCGACGAGCAAAACAACCCTCTGCCCTCGAGACCTCTGCCTGAGGGCGATAGGGATACCCCTTCAGGTACCATTTCACCATTTTATCTCCTACTGAAAAACTTACCCTCAGCACGTCTAACTTACGGTTTCTGATTTGAGAAATTCGCTAAGTACTTAAATATCGTTCTGCCTCTGCGGATTTCTCACAAAAGAACGTGACAGAACGATACTTAAGTACTCGTATTTACTTAGTAAAATTCTCGGCCCGGTTTCTGAGTTGAGAGTTTCGCTAAGCAAATGGGTAAGTATCGTCCTGTCTCTGCAGATTTCTCACAAAAGAGCGTGACAGAGCGATACGTAAGTATGTGCTTAGTAAAATTCTCAACTCAGAAACCGGGCCTTATTCTTAAAATCTACTCACGAGTCAACCGTCAAAACCGGGTTACTTGCAGGAAGCTAGGATACCCTATGGTGGCTCTTATAGGCCCGGTTTCTGAGTTGAGAATTTTACTAAGCACATACTTACGTATCGCTCTGTCACGCTCTTTTGTGAGAAATCTGCAGAGACAGGACGATACTTACCCATTTGCTTAGCAAAATTCTCAACTCAGAAACCGGGCCCTAGTCTTATCCCGCGCGGCGTCAATCGAACATTAAGAACAAGAATATTATCTGTCGCATTGGATGATCTGTAAGGACAGTGTAAATATGCAATAAATCAATAAAAAAATTAAAAAAACTGTAAGACGTCGTAGCGTGTCGCTGACGACGCCTTTCCCGGTAAAATATTCATTCGCTCTTTATTTTATTTCTTAATTTATATTCACTTGTCAGTCTCTTAACCTTCATGTTTATTACGTGTTCAAACAATTGTTATAATTATATCACTCTACAGGGTGCACTCTAAGTCGATAGCGAAACTTTAAGTAGGATGTCTACTGATCAATACAAACAACTCATACTAGGTGGCGACAAAAATGGAGCGAAAAAAATATCAGCTGTTTCATACATTTGGCGCAGTACTGAGGCGACCTTTTGTATGGAACAGCTGATATTTTTTTCACTCCATTTTTTCCACCACCTAGTACAAGTTGTTTGTATTGATCAGTAGATTGCCTACTTAAAGTTCCGCTATTGACTTAGAGTGCACCCTGTAGCACCGATCTGCGTGCGTGCGTGAACGTTTTCGGTACGTTAGCAAAACAGTTTATTGCAGGTTTACTGGGCTTACCTCTGAGCTAGATTTCTAAAACACCGACTCAACCAGTGACATTAATTCACTTAGTTGGTTCTGCAAATATTGAGCCGGAGGCTCGAACAAACATTACTCTGGTTTGGACTCTGGTCTAACGTCGTCAGATCAAATATCCGTCCATGAGTGACAAAGTTTCGAGGTCAGCCTTTATTAGGATTTTAAATTAGGGTCCGACGATCGTGTTGATCGAAGCCTACAATTGTCTTGTTATAGGTAATAGTGTACTTGCCAAGACGCGTTCTAAAGAGGTGCGAATCGCTAGGCTAATCCCCAAATTTTTACCATCATGAGACTCGGTAACTTTCTCCTAACATCAACGGAGAATGGATACGAAGTTCCTTAGCTATAGGAATAATCCATCATCAGACAATAAACGTAAGACTAGGTATTGGCTCGCAAAGCTTGAGGATGACTGACTACGGACATCGAATTAAACGTAATTGGCAATTACAACCAGAACAATTAACGCAAAACCCATTTAAAGACAAACCACAACGGAAAGCCACGCTAAAACAGTTCTTACCACGCATAAAATATGGGCCAAAATGGAAGCTTTAAGTTGGCTCAATCGTGTGGCATACGCAGGCTAATAGTATGGCATACGCACGAGACACCAAGCGTGATTGCGTGTCACTCGCAGCACTATTTGCTCAAAAAGAAACTAAGTAGGTACCGTTTGGTCACATTCGATTGTGCAATTTGTGCAACACGCGATGACCCTGACTGTCAGCAACCACAGCAAAACTGTTTGATTCGGCCTCCAACCAAAGGTAACATTGCATGTCGCATTGGTTAGTTCTTGGGGCCTTAGCCTGTAACGCTAGGGTGCCAAAATGAGCTCCCAGTTGACGGCCTCAATTATGATTTATTTATGCTGTCGGTCCTTTTAACGTTTTTGTAGTACAGCAAAGAATATTCTGATTCTAATTATAGAGGATTTAGTTCTCTGGTTGCAGGAGAAAACTGAGGAAACCCCGACTTTATCCTTCTGCTGGGACGCCATCGACACGCCATTGCTTTATAGGCTAAGGCCCCTGTTCTGTGGGTTCGATATTATAGGTACAGCATTCAAGGGTTTACTAAACAGCTGCTTGTTAGTCTCTTCTCGCTTCAAAGAGATACAAAATTAAATGTAGAGTTTCGGGGTAGGAAATCCGAAGCGAATGCGCGGCGAGTTCGCCGTGAGTTCGCAACCTTTAGTCAGGAGGAGACACTAATAATTTTAGGTGTGTGTCCTCATATCCTAATAAGTAACTTTGTATGAGATCCAACAACTCGTAAAATATAGAGTCATTCGCTGGTAGGACTGCAATTTTTTTGGATTAATTTTGCAGAACAGCACAACATAATCGCTTTCTCCCAGTCGATTACTTGTTATGGGATCCTCCCATTTTCGTCGTATCCGCTTTCGCTTTCCTTTCCTTCGTTTTCAAAGTAACAAAGCCAGCAGTGTTTCCCCGTAAGAATCCATTTTGTTGCTGAGTGTCCAAACGTTGGGCATGCTCTTGAATAGTTTAACGGTAAACGCTATGATGCTAGACTCCAAATTCCCAACATATTTTCTATTACTTACTTATCTATGGAAATACTCCATCATTGAACTAACAAAACATTTCTTTACACCTACCTTGCATACCAACCTACGTCAGATCAAGCACATCAACACAGCACAGAAACAAAGAAGAAGGCGTATAGAATGTCATACCACGGTGAATCCCGGAAAACTGGTTATAGTAAAAGTTTTACCGAGCTAAAGGTCAGCCAGTTCTGCATTTTTGCGTCACGAGATGCGTTCGCTGTTTTGTTTTTTCCTGTACTCTTCTTATAACTTCAGGCTTCAGATATTTAATCTTCGGACGGAAAGTAGATACTTGTTAAATATGCTTCGATCGAGGGTGACAAACTAAACACATGAAAAAACCCCGACTGCGTAAAAAATTTAAACCATTTTTATTTAACAAGAAAACTCAACTGCATCGCAGTTTTAGCAGGCGGGATATGTTCTTTGTTATTTAACACATTTTGTTTGTTTGTAGGGTTTTAGTTTTGAAGCTTCCGTTTGCTTCCTGTAAGTTGTTACGTGAGTTGGGTCGAGTTTTTTATTATCTTAGTAAGAGAAAATGAAAGATGTCAAATTCCATCTGTATTTTGCAATGTGAAATAGCCTTTTGTGGTATTGATGTTTAGGTAAGACTTAGTGTAATTGTATTCCTATCTCTACACTAGACAAAAGACGCCATGGCAATAAACCACTTGAAAGTGTGTTAAGGTTGAGTGGGACCAACCCAAGCCGTAGGTACTCCACTAGTTTATGTTGTTCTCTACATATTATGGCCAAGCATGGTTTACATATTTTACGGGTTGGAAATGATGGCAGACATAACCGATCCTACAATATTTCACCTACTTTCTCAAAGGTATAACATCGAAACAATGCACTTTTTTGAGTTTTCTGGTCTAAAAAAAAATGTTGCCCCTAAAATTAACCTGTATCTTAGGAACCGGAGCTCTTTCTAGAGATGACAATTTTATGATAACAGATTAGACGGTCGTGGGCACACAAGTTATACAAATTGTGTTTTACATTGTTTTTCCTATGGCGGAGGAGGCTAGCCCAGCACCTATACCATCCTGACAGCTTAGTCGGCCTAGACCACAGGAAAGGTAGTGTCAATACGAGCGGAGCCAACTAAGCCAACTAGTTTCTAACTAACTAGTTTTATCCATCTAAAACAATGTCCCAGGCACTTCAGCGTACGAGTCATCACTTCACCCATCTAGTGTGAGTGAAGGTGCCTCGCTAGATACGTAGATGCAAAGATATATTGTGGCAGCGTGGTAGCATCTAGCCCGTAATATACATACAGAAGCATTAGGTATTCGCCTCACAGACGCGTCCAACTAGTATTCAACACAAGGTCCTTGGTTTAGTTCCTCACTTCGACGCCTTGTTGTGAATTTTAATAATGAGCCGACAACGGAACAATGGAATGCCTTTGCTCTATTTGTTCGTATCCTCTCAATCTATCCAGGCTCCGCACGTATTAAATTTTCGTTTCTGTGGGCTAGGCCGTCAAACTAAGCTGTCCGGATAGTATAGGTGCTGGGCCAGCCTACTCCATCTAAAACAATGTCCCATGTATAAGTTTGACCGCTATGACTGTGTGTGTGTATGCGTGTGTGTCCGTCTATCTTTCTGTGAGTCTGTCTGTGGCCCCGTAGTAGCTATTAAACGGGTCAACCGATTTGGTTGTTTTTTTTATTTTATTTTGAAGCAGGTTTTCTAGCGAGTGTTCTTAGACATGTTTTTATCTAAATCGGTTCAGCCCTTTATGAAATATGCTAATTTGACACTAAAGGTTTCTAGAATTTTGAATTTAGTAGTTTTACACACGACAGCACGTCGACCTTTACCCGCTAGCACTCTACTCGGTCGGTTACGTTAGGGGCGACTTTGCAACAAAAGTGTACAGTCTCAAGTGCTGTCATGTGTACCATATTATACGTAGGCCTATATTGAGAAGCGCAACCTAATCTAATAATTTGAGCTTTGTAGGCGGCGAGCAGAAGAAAAAGTTCGTTGTTTGTAGGTAGTTGTTCTCACAATGATGGGGATTAGGTACGCCACGAATATAAAAAAATCTCTCTTTCTTAACTGAAGATTCTTTAGTGGTTTCTTACAGAAAGTCAGTTACAGAACTGTTATTGCAACTCATTGTACAGACGAGAGAAAGAAAACTACAATATTTTCTCTGCCAGGATTGGTACAGTCGGCCACAGTCTCAGATACCCCTTTTTGTTTGATTGGCGCCCTTATGCCGCGCGCGGTAAGAGCTGCCATGGGGTATATGAGATTGTGGCCGACCGTACCTAATGAATGCAATATGGCCAGTAAAATCAAATGATCAAGTCATTTTCGGTGCAGCTATCTTCATATTAAAGATCATGACAAAGCATTACTTAAAGGTTGCGCACCACTTGCTTTGCCCAAAAGCACACTGGCCTCTGACCTACTGACTGGCGAAAGTGCTATTAGTGTACTTTACGAAGATTGTTCTCGATCAAGCTATCAAGTCGACGCCGAAAAGATGTGCATAGTAAAAACTGCTTTATAAATTCATCTGAGAAATTTTTATAGTCCCTAACGGCAGGAGATCTGAAACTTGGCACGAACTGTAAATTCAATTTGACGTAAACCCTTTTAGACCAAAATATTATTTTTATTTTCTTACTTTACCTTACTCCTGTAAAGTTCAGCATAATCTAAATTATCATGTTATATTAGGAGGCTGAGGATACGAAGTCCCTAGAAGTCTAGTCTAGTTATTTTTCGTTTTTTGGTGTTTTTACCCGCAGGAATACCTGCGGGGGTAGCATGACTTTTATCGAGGCGGATTTATCCAACAAAATGGCGGTTTATCAGCATTTTTGACGTTTATAGTGGGTTATATATCGCTCTCGACGATTTATAACCCACTTTACACGTCAAAAATGCTGATAAACCGCCATTTTGTTGGATAAATCCGCCTCGATAAATGTCATGCTACGGGGACTGGACAGATACATACAGATTCTACACTAAGTACTGTCAATTCCGACCATTATCTACCGGCAGCGTCTATCTCGCCTTTTTACTATCGGATTCCCATTTATGTTTGTTTAGTGGTTCAAACTACTAGCGAATGTTTTCAAGCCATGATATTCTTTGTATCTTCGACTTCCAACTAATCGACACGCCTCTCGTCTTCCAGAATGGGAGTGCATAGTGGAGCCTCTACCCATGAAGGGAGTGCTAGGCGCTGCGCGGCGCGAGTGGTCGGCGCGTCACGTGCTAGCGGCCGGCGCTCTGCTCGGCAAGAGTTGCTCCGGCGCTCTCAAGCTGGCTGGACACGCCGCGGCGCTGCAGAACCAGGTACGATCCTGCATCGCGCTAGCAAAATGTTTTCTCAACTACGTATATACTGGATGTCGTGGAGCCTCTACCCATGAAGGGAGTGCTAGGCGCTGCGCGGCGCGAGTGGTCGGCGCGTCACGTGCTAGCTGCCGGCGCTCTGCTCGGCAAGAGTTGCTCCGGCGCTCTGCATCGCGCTACCAAAAAACTTATTTTTTCCAAGTTATACCCAAGGAGAACCATTAGGTATCAGTGGGAGCTGGCCAGTCCTTGGTTAGCAAGTCCCCGACTTCTAACTGACTGATTAGAGATCGCTCAAATCGCTGTGTGCGGCGGGCGCCTCACCGCAGACAATGGCGCATCTCTCTGCGTGGCCCTCGTGCCCGACTATCTGCACTCGAGAGGACCTCCTGGCGGCCACAGACACCAGTATACGCGTGGCCGAATTCTGGGCCAATAAAATATCTAAACGTCACCAACACGATAAAAAGAAGAAGCGTTGGCTAAGATTGAGGGCAAAAGAGGCTGAGGCAGTAGATAATAGATTCCGGAAATAGAAGGAAAAATATCTGCTTCGTTTGTCCAAGAACAAAATAACAGCGAAATAACATGAAAAATACTCTTATTGAAATCCAGGATGTGGGTCGAGATAATCAACCTGGTAATCTCGATTGCGACATTCCGAGAATATGCCCTCTGGCTTCATCATTTGGCCATCCTAAGGCGCAGTTGTAAATACATTGGTTATCACTTTATCTAACCTCCCAACCGACTCGTTTGCAGGGCTACCTCTTCGGCTGCCACCTAGCGCTGGCGTGGCAAGCGTTCCTGGACCTCGAGGCTTTCAGCGGCCCCGAGCCCGCTCAGTTCTCGCTCGTGGGCGCGCCGCTCGCATTCACGCTCGAGGCGCGGCCTGGCCTCTACCGACACATCGAGGCCGGCCGCAAGAGCGTCAACGACGTCGATTACCATGAGGTTAGTTGGCTCTGTGTGTAAGATACGGACCATTCACGTTCGAGGCGCGGCCTGGCCTCTACCGACACATCGAGGCCGGCCGCAAGAGCGTCAACGACGTCGATTACCATGAGGTTAGTTAGCTCTGTGTGTAAGAGACGGATGAGGTAAGTTGGCTCTGTGTCTAAGAGAGGGATGAAACCATGAGGTTAGTTGGCTCTGTGATTAAGAGAGAGACCATTCACGCTCGAGGCGTGGCCTGGACTCCGACACATCGAGGCCGGCCGCAAGAGCGTCAACGACGTCGATTACCATGAGGTTAGCTGCTTTTTGTAAGCTTGGAAGTATGCTAATGACTGATGCATCCAGCTAATATGTAGATACTTAGGGCGAAAAAGCGTGAGACATTCCGCCATTTGAGATCGTTCCTTTATCCGTGAAAGGAACAGCCGCGGCAGCACGACGCATCGTCAATAATTTTATCTCTCTATTGATTAGCGCAGCGCCATCTTGATTTGCAAAATAAAGCAAAATGGCGGCAGTAAGATACAATAAGATGTTTTCAAACTGTTATTTTTACGGTGGATATTTTAGAAAATACAGGGGCTGGTGCCTAAAAAATATTTCCCATGACAACAAGGATTAATGTTGACAAAATCCTCCTTCCAGCTGTACAAGGCAGTAATGGCGGGCGACGGCATCGCTAAGACGAAACAGCTGCAGCGGGAGCACATCGCGGCGGCGTGCGATGTGCTCGACAAGTTTCCTAACTGCGACGCACGGACCGCTCTCGCCAACATCATTGTGGCCATGCACCACGACCATCTGTGAGGTACGGAGGCTTAGCTATAGCAGCTAGGGGAGCACAACGTCACGATAAAAGTTTTATCCCATTAAGACGCAATACGTCTAGCGACAACTAGCGCCGCCAATGAAAAAAAGATCATATCTTTTTTTGGATGCGTTTTTAGCAAAAAACGCTCCTGCGATTTCTCAACTCGAGGCTTAACTATTTTTAGGACCTAAGGTTTGGACTCGCGTTGAGAAATCGCAGGAGCGTTTTTTGCTAAAAACGCATAAAAAAATGTTTTTTTTTCATTGGCGGCGCTAGTTGTGAGACGTATTTCATCTTAACAGCTGTTGCCATCTTGATTTATTTTACCTCGTGAAGCGAGATGCCGCTGCCCGATAGTGGGATAAAACTTTGAGTGTTGTGTGTTAGAGGACGCTTGCGGAATTTAATGTTCAATGGGGCCACTATCAACAAAAAAATATATGCAAAACAAAACTGTGGAGCAAAAGTTTCAATCCTGCCCCGGAAACACATTACATCGAGGAGCGCCATCTTGTTGTATTTCATTACGTGAAACAATATGGCGAAGTTCTAGGTCTTGGTTTCTAATGTGGCGCCATCTTGCTTTAATTCACTGCGTATTTAGCAAGATGGCGCCACTTTAATTTAGGAACTAGAATCTAACCTCGTCTTACATCTAGTTGATGGCGAAACATGAGGCGCTTTTTACAAGAACAACCTTTGTCCCCAGAGAAAATTCGGCGCTTTTTGGCCAAAACGATTGTCCTACAAGCAAACCTTGTTGGTTTTTGTAAAATTGCCGAAACTTTCCGATGGAATAACTGTGGACACGGGAAGTTTTTGTAATGCAGCTTGTTAAACAGTGTTGAAAACCGAAATTCGTAAAAATGATTCATTGGCTGTTCTTGTAAAAAGCGCTTCACATGTATCAATGCGTTGTGCTGGATTGAGATTTTTAGAACCACATTTTCCAAAGTCATTGTATGAAAGAAGATAAGACTGTTTTGTCTCCGGCGGTGTTAGTGTGACGTCATGGTATCGCCAAGACGAAGCAGCTGCAGCGGGAGCACATAGCGGCGGCTTGCGATGTGCTCGACAAGTTTTCTTAACTGCGACGCACGGACGGCTCTCGCCAACATCATTGTGGCCATGCACCACGACCATCTGTGATGAGGTAAGGGTAGCCCCGGATCTAGGGGCGGCAGTTTCAGGGGGCGCCAAAACCATAAAAAACCGTGGGCATCCGGATGTCTGTGTATCAATGTGGCACGATCACTCCCGTAAAACTTACGTATCGAGAAAAAAAACACGAAAAATGCCAACCATTCACGAAAAAATATTTTTTTCATCTCCCACGCTCGGAAAGTTTGCTGTTACTAGTAACTTACGATCGTGTAAAGGCCGGATTTAAACTATCTGAACTTTTGTGCGCTTCGAAATTTGAACGCGACGCCGGGACAGTCTTTCCCGCGCCCTATGGTTTTGAAAAAGAAAAAAACACTGGCCGTTTAAGTAGATGCCAGATCCCGATGGAAAATAAAACCTCATTCATAGTTCGTTTAAACGCGTATTTCAGCGAAAGCGATTGTTCGTGCCCATTCTCTATACAAAACTGTGAATGTAAATGGTGCATAAGCATCTTTTAAAAAGGTAAAGTCACGGAATAGAACATTCAGAAACGCGGTTTCTTCTTATAGTCTTTTCAATATTTTGTACACATATTTATTTTTAAATACCAGTAAATAAAAAAAAATGCTGCGCTTCTGTTTTATCAAATAGATAATTATGTTTTGGTTTGTTAAATACATTTTTTCAAACGATATTACTAATTTCATTTTTTATCTCCTACAAATTTTTAATTTATATGGTATAAGTTCGGAATGCACCCGGAAAAAAAAACATTCTTTTATTTACATTATTTTTGTGTCTGGATAAATAAACTTCAGGAAATTATTAATAAAACGAATGGTTTTAATACCAACGAAGCTCATAACTTTAGTACGGCAGCCGTAACTACAGTAAAATAATGCTTTTAAAAGGAAGTTATTTGACTCACCTGTTTTGCCTGTAAGTAGTTGTCTATAGAGTTTGTCCCGCTTGGCTAACAAAGTCATTTCCTCGCTTCTGTGAGATGAAAAGTTTTGTGTTTCGCACGAATGCAATATTATTTGCGTCTCGTGCTTCTGAATACCTCGCTACGCTCAGGTTTCTTTTTTTGAACCACTCGCTACGCTCGTGGCTCAATTTTAGAAACCTTCGCTAGCTCGGTTTTCAATACAAGCACTCGCCGCAAACAATAATTTTGCATTCTTGCATAACAAATAACTATTTTTTGTAATTAATCTCAAACGCTGGAGAGAGGGGGCGCCAGTATCAAGTCTCTACCCCGGTTCAAAAAAAATCGTAGATCCGGGGCTGGGTAAGGGTGTGTACCTTCGCTAACAGATGTCGCTAGAATCTTCAAAGAGATGAAAATTTTGACACTTATGCCCCTTTTCACCAACTATTTTAACTTTTTTAAGAAGTCCTTTAATTAAAGAAGTTCTTAAAAATTAATTATAGTTGGTGAAACCGGGCATCAGTCTCGTGAATCTTTAGGAAGTAATTTCAGTCATCATTACAAACCAATTTTGCTGGAGGACAACATTGAAATCTCTAAAAAACAAATCTGCCTTTTTAAGTTCTGTACCATAGCAAAAGCACTAGATCCCAGAGTTGGTTCTATTGTAAAACTTTCTTTGATTGTTTGCGTTGATTTAATCCGTCCATTCGTTACGACTTTATCGTCTAGTTGTACTTATTGAAATTATACTTTAGTCGCTTGCTCGTGCAAAAGTTGTGTTGCAAAGTTCTATGAACTTTTTTGTTACCTATTATAGTTATTTTAGGAAGTATTTTAAGTTCACATTTATTCCATTCGTGTTGTTATTGAACTTATTTATGTTACCATTTTGACCATGTATTACCAATCATAATTTTGTTAGTTATTTTTTATACTAATTAATGACACATTGAAAATGAAATCAAGTGAAAAGTGTTTGCTCAATTTTGTAACATTGTATGAAATAGTATTATGAGTGCCTCTATTGAAAAGACTAATGCAGGGTTTTTGACATGTTTTGCTAATATTAAGCTAAGTGCGGTGGTAATACCAAAAACTGGCCAAAATAAAACTCTGCTATGACGTACATAATTATACAGAATCAAAGCATGTATAAATAATGTAAATAGAACAATATTTTGATCCATTTTACATTGTTACTATCTAAGAAGTAATTTTAGTCGATTGTTGTATTTTGTACTTCAAATAAATTAGTTTAGTACTTAAAAATACAACATTTTACTTTACTACTAATTGTGATTTTAACCTGCTAATTGAATCCATCATATTTTGTATTACTATAGGTAATCAACGCCATCGTAAACTATTACTATAGGTAATCAACGCCATCGTAAACTATTGATTTGTAAGTAAGATGTAGCCTGTACAATAATTGTACAGGCTACATCTTACATTGTACATGTCCCACTAGCTGGGCAAAGGCCTTCTCTCAGAGAGAGAGTTCGAGCTTAATCACCACGCGTGCTCAATGCGGATTGGCGATTTTTGCGTTGAGGGTTTATTGCCTCATACGCTCAGGTTTCCTTACGATGTTTTCCTTCACAGTCAGCGAGGTTGATTCGAGTGTTCGTTTTTAGGGTGATTTGGGGCGAGTAACTATTTTTAAAATGAAACATGCATATCCTTTTAAATTATTGTATTAATAAATAATGGTAGTTCTATTTACATGACACATTCGATTACTCTTTTTGTTTTGGCAGAAGACAATAAAAATATCATTAATTAATAATTAGACAAAAGTTCGTCGTAACTTAAACGTAACCACGAACATACAGCGTCCGCACGACTAAAAGTAACCTTACAAAAACTTCACATTGGTAATATCACCCGAAACACGAGGGTCAGTCAAGTGAACTCCACAATTTGGATACAACATTTAGAATACTGGTCGATCGTTTTTGGTTCTTCTGAGTTCTAAGAATGCACGCACGAAATTTCATTGAAGTAACTTAGTTATTTTATCCACTTAAGCCTTTTACTGTCATTGTGTATCAGTAACAGATTTATAATAATTATAAGTTCCTTGAATCCACCACATTACTTGTGGATAGAACAGTCGTGCGTGCATCCCAAACTCCTCAACAAAACGCTGGTGTTACAAACAAAACCTAATACAACATCTTCACAATGCTCAATCACACTGAAGACAGACATACAAGCACTCGTGAATTTAATGGTTATATCACAGGTTTCTAGTGTGTGACCTAATTGGATAGAATTTTTACTTTTTCATTACAAAAGGCCGATGAATACATGCAAAATTACATCTCTACACATTTATTACTTTTTCACATAAGTATTTTTTCAACTTGCAGACTTACGCGTCTGCGAAATATGTTTACAAAATTATCGAGTGGCGAAGGAAGTTTACTGGAACTTTGTGATACTATTGTTTTACGTCATCTATATAATTTCTCGTACGCGCTGTGGGCTACAATTAATTAAAAATACTGTGATTGCGTTTGATATGTCTTGTCGTACAATGCATTAAGAATTGAAGAATTTAAAAGGAATAGTTCCATAGTAACGACTACGTACAATGGCAAGACTCGCGGGTTTTACCAATGTTACACAATATTATAGTCAACCAATAATATCCAAGAATAAATTTAGGCAAATTTTGTCAAGAATTCCAACATTACGCTCCATAAGACCGATGACAATATCGCACCATTCGTTTTTTATTTATTTTTTAATAATATTATTTTCACTCCTACGTTAAAATGTACATAGACTCCGAAGCCTATTATTGCTTATTTTTATAAGTTTTGTTCTCAAAACTTTAAACCTAAGTATAAATAATTTCACGTCCGTCCCAATAAATTTACCATTCAATAAATACGTACACGTAAAAAATATAAACTATATCAATAGTTTAATCTTTAAAACAAACTTTGCTTACCCTAATTATATATTAATAACTATTCATTCAGTATGTTTTCATTCATTTTCAATAATATGCCTACTTTATAATCTTTCCAAGCGCCTGAATTTTTATTTATTTGCAAATACGTCGTTTTATCTTATACTTGATACTTAGACAATTTAAATTTCTTCTTTTATTGCAAGATCACTACGTTATGAATTTTAGTTATCCCATGCAGATGTATGGAGAGCCATTGCTTTTACATAGATACATATAAGGTCACATTTTTGGTTAAGATCTGAAACACAGTTAATTAGTGAATGAAACTAGTCGAACGACACAAGAACAGGCACTCGATTTGAAAGTAAAGAAGGCTTCATTATGCCCAAACTAACTGCAATAATTTCATGTCGATTGATAAATTAAATATATTAAATATGACATAATGTCTATCATAATTCTAAAATATTACAAAGAAAATGTTCTGATAGTGATTCACGTAATACATATAAATAAGTTAAATAGTCTAAAAAGTTAAAAATACACACGACATCCTAACCTAATCGAAAAGCACTCACATCTTGGTAAAATACATGAGCGTATACCGCCATGATTTTAATATTTAATAATAATAATTGTGATAAAAACAAATTGCTAATCGTAGCAAGTCAGAGAATAGAATTATTCGCAAAAACTAGAGTAAAACTAAATGCAAACAAAGGTACAAAAAATATAAATACGAGTTAAACACGTTTCGCCAGAATAATCCCAAATCCTCTCAGGAACAACGTACAACCTTTTGGAAATGTGATGTTTTGTACTTTTGTTCTCAATTATACGGTTACATGTAGGGTTAGTAGTTTACTTTATGAGATCATTTTATCGCATAAAAGACTATTATGCGTTACATTAGAGAACATTCACAAAATATGCAGACAAATCATACATTAACGAGACTATTTTTTATACAATAAAACTTGTAAATTAAAACTAAACTTCGAGACGATAGTAATGAACGTAACATCGGTAAAGTCACTGATAACTCAAAATTACCACAAGAATATACAAAAAACCTACTTGACGCTTCGATTACTTCGATACTTAGTCGATAAACGTAAGACTAGCTGAAATGCGATAAACACTACAAAATAACTTAAAATTACAATCTTTGATTAAAACTCACTCGGGATACTCCACTACAATAATATGACGACTGTACGGTACAGATAGTCAATTCCAATGTTATAAATGCATCAAGTAACTTCTAAAACTTAAATCGTTTGCTTGGACCAGTCTGAGACATCAATTCTACATTGTAACTCCGTTTAGCCAGGAACTACATATTGGAAAGCACAATTTTCATAAACAACTAATCATAAGTTGCTAGTTATAAGAGATACGAACAAAGGCAACACAGACCTAGATCGCTACGGAAGGGATTTCACTGCATCGCTGAGTTTTGGAAGAGCTTTGACCACTGGAAGGGCCCGGCCGGTGTCAGGTGCCTGACTCCTGGTATGGGCCTGTCACCGTGCACGGATGCATCGGGAATAGCGTCGTCCAGGACATTGTCGTCTGCGTGTCCGTGCGCATCATTAGCTGGCCACTTTTCTTCGCCTTCGTTGTAGCCTCTACCAAAGCTGAAAGCGTTGGGTACCCCCCCGGTATCGCATTCTCGCTACTCTTATTCCACTTTTCCGGCACTGGCGTTTGTCGATCCAGCACCGGAGTGGACGCTGGTGATATTGGCGTGTTGGGTCCAGGCGTCGAAGGCGTCGCCGGAGGTGTTAACCCGAGCTTCTTTAATCTCATTTTCTCCTCCCACTCCTCAAGTCCGTGCTTCGGTCGGTTCAGATTACGATGCTGGTAGAATACCAGGGATATCCTCGTCGGATTCACCCGGTTTGGACTTTTGACCGAGGTCGTAGAGTGCATTTCGTGCTTAGCACATTCGAACAATACACTACCATGACCTAGTGCTATTGCAACGCCACCCATTTGACTGTCTTTGAAACATTCGAGGTTATCAGAAAAGTCTGTTACTTCACCTATAGGTTCGGCTTTTGGTGGTTCCGGTGGGTAAGGAATAGAGAACGGCGGTGGGTACAAACACCAGTTAGAAGAAGATTGGCACCAGTTTGGGCTCGGATTCTGATAGAAATTAGATGCGAAGTTGGGGTTGTATTGGTACCCATAAGAGTTATAGCAATGAGAATTCCTCAGTAGCTCTTCACGTTTGTATTTTTCTGCGTTGTAATATGCCAAGCTATTGTAGTCATTATAGCTATTCTCATAAGGGTTGAAATGACCATACGGATTAGGTGGAAATGGGTACGCGTTTCCCATTTGTGGATAGTTGCCATAGCCTTGTATACTGGCGGTCTGATTTCCATACGTATTCTGGTTCACAGCATGAAAACTTCCGTTTCCCGTAAATTCCGGCTTGTTTGCTATCGTCATGCTTTGACTGAACTCATCGTGGTTTATCGTGAAATTGGCTTGCGAAACTGGTGTTTGGACATTTCCATTGTTTGGTGTCGAAGTCCTGTTGTCATAAGGACTTCTGTGCTCATATCCTTGGTTCAAATATGGCCTGTCTGAGGGTGGATATGGTTTTAAAAAGGTTGAATTTTCTACACCTTCCGGAGTATTAGTATGGTTTGACCGTGAAGGTGGGCGCGATTTAGGCACTCTGAATAGTGAATTCTCATTCTCAGTTGGAACTGCAACATCCTTTGGTTTTCCTGTGAGTGGGTCCCAATTTTTGGGGTCTGGAGATTTCCAGACACTCTTTCGTTCAGGGTTGTTGAGGTCTGTAATGTTGCTTGGTGATTTTAGTTCTGGCACCATGGGAGATGCCGCAGGAGATTCCGGAGCACTCTGGGACTTTTGCGAAATCTCAGTTAATCGTGGAGAGTTTGGCATGTCAAAGTCTGGTAACGTTTTGTTCAAGTCTGAAGCTAAAATATTGCTTTGTTTATCCAGAGGTTCTGTAGCTGTTTTAAGAGCCAGTTGTTCAGCGTTTGGCTCACTTGTATTGGAATTCGGACTGTAATTATTAGGTGGTAGATTTAGATGTGCTGTAGTAGAATCTGGATCTTCCTTCACGACATTATTAAACATTTCTGTGTTGGCAAAGTCGGGCCATTGGTTCTGTGTATTATTATTTGGAGGAATAACGTTTGGCGCATTAACGCAAGGTGTTGGATCTCTCTTTTGAAGACCTGCAGCGAAACTTGGAAGTTGATTGGGATTTTGACACGCATTTCTTTCTCCAATCAAAGGTGAGACCTGATTCGGGTGGTATAGCGCATTCTGATGATGCAAATTGTAGTTTTGATCGTTATAAGGATTATATGGAGAATCCAGTACCGTACTTGAGATTTGATTGCTCTGTAACTGAGCATCAGTAAAGTTGTCGATCATTGTTGCCATGTCTAATAGCGCTGGGTTACCCAAGTTAGGGTTGATGAGGCCTCCCGTGTTCGGGTTGTGCATATTAGGATTGATAAACGCTGAGTTGTAGTGTCCTTGATTGTTAGGAAATGCCCCCGGATTTGTTTGGTTCATAGCTGGAGTGTTGGCTCGTGGGGAAGCGCTACTTTGGCTTCTTGGACTGGCATTCCTCAAATCAGGTGGTTGCGGCGTTCTTGGCGCTGGTGTATTGCATTGTTGAGGTTTCTTTTGAGAATTATTAGGACTTTGTTGCGAACCGTTGCTGCCAGTTGACGTGTTGGCCGAATCAGTTGTTTCTTCGTCTTTTCGCTTTTTGCCGTGCCGTCTGCACGGCTGTAGTGGCACTGATCTCACCCTCACCTCCATTTGATACCTGTACAACAATAATAAAGGTTTCGTTAGTACGGTCTTCATTATTTGGTTTTGGTAAAGTGCGGTAAGACAATTCGTGTACATCACCACTCACTTGTCCAAAATCTCGAGAGCTCCGGATTTGATCTTTTCTTCTTGCCCCTCCTTAGAGCCGAACTCATCGGTAGTGTCCAGGACGTAGAGGGGCAATACATGAAGTTGCTCATCTGGAGGTTTGTTCAAAGATCTGTGCTTGGCTAGGGTGACGACTGCTGTGCAACCGTTGTTCATATTGTGTAGGTCACGGTGAGCATGTGCGCAGAAGTCTATGCATGCTGTCACCCCTGCAACAAAACAACATTGGAAATTAAACAATGAGTTGATAAAATTAGGGTTGAGTCATCAAAGAGTGAAGTGTTGCCATCCCACTTAAAATGCTTATAATTTTTTTAAAGATTCTTACCAGAAAATGGTCTTCCAGGCTTGAAACCCAACCGGCAATCCGAGGCTTCCTTTTCAAATTGGCATTGGTTCTCAAAGGACTTGGGTGCTAGGTTCATATACAGAGGGCTCAGTAACGTCGCCAGTACATGCATGCGTTCTTCGATCTCGCTCTCCTCGGTCTTCACTGACAGACGGAATTTTCTCACAGTTTTTGAACGGGCGTACTTGCATCCGTTGTAGTACATCGACCAAGAACAGCCAAAACTGTAGGACGCGCCGCAGGTTTCTGGGTCCAGACCTGGAAACGTAAAGAATTGCCATTAAACTAAGTGACGATCAAGGTTACGTAAATCATTCTAATGATTTTATTAAATAGAGTCATTATTATCATTTTCCCATAAGGTCAGATAGGAGGATACCGAAATAGGTTGTAGATAAGAATGAAGAGGCATACATCAAGCAGAAAGAGCATTAATAAATTTGAAGTAACAAAAACCAAAAACATCTTGATGGCTTTTGGTATTCTTGGTAAGAAAACCAATTCGGAAGGCAAAGTTTTTTGTTCGAAAGTCCGTTATTGGCTTAATCTTATCTTTAGACAATATTGAGAAACTAATTTCAATATCTTTTATTTTGGTTCAGTAGTTTGGATTTTACAACGTTTCAAAGATACGGTTTTATGACCTTCACGCGACGGTCTGCATACTGTTGGCGGTCATAGGAACAAAACATTTTAGCGCATAAAAACAAAACTACTGAAGCAAAATAAAAAATATTGAAATTAGTTTCTCAATATGCTTTTTGAAACTTTCGTGGTTTTTAGACATAATTATTGTAAGAATCCCGTTTTCTTACAATAATTATAGTTTCTCAATATTGTCTAAAGATAAGATTAAGCCAATAACGGACTTTCTAACAAAAAACTTTGCCTTCCGAATTGTGTTTTATTTTATGGAAGAATCTGCGAAGAGGGTCAGAATCGAATGGCCAAAATAGAGAAAAGGACCGTAGGAACAAAATACTTACCTTGACAAGCACAGGTGCGGTTTTCATTGGTGGCACACCGTCTGGTGGTAGGCAAGCCGTATCTGTTCAGCTTGTGTGACAGCAGCGTGTAGTCGAGATCTGCTTCCGACTGCGGTATGCCCTCCCAAGCGACAAGACAGACAACTATCCAGGTGGTCGGACATTTGTGACCGTTCCTGCACTTGACCACTACCAGCACCTTCTCTGTGTAATTGATTCGCCTTATAACCTGGAAATTAAAATATTGATAATTTTAGTTTGTGATTTGGGTTTCAAATGGCATTTTCTGAGATATCTAACTGCATTTTTAATTAAAGTCTGCGGGTGGGGCGTGCAGTGAGAGACGAACCAGGGCTAGTGCTCAGTCTCTCCACCTAGAAATAGGACTCTGAATGAGTCCAAAACTAGTCGGCTATTACGACACCGATAAAAGTAAGTGACACTGTAAATAATGATGTCAAACTGTGCGTCCCTTTTGTGGTATAAGTGCCCATTATGTAACTTTAGTAAGTAGGTATTATGAATAGCAACACAAATTTCTCAAATCATCTAAACAAGAAGTTTACAATTGTAGAAGTATTGAAAAAGATTTCGATCCATACACTCACCCACTTTGCCATTGGGCAACCTTGCGCAGTTTTCCCCTCCTTGCCTGTGTAGCAGACCTTCTCTATCCTGAGCTCCTTCCCCGATAACCCAGTTCGTGCTTCTAGCTCTTTCCTCAGTTCTGCTAATGTTGCTGCTGCGCCTGAAATTCACATGATACGTTAATATGTGATTGATAAAATATTGATCAGATGAAAGATACTTTTCGTTCTTCAATTCTGTTTTCCATTGAGTAACTTTATATGTGATGTTGTGACATACGGAATTGAAATTTGAGTGCAGGAAGTTATTGTTAACACTTACCTAAGTGGGTGTAATAGCTGCCAGGCTCCGGAGGATTTTTGTCAGCCGGAAAACAATTGCAATCAGGCACTTCTGTCCGAGAGTTGTTGCGCAATCTCTCCAAATTACTAAGGTACTCCTTCGAGTAGTTAAAATGATTCGCTTCCTTCTTGACTAACGCATCTGGTCCAGGAGTTGGTGGCTTCGCTGGCTGGTTTTTGGGATCAATTTTTTCAGCATCAGGGTCGTCTTCGATTATTTCATCTTTGGTCTGCAACCCCGCACACGCACCATCTCTAAGATGCTCAGGTGGCGGTTTCTTAGTAGACCCTTGTCGACAGCAAGCGTAGCCCACTTCGTTTCTTATGATCACAGGGCCACCATCACCAGGGTATAAGTAAGGTTCACTCTTGGATAGTTGGTTGAAGTTGCTTTTGTAAATCTTGTGGCCGGGCGGAGAATTTTCTGATTTGATTTGCTCCACGTAATATGGTGGCTTAGGGTCCGCTGGCGTGCTTCGACCTGAATTTGATCGATTGTTGTCCTTTTCCTTTTTTTGTTCGTGACTAAAACTTCTATTGTATTTCTGGAAGCCCATATTGCTAGTATCCTGCAACCGGGGTTCTGGGTTAAATTGTTCGTTTGGATCAAGGCTCCTTTTGGCGTAAGGATTGAAATGATTGCTTTGGAAATTTTGATATTGCTGTTGTGGTGCCTTCTGTCCGAAATTCTCCTGTTTTATCGTTGAGATTGGCGGCAGGACTGTGTTTGGCCGTGAGACCATTCCGTTGGGGTAATCCCTGTATGCCAGTCCAGACATTTCATTTGGCTTCGGATACATGTTTTGGCTTAGTGACTTAGGCGGCTTAGTTTTCATTAATCTATCATCTTTGGGATACTGATAAGTTTCTGGCATCTCCAGTTTAGGGATTAGCGGCGCCGACGGGTGCCGAAACTTTGGCTCGAAGGCCTCTCTCTCATAAGCTCTAGTTTGTGCGTGAGTGTCCCTCGCCGGGGCACAGGTTTGCTGATTCATCTCCGAGACTGGTCCAATAAGCATTTTGGTTTGGAAATCCTTACTATCTTGCTGACTATTATAATTTAAACTATCACTACCGTAAACTTCTGCATACTTTTGCGCTTCATATGGAACATTCGAATATGTTGTACCGTATTGGCCCGCCCTCATGTCGGCGTAGGATGGTAACTTCTGTGGCGTTTTGGATACATTATTCGACGAAGCATGTTTTTCGTATTCTCTGGGGACCTCGGTCCCCGTTCCCCCCTCCCATACGTGGTGGCCACCACCTCCGAACTCGCCCGTGCCGTAAGCATGGGCGTTTTGTGCATAATTACCAGCAGCCGAGTACGAAACTTGGCCGCCTACGCGGTAATTATCTCGGAGATGGTGGCTATACGATAAAAAATGACCGGTGTTATTCCGATCATCTCCCGCGGAGACTGGCACCCCGCCCTTGTTCTCCATCCGGGGCGGACCCTCTCCTGGGTCTCCTTTATCAGGCGGGGAGTTAGTGCCGTCTCGTGCATGGTTCTGCTTGTTTAATATCATCGTTTTCAGTCTCGAGTTCAAATTCACCCTGTCTGATTGCGAGAACATCTGCTGCTCAGTCTCCTCCTGCCTTTGCTGCTGCTGTTGCTGTTGTTGTTGCATTTGCTGATTTTGCATCTGCTGTTGCTGATGGTTTTGCAGCTGCTGCTGGTTGGACATTTGCTGTTGCTGATTCTGCATTTGCTGCTGCTGCATTTGTTGACTGTGCTGCCACTGTCGCTGCGACCAGTCGTTTTGCTCATGCGTTCCGTTCTCTCTGTATTGCTGTTGTTGGATGTTGTGACCGCTATTGAAGTTGCCCGAGTACCCGCTACAATCGAGTGAAGCTTGCGGACCGTTGCTCCCCTGCAGGTACCCAGGCTCGGCGTTTCCCGAATGCTGGCCGTTGGGCGTGTTGTCGCTCTGTTGGCTCTCGCCCTCGCTGGTGTGCGACTCGCCTGTGCCGTTCTCGCCGTTGTTGTAACTCTCCTGCGTATGCTCGGTGTTGTAGTCATTACGCTCGTAGTTCTGTTGGCTCACAGTGTACACTGGTGCCGCCGATGTTGGCACAGAGTTTTGATAGGACGCCGCTGTCGCGGGTCTGGAGTCGCTTCCCTGTGTGGCGCCAGGTGTTGGAGCTTGTTGGGCGTACTGTTGTTGGTACTCGGTGGTGTAATGCTGAGGTGCCCTTGGCGATGGTACTGGCGTGTAGGCTCCGCGGTTGGAAGGTGGCCTTTGCGTTGGCACAGGCTGGACCCCCGCCTGGTAATACGTGTTGTTGGCCACGTCGAAGGTCGTGGCGACGTTCTGGATGGTGTAGGTAGTGTTAGCCGTTTGGTAGTGGGGCGAGGTCGCGTAGGCGGTCGTGTGGTTGCCTTGGTAGTCTAACGTTGTTTGGCCTGTCTGCGTCGGCAGCTGCTGGATGAACTGATTCTGCCAGCCTGTAGAGATACAACCGATCACGTTAATATATGGCCCAGGGATGTGTGCTAATTTCATTTGTAAAGATTTTTGTTTTACCTATAATATTACCTTGTGTTGGATCTGTTTGCCACGCTGGAAACCGATTTGGGTCGCCTGCGTAGAACGGCATTGGCGCCTGTAACAATAAAGAACAGCTTAAAAACTCCGGTCATAATCCCACAAAGGTACAAACAAACACTTCTATGGCTTCGTCCGTATTTCATTAGTTAACAAACAATTTTGGTCAGTTTGACGACCTCGGCTGGCCTATGATTACGTTAGGGCAGTTTACATGAGAACTGTAATGTGGCAAACAATGTGACGAGGTCTCTGTGTAGCCTCGGCACCAATACTGCTTGAATACTTAGGTATACTTGAGACTTTGACTCGTTACTTTATAATAAAGTAGGTATACTGAATACCGGGGATTCGTACAGCTTAGTGTTGCTGTGATAAATCTGCGTGATAATATAGCCATTTTTAAGCTATAGGTACACTCTTTTATATTTGCGTAAAAAAGATAAGTGCTCCGAGAAACGTAAAATATAATTACTATAAGTAGAGTCGGCCACACCCTTGGATATCCCTTTTTGATCGATTAGCGCGCGGTAAGAGCTACCACATGGTGTAATTTAGACTGTGGTCGACTGTACCTGGTCGTTGTGTTTTACGGCTAAGTTTTACAACGGAGTTTTGCAACTAGACGACTTCCTGGAGTTTTGCAACTAGACGACACAATTTATATTAAATTAAGTTTAAATTAAAAAGACTGAAAAAAATAAGATGTAAAAGGCCTTCTCACGGAATACGTCACAAACATACCTAAAAGTCTGATATTTGTTACACCTTGTATGATGTGAAACAAAACCGACCGTAGCCTTTCACAATGGACATTGTCCTGGCATACTGGGAAATATTCTAATATTGTACCGTATGTATAGCTAGGTAAAGTTTTCAAATAACGCGTAGCTATGGTAAGTACTACAATGGAGAACAAACTCAATGCATAATAGGTATTATGGCAGTTTCAGAGAATTTATTACGTTGATATTCGATTGTTATTTAGCATGAATGCTATTGCTACCGCACTCGTAAATTACAACCAATTCTAAATTAAATTAAGTTACATTGGCCGAGCGAGATTAATATTTTAATTATTTAAAGAATAAATCACCCTTCTAGATAATATTTGAATAATCTATCAACTATCGAATGAAAAACACGAGTTAATTAAGAAGTCTCCTAAAACGATTATATTAAAACTTCTATGTGATTATCCAAACACTTTGCCGGAGTTTTAATAACATTCAACAAACACGTTAATTTAATCTCTTTACTTTGAAAGGAATTCGCATTACTCCGGGTAAAATTAAAATTGTCCGCCATATTCAAACTCGACGCGAGTTTCAAAGTAATGTTTAATTCTTCGCAAATATGTTTACGGGCGCCTTTGGCCTCGTTTCGTGTTCTCACAACTTTAGTAATTTAATATTTTCTTGCCACCATTAGGGATGTTAAAATACTTTATACCTGCGTGGAACGTTTTAGGGTTCTGTACCAAACCTAAAGAGCCTACGCATGTACCTATACGCCGTCTGTCCGTATTGTCTGTCTGATTAAACGGTATCCGTTGTTTTTTTTTGTAAACACAACACAAAATAACTAGTACGGTCGGCCCCAGTCACAGATACCCCATGGCAGCTCTTACCGTGCGCCGCATAAGGGCGCTAATCGAACAAAAAGGGGTGTCCTAGCGTGTGGCTGACTGTACCTACTTCGCCCCTGTGAATTCGCGATGTGTAACTTTTTGCTTACACCATTCGCGCGCGCATTGCATAATATAAACTTTACAACCTCATATCTCGGCAACCCCTTGACCGATTTGGCTCATGATCGAACTTAAAAAATATTTTAATTTTATTACACGCCTTCAAAATTTCATGACGATCGAACCATTCAAGTTATCGTCTAACGAACATTCATATAAACATACAAACACCGTATGGTTCCTGTAGACTCGGAGAACTTCGCTCGCTCATTCAATAACGTTTAGCTGTACGGAACCCTCGGTGCGCGAGTGTGACTCGCATTAGAGCTCTTTTCGAATTCATACGAGCGTGCAATATTTGTTATTGAATGAGAAATCAGGGTGAATAAGAAACCTAAGATGATGAATAGATTCGGTATTTTTTTTCTATTACAAAACCGAAAGAAAAAAGGTTTCGATGTTTCTGATTCACGTCTCGATATTTCGTTTCCAATTCACGAATATCAGATTCAGGAAATGTCTGCGCTATCATAATCGGTATTGTTTGTTTTATTTGTGCCGTGGAATATTGAACATTAAAATGATAAATTGATATTACTTCATGCATAGTTTCGATATTGAGCATGATTTGTAGTTCGTTCCATTAAACTATTTGTCGTGGAACTAAGTATTTACATTGTATAATTAACTATTACTAGTGGTTTGCCGTGCCGTCGAACTATGAACTCGCGACTCCATATCTCAGCAACCCCTCGACCGATTTGGCTCATGTTAGAACTTAAATATTATCTTTGCCTAATTTACTTTCATGACGATCCGACTAAATTACTGTTATCGTCGAACGAACATTCATACATACATACAAACGCCGGATTGTTCCAGTAGACTCGGGGAACTTCTCTAGCTTCGCTCGGTCGTTCAATTATTGCGAATTTAATGTTATTGTAACTTAGGCGTTTGATTCGGGTGAATTCAATGATGATTGTAGCGTAAAAGCTGCGTAAAAGATAATGAGCTTTTGCGTTTGCTGTTGTTTGACGGACTCTACGTTTTATTGATTGAAATAATTAGCAAAAGCGTAGGGTGCTGTAATAATAATTGTAAGACATTTTACTTGATGATGATGATGTTATGGTGGTGGCACCACCATACGGTGGTGCTAGGAAATCTGCAGTTTTGGTATAAACGTATTTCCTAACTTACGTTTGATGCTAAAGGAATAAAACGATACAGCCAGCGGGGGTGGCGATAAATTTCGAACGAGTCGGGCGCGCGCAAAATTGCCAAAGTTGGCGCGCGGTTGGTGGAAATTAAAAAAATTAAACTTCCGCTCCTTGCGCACTCATATGCTGTATTTCAAAACTTTCTTTATAACGAAATATTGAGCTGTAATAAGTATTACACTAAAGTCTAATTCTTTATTCAGGATAGTAAACTGACAGATGCTAACTGTCACTTTGCAAAATAATGTTGCCATATTTATTGTAATAGTGATGCATTCCACTCGTTGTGCGATTCAGCTCAGTCACAAAAAAAAAGCGAAATACGAAATTCCGCATGGTAACCCGTGCGTCAGGAATTCCGGACGGAAAAAAAACGTTCGGAACGCAATATTTCCAAAGATCATTTATAAAACACAATTTTTAACGCATTTAACACTCCTCAAAAAAGACCGGAAGAAATCGACCAAAACACACTTTCTCATTACTAATTAATAAGTTTTTAGTTAATTTCATATAATAAGCTTTTCATCAATCGGCCTATAAATCGATTATATCGATTACGCAATTCGATTCATGTCAAACTTTTTGTCACCACACTATTTAATTTTCAACAGAGACTGGTCACACCGTAAACGTCAGTGTACTATCTTGAATGAAGAATTAGACTTTATGTTGCCCCCCGGAGTAAACAAGAGTTCCTTTTTCTTCTTCTTGGCGTACCTCTCCTCTCCACTAATGGAGGTTGGCCGTCAGCTCTTCATTCGCTTTTGTATTCCTAGTCAAGCAAAACAGACGTTCAACGCTCAACAAGAGTTCCTAGTGCTGCATATTTTTATCGAGATCCGATGAATCGATGAAGTGAAATGAAGTAGGTTCTTAGGAACCCTTCTTAGTACAGGCACGTGGTGATAATGGTAACAAGAGTCGTAGTCGTAGATCGATGATTAATTGAACGAGCGAGCGAATCGAGCGAAGTTCTCCGAGTCTACTGGAACAATCCGGCGTTTGTATGTATGTATGCATGTATGTTCGTTCGACGATAACTTGAGTAAATTTAGTCGGATCGTCATGAAATTTGGTAGGCAGGTAAATGAGGCCAAGAGAATTTTTAAGTTTGAACATGAGCCAAATCGGTCGTGGGGTTGCTGAGATATGGGGTTGCGAGTTCATAGTTCGGGGCGAACCACTAGTTATTTATTGTTGACTTTTGGAGTTAGGTAACTCTTCTGTCAGTCACATATGAGCATACATTGATAATGGCGTATTTACTATTATAATTGACCAAGCATCTTGCTAGTAAAAACTAACACGTTGATAAGAAAAGGATAACACCGAATGCGACGCGCTTGTCATAGTTTATACCCCTGTATCCTCATATTATAATAAGGAGTAACTATTTGCCGCGTCAAAACAACACCCTCTAGTCTAAACCCTACCTAGTTCAGATACCTACAAACTATGTAAACATTAAACGACATTATGGACTACTGAACCACTAGCAATTATTATGACTAACTGAGCTTTATGAATGTTGTTTCGTTATTATATTAACACTAGCTTTTGCCCGCGACTTCGTCCGCGCAGACTTAGTTTTTTTCCCGTTATCACAATAAAACATAGCCTATAGCACTCAGCAATAACGTAGCTTCCCATTAGTGAAGGATTTTTTATAATCGGATGAGTAGATTTGGAGATTACCCCCTATATACGTACACACTTAGAAACTTTTCCTCTTTATAATATTAGTGTTGATAGCTAGTGCCCACGACTTCATTCACGTGGCTAAAAGAAAAAGGATAAACGTGGTGATTTTGCAAATTGTACCTAGCATATTTTTTGCCACCTAGTGGGTATGATGTACTTAAAACACACCCCCTGCACTATCAAAGCGTTGGCCCGAGATTTCGCTCCCGTGGACCACGCGTTGTTATCTGCTTCTTCCAAACTGAACGGAGCAAAGATGCAGATACCTACTGTTATAGGCGTCTAACTGGGTTACCTACATTTCAAGAAACACTCATTTTAGCCCTATCATATTATTTTGAGTCCGCTAATCTGCTACTCCTTATTGCAAACTTTCAGTCTGGGTTGTCTCTGTTCAGTTGGTCTCGCCCCAAGTCTTCGTGCCTTTGTGGCCTTTGTAGCCACTGTGGACACTGCCTCTACCGATGTTAGAGAGCCCTAATGCGTAGTTTGATACCCAAGTACATCTCGTTTGCTTGCGCTGTTTGGTGAATGAATATTTATCAGCATTCGCTGCAGTACGTCACAAGTCTCAACATCTCTCTGGCGTTCTATAAAATTTTAAAAGATCTCCAACAGAGCTAGTTAGCGTCACCTTTTCGTATTATAGGAACGAAGTTACTTAACAAAGAAAAATTTTAAGAAATTTTATTTAATTTTTTTATTCTGCATCATACTATTTCAAAGAGAACGATCATAATAATTGGGATCTGACACCAGAAAATATGAGACTTAACCATGTTATTTCTATCACATTGAATATTGTTTTTTTCTATGAGCTGCTCTTCTGAAACACCCAACACGTCTTTTTTGCATCTATGATACCATAGTCTGAAACAACTGTTTTGAATTGTCGGTCTTATTCTCCTTTCGTGTTGAAAGCGTCACACACACAGGTCGCGCTGGGGTCGCCTCCAGGAAATTCTATAAGCTGCACTGTGGAGCATCAGGACAGGTATGACGACGCGAAGTTGTCGGTATGGTTTAAGATTGGCACAAAACACCTCTTTTGGGTCTATTTCTCACATATCTTTCATGCGGGCAACACCACCACGCAGGCGGTTCAGGGATTTTCACATGCTCCAATCTTCTCGTCAGTCTGAAGTATGTGGAAAGCCTATCAGAGTTGTCAACAACGAATAGGCGACTATGATATTATGTAAAAGTGCACCTGCCCAGTGTCCAGTCCTAGGTACTTACTTAATGGAAATAAAGCGATCATGGTACTAATGTTACACCATCAATGGCTGATGTTATGCGCCTATGGTCGCTCGGGACTCTACAATGTTTTTTACACATGCACATTACGCACAGCTGACTTTTTTGGTCAGAACATCGTATCTTTATTTTTCTTCGAGGTCTGGTGCATCCTATTCTTCCCTGAATAACCAGCAATCAGCAATGCATTCAACGGACGTCCCATCTCGTCTGGCCAAAAGATCTCAGGATGCAACCGCAACTTTGTAAAGAGCTTTGATAAAACTGCTGGATGCAGAGTTTTTAAAGTAAGGATTTATTTTATTGGCTCTTTCAGATTGTAAGTAGCTATCACTGAACTTATGTTTTTTGCCTGTTTTGAGTAATTAAACTTGTATGTAGATTTTTCCTTTATTGCTTTGTTGATATACCATTTTTGTGACAGTGACGGATGACAGCAATAATTTAAAACAACTTCTTCACTGTTGTTCATCGTTTGAGTTTTGTGGCATATTGCGGCCTGTTTGGTGCATTAAAATTCACCGTTGTTCAGTTTTCGATGGATTTACGAAAGTAAATAGCTCAACGCTACGTGATGACAGAGGGTCTTTGGTAAATGGTTTTGTCGTTCACTTTTATACAAATAGCCACTATATGATAATCTTTGTCTGTTTATTTTGCTCCTCAGCACCAAAGCGTGATAATATGTAGCCTATATGTTATTCTGATGTCTCAGCTATCTACATTCCAAATTTCATCCAAATCCGTCCAGCGGATTCACCGTTATAAGGTAACAAACACACTCACTCACTCACAAACTTTCGCATTTATAATATAAGTAGGATAATATGGGCTTAACATAAATTGCGTCTATGTAGCGGCTGAATGATAGATAGATACCTAGTGTAGTAGTTTTTTTTTTTGCGGCATTCCCTAGGAGTAGCGTACTATGTTCAGCGTTCAAAGAATATTATATTTCTCTTGAATAGTATCGGAGCTTTAGAGCACGCACGTACCTACCCTTAGTTTAACTGCAGGGTTACCGGAAGGACTCTAGGATATTCATCTACTTACTTTCAACAACCATAGCCGCTATAAAGGATTCTCATACCCTCGCGTTTGACCACCCAGGAGCCCTTCGCCTTAGACCGGTGAAATCAGACGCTAGTAGCGTGTGTCCGAGGATGCTCAGACACCATCAAACCAAGCAGATGAACAGGCCCTTTCCCTTCAACTACCATATGCCACCTCGAAGGCAACTGAGGCGTATAAAATCAAACCCGGCAATCTCCACAAACGGTCAATTTCAAACTATGAATGCAGTCGTTTTTGTCTATGGATTTCATATCAACTTGCAAAAATATGTATTATCAAAGTCGGCAAAATCCCATATAAAACGGAATCTAAAAACGATAGTTTCTATCAAACATGGCAATATCCAATTATTCTGAAGAAAATACGATTCTGACCTACTCCGAATCCAAATTATACAGAATCTAACTAATCAAGATTTTGTCACAGATCCCCAATTGACTAATTTAGAATCTGACAGCTATCGCCTAAATCTATGTATGTATGTATGTATGTATGTATGTATGTATGTATGTATGTATGTATGTATGTATGTATGTATGTATGTTTGTGTGTTCATCTGTTCCCTCGCAGAGCCTAAACTACTCGGCCGATTTCAACAAATGAGGTGTCGTTGGATTTGTCTTAATCACCCAGGTAACATAGGATAGTTTAATTTTGAAAAAAACCAAGATGGCGGCTGTGCTGCGCCCTAAAGTGGTGGACCTAAAAATAAAAATTATCGGATACCATCGTCATGGGTATCAAATGAAAGGGCTTTAAAAGACCTTTTCAATAACACATGTAGCGTCAACATAACAAATAGAACAAAAAATTCCAAAATGTGTTTTTTTTTGCCCTTCTTGGTTCTATTCTGGGTGATCGTCCAAAATGACTTACTAAAAAGCTCAAAAAAAAATAGAAGTTAAAAACTAAAACCCGACTACTAAAAGGCTTAAAACAAGACCTGTTTATCCTTAAAATAGACTCATAGATATAATTAATCGTAGTCGGAGGACACCACATTCGCATTTGATAAACCGATGGCCTCCGACTACGATTAATTATCTATGAGTCTATTTTAAGGATAAACAGGTCTTGTTTTAAGCCTTTTAGTAGTCGGGTTTTAGTTTTTAACTTCTATTTTTTACGCCTCAAGTGTGAGATAGGCTAGAATCGGCTAGATTGTGTTTCTACAGGGTGCACTCTAAGTCGATAGCGGAACTTAAAGTGAGCTATCTACTGATCAATACAAACAACTTGAACTAGGTAGCGAAAAAAACGGAGTGAATAAAATATCAGCTGTTCCATACAAAAGGTCGACTCAGTACTGCGCCAAATGTATGAAACAGCAGATATTTTTTTCGCTCCATTTTTGTCGCCACCTCGCACAAGTGGTTTATATTGATCAGTAGACAGCCTACTTAAAGTTCCGCTATCGACTTAAGAGTGCACCCTGTAGTAACTTACCATGGGCTGAGCGCTGGGGTGCTCCTGCTTCATCGTCGGGGCTGTGGCGGGTGCGGGGCTGGGGGTTGCGGGCGCGGGGCTCGGAGACCCCGCCGCGGGTACGCCGGGACTCAAGCCGGGCACTCCGACGGGCACTCCTGCCGAGCCACCCAGGGGCTTGCGGCCGCGGTAACTCTGCGGAGGAAGGGGGTGAGCGGTTATTGTTGTGTCTGGTGTGTGTAAAGGTAAGGAAGCGGGTCAGTTTCCGGCAATAACAAGTTAGTATCGATTAGTACCAAGATTGTAATCTAGAACGAGTTGAAAGCGGAAAACTCGGGGCGTAAGAGGGTAGTTGGACGATGATGAATGTGGTAGGGATGTGATTGTGTGGTAGATAGTCTGGGGAGGATACAATAGTTGTCTGAGACAATATTAGATAGACTGAGTGATTGCCCGGCACCGATGGAATTTAAGGTGCACCCCAACTTAGATGAGGATTTCGTGGCGCTGATTATGTTATGAACTGCTCTCTAGACTCTACTAATAAGCCGCGCTTATACTTTACGCTTATACCTACTCTACTAGGTACAATTTGTAGTTGTGGTGACTAACGAAACAAATAGTAGAGTTTCAGACGAAAACATCTCCGAACA
This sequence comes from Zelleria hepariella, assembly GCA_949319315.1. Classification (NCBI taxonomy): domain Eukaryota; kingdom Metazoa; phylum Arthropoda; class Insecta; order Lepidoptera; family Yponomeutidae; genus Zelleria; species Zelleria hepariella. Next base: position 4,310,141 of record OX439390.1, on the reverse strand, counting down.
TTATGCACAATAGCCGGCCAGAGATAATAAATAGCCTGACGATAATACTGGCCATCTATCTCAATGAATATTTCCTTTATGGCGGCAGAATGCAGAGCGCTCTGATTGGCCAGCGAGATCGGACTCAGTCGACTGTAAACGAGCCACACACGATTGCCTGATTAATTTGAAATTGGAATAGAAATTATTTAGCCGGCCGACTGATCTTGATCCCAATCTCACATCCTGCGCAAACGAAAGCAAACATTTTTTTTTTCGGTTATAAATTGTACTAATCTTGAATATTGTCCCTACTACCACGTTTCACGTAAAAAATACCTTCCATATAAAAGTGAAACGTGGTCTGTTTGTTAAGTTCTCAGTGCTTGATGGCTGAAACGATATGAATGGAAATTAGCCGAGCAGTGCCATATAATAATATACTAATAACATTTGACTCATCGTCAGTCAAGGGATTAAAATTTGAAAGTAATCAATTTTAGGTCAAATAATAACATCGTATGAAAGTTGATGGGGGGCATTTGTGAAACATGTGCACAAACAAACCGACAACCTATAGGTATGTAATTACATTTATTACTCACGAAAATTACATGCTAGTGAAGGTAATGACTAGGCAATCAAGGACTCTAGGAAGTTGTTAGTTCACTCTCTCATATAATAATGAACCATTGAAACTACACTCATATAGATGCTTATTACTATAGATATCTGAAGGTTTTCTACCCCATTCTTTTGCCGCAAATTACTTATGTTCGCATATTCATAGGTACTTAATTGCTTCAATCGATCTAAACGAGTTTTTTTTTAAATCTTTAGGTATAACCTGCAAATGGCACAATATATGGCAGTAAAACTCATGAGTCAATATAGTTTTTCGTCAAAAAAAAAATTGCTGTCTTAATACCTAATAAATTCTGTATTTTTTGTACGTTCAGACAACAGGCAGACAAAATATGGGCTATGTCAAAAATGTTACCTGGTTTCGTGACAAAAAATAAATAAAATAAAATAAAATATCCTTTTATTGCTTAAAAATGCTTGAAAAAGTAAAATAACTTGTATTTTTAAATATTCGCCGTGTACACTACCACTTTCTTTTATGTAATTTATGTTATATTTTTTTTTCATGTGTGCAATAAAGTTTAAAAAAAATCACTTCATCTTAATGAAAAAAAAAAATTATGTACTTTAAAATAAATAAAAATTTTTGGGTATGAGATGCCCCTATTGGGTAAAGGCCTCCTCCAGATTTTGCCACAGTTCTCTATCTTGAGCTTTCTCTATCCAGTTTTTTCCCGCAATATTTATTATGTCTGGCCATGTCGCAAGAATAGAAGACCAAAGATGGACAAAGAAAATCACGCAATGGAAAGGTCCAGATGACGGAAAAAGAGGAGTTGGCAGACCTTATAAACGATGGGCCGACAAAATATGGTTTATTAATCACAAATATGACAAATAATTCTATATTTTGTGATAAAAGGAATGGGCTCAGCTTAATGATGTGACTATGCGTCACAGCGTTGGTTTTCATCGTTTTCACTAGTTATTAAATTTATCTAAAAATACAATAAAAATATATAAACAAACAAAAGAGTTAAGAATAAATAAAAAAAACAATCATAAATAAGGACTAAAAAAATAAATGCAATTGTAACAATACAATAACATCGCATATGTTTGTATATGTAGAGTTAGGTTTAACTGAACGTAAAACAAACGAGTAATAGCCATTTAAAAAATTAACCACTCCTAAAGTTACAAAAACACAGTACTTACTCTAGAACTCTAGTCAACTTTAATACTGCTATACAACGTGTTACAAAACATCCTAACTCTTTTTACAGGGTGTAACCTACTGGTCAACTGGATGACAATTATGTAAAAAAAAAGTTGTAAAAAACAATTTTTATTTTATAAACTCAAAATTGTAAATTTTTCATTACTTTTTTGTTCTTGGTATTAGCTCAAATTTTAAAATATGTTTGTGGGTGTAGCTGCATTTACATGGGTTTCAGTTGTTAAAACATTGTGAAAGTTAATGAAAACAATATTTAAAAAATACTTTTCTCCTGCCATCCCGATGAACCATCCCACAGCTCGTTAGGTATTTTAATTAAACACTTTTCCTACCGTCTATCTGCCATTTTGCACCTCCACCTCCGTCCAACGTAACGAGGAAGCGGCTATTATCGTAGCCTATTTTTTTGAATTGGGTCTCAAAGCGTACCTACTTGGCGCAGGTGTTAAATCGAATGAGTCCACTAACTGTTGTATGGTACCTAGTGATCTCGTTTGTAGAGCGGAGTAGCTGATCCAAGAACGTACACTAGGTTAAACAATAAAAGTAGTGCTGAAATGTGGATAGTTACTCGTATTAGTCAACTGATTTCTGCATACAATTTTATGTCAGCGTTGTTGAAATAGATTGAAATAAACAGTTGCATTTTTAAACATCTTAAACGTTTTGGTCAGATAGGTACCTAAAATCGAAGTTTTTCTGCTTCGATCAGCCCCTCCACCCTTGACGCATTTTTCCAATACGGCCGCAATATGGCGCAATTTACAAATTTTAATATTTTACAAATTAAGACGCATTTTGTGTTTTGATTGAATAAAACAGCCTAACCTTTGAATAAACATTACAAAGTATTTAAAATCAAAGAATTACTATGCGAATTCAAAGATAAATTAATTTTAAAACCTTTTCAATTTTATCGCAATAGCGTCAAGGGTAACCCCCCTTTAGTGGTTCTTTAAATATTTTTTTTTATCTTTATCTTATCTTCAGAATCCAGAAAAGCTTCCAAAAAGTGTCAAAAACGGCGCGACCCTCTTTGCGCTAAAACGCGCGTTTCCATTGTGGCAAATGCTTTTCCGGATATTTTTAACACGGCCTTGCAGTTAGAAAACCCAAACAATTTTCGGACCCCATTGTCGAGTGAGATTGCTGTAGGTACGCTTCTGTATTGTGGTAAGCTTCCACTTGGGTGTGCAGTGTAGCGAAAATGATTTAAACTAGATCATGGACTGGTGGCTCCGGGCAAGCACCGGGTATTAAGTTTTGTACCTACCTCTACAATGTGCAGCTTGTACCTCTTACTTAGTTGGTTTGTTTGGAAATTGTTTTAATGAATAGGCAGTACAAGTTTTTTCAATCAACCGTATTTGAACTTGTTCCCAGCATTTCTGCTGAGAGGTAAGAAATCTAGTAACAAAGTACATATTTAGGTAATAAAAAGGCAACTAAGACGTAGATGGGCCACTATAACTTATTGGCACAGGCTTACGCAATGGGCATTATTATTTGACAAGCATGATGTTAGGAGATCATAGTCAAATTTTGCTGGTCTTTTTGTGCTGGAGAAAAGAGATAAATTGCATAACTATGCAGGTACATCTTATCCACTAGTAAAGAGTATGGTATGGTAAGCGTAGCGCTAGATAATCCTATTGTTCGCACAAAGCCGTTGTAATTCAATCAAGCGGAAGGAGAAATTATAGTAATCCCACATCGATGTTCGAAGGTTTTCTATTCGTAATAACAATAACAATTTAATAATAGAGACGCGTAAATTCACCTGGCAGGGGTTTTTAGGACCTACCTACCTTGGCAGGATAAAAGTGGAAGAAAATATGGCAAAAGTAAAGTTGCAAGTAGAGTCTACCACACCATTGCCAGAATCTGAGCCTCAAGTCTAAATGAACACAGTTCTTTTTTGGAAGTTGTAAGAAAAAACCTTTCTTTATTGCATAACCCTGCAAATAGAGGCATTTCAATTGATTGAGAAAAATGAAAGTTAATGTATTCGCACAGAGGGAGTAAACCGCTACTTGTACCTACGCATAGAAAACAGACTTTTACGTTGAACTTTTTTTGTGAGCTTTGTACATAAATGTTAATTTTTTTAATGGCGCTTTCTAGGTGTCCGAAGATGGACGCATAGTTCGATCGTACAATACCACTAAAGGGACATAGGTAGGTACGCCACACACAGCGACCCACAGCTGGTACAAGTAATAAGTCAAAATTTAGCACAGACAGAGAGACAAAGCGGTGGCGTCCATTAACTATAAACAAAGGGGCCTTTGTGCGTCGTCGTGTACCAACGGCCAAGCAAGTTTGAGAAGAGAACCTCGCAGCAGAGACCACAGAAGAACTAATCTAACTAATAGATCTTCTTCTACCTATCGCCACCCAATGCTGAGTGTAGGCACCGAGGAAAAAAGTGTAGGTCACTTCCATTGCATTCCATTCTTCACGATCTTGGCCTTTTCTCATCCAGTCTTTTCCTGCCATTTTGGCCATCTCATTGGTTGCATGCTCACATTTCTGCGCCCCGTTCTGGGCCACAGATGGGGTAAAAAGATACTGGAATGGAGTCCAGTATCTTTTTACTTCATCTGTGGTATTGTCTGCGACATAATATTATCATTATGTGGCTTGTCCACTTCCACTTTCTTCGCGCTATCACCTTGTCTATATCATGTCTTCTAATAGATACTCGGCTTGAAAGAAAGAGGGAAAGTGGCAGACGTCGGAGAACGGATAAAGGTTTTAAGTAGTTTGGGAAGGAGATCTAGCTCTAGGCCACTGATGGCAGATTACGAGAGGGAAAGATCAGATCAGTGCTGAACGCCAGCCAGACGATATAGCGCAAGTAGTCGGAAAGCAATGCTTGCGTCTGGCATAGGTGCTTTAAATCTAACTAAAATTCGGTCATCTTCACTGGGTAAAGTCATCTTCATATACACCCCACTTCGCACAAGTTTGTCTTCTATCTGTTTTACAATCTGTGGCGCAAGTTTGAGACCGAAACTGCCTTTTGCCTGCAGATTTATTGAGGCGAGGCATTTTGTGCCCATGTGTTTTGATTACTTGTGTGTTTCAGATTTGCCTTTTTGACAAGTGGCTGGTTCTTGGATTGCAAAAGTTTTTTTTAACCTCCATTACTCTCCGTTTAGTGGTAGGTATATCGCCGAAAGGGTTTTGGAGTAAACTGGTAATTCCGAGATTATATTTCTGAATAAATGCGCGATAAAAACTTAACTTATTATCACTTATCCATAGGGATTTCAAATGGTGTCAATTTTTGAGAGACTGTTCATACAAAGTGAATTTTAATTTCATGCATTTTGGAAAGTGTCCGAACCGCAGCAAAGGTTTTCAAAATCACTAGTACCAGAGTAAGTAGGTAGTACAGTCGGCCACAGTCTCAGATACCCTTTTTGTTCGATTGGCGCCCTTATGCCGCGCGCGATAAGAGCTGCCATGGGGTATCTGAGATTGTGGCCGACCGTACCTAGGCATCTCCTTGTTAGCGTGCCGATGTCAAACGACAGACAGTAGTAGATATATTGCACTCCTACACTAGAGTTCACCTTCGCTTGATGCTCCCACAGTCTCAACGTTGCGCCTTTTCATGTCTCTTCTAATCATCCTTGTAGGTATCAGAGGAGCTGGCCGAATTCCTAGGTACCTAACTACCCGTGGTCCCAACTCAATTCACTCTCGTTTCTGTTACTATGCTATATGCTAGGCAAACCGTAATACAACTGACCCACTAAAGTCTCCAAAAATATAGACCGATCGTTCCATTTCGAGTGTAGGCCAAAGAGGCCAACGTAACGTCGGGCAAAGGTAAACACACCGCAGCGACATGCGGTTGTAAATAATAGTTTACGGCACGCTAGATTTATTGTTCTGTCACAGAATCATAGGGCACAGTGGCACTGCCTTGCCTTTGCTTTGTCTTTGGGGTGGAGCAGAGCCAACCATACCACATCTTGGCTGACACATAACACACATACTCAGACTCTGTGAGGATTTTTGGACATAAAGTCCAAGTGCCCATTGGCAGTTTGGGTTCGTTCGTCCGTAGGTAACTGGCAGAGTTTATTCCGTCTCTACATTCCACAAGTATTTATCAAAATCACTGCCCAGAAAGGTGTTTTCCCGCGCATACGATCAATCTGATCGTATGAACTCAAGTTTTATTATTTTGGCCAGGCAGTCGGTGATCTAAGACTTGTTTCCCGCATAATCCCGATGTCTGGTTCTGGTTTGTTCTAAGTAAAAGTTTTCCGCAGTGTTCTGAGCCAAAACTAACCATCTGTGTCTCTCAATTTAGTGTCAAGAGATTTATAGTTTTATGTTATAACGCGCAATGTGTTCCCGAAGGTCATAGAGTGTTTGATCTTTTTGGCCAAAGCCCAAATTATGACGAAAATATATAGGTACCTATAGGTATTTGCGGCGTGCTTTTTAATTGCAGTTTTTTAGAGCTCTGCAATGCCAGACATAGGATTAATATTGGTCTTGATATTTTTTGTTAAACAGACCCAGTTAGATAAGTGTTGCTATATCAGAATTTATTATCAGATACGGATTTCGATAAGTATAATTATAAAAATCTGGGTCACAATAAATGAGCGAATCAATTCCAAGACTTTAGCTACCTGTTCATCCACTAAGGCCCGTAAGATAAATCACAGTTTAAACCAAAAAGGCTAGTTTAACCCTATCTGTCGATTAATTTTCATACAAAATGCGAGGTTTAATCTAAGGTTTGAGTTTAAACTGTGATTGATCTTACGGTACTAAGTATAATAATTTTAAACTTGTGGCTGAGATGGAAAACGCATGGAAAGTACTTGCATGTGATCAGCTTATATGCGCAAAGCCACGTCTAGCCTAAACTTTCTGTAGGTAGGTACCTACCTAGATAGGTATGAAACTTGCTGTACCTACCTAGATAGGTTTTAAAGAAGGCAATAACTTCTTTAGAACAGCTCTTTTATTCAAAGTAAAATGTTAATCTTGCCTGAAATTGGCAGTAAAACAATACTTACCGCAGATAATAAAAAGCTCTGTATAGAGGAAGTACCTACCCTCCTCGCTGAATGTATGTAAATAAATTCCGCATAGAAAATAGCAGTATTTTTCGCAAACTGCCTCCTCCAAGGCTATAAAGTGGGCTCATTACTGGAATATTATTCGGCAATTTAAACAAATACTCAGGAGGGGGAGCCTCCGATTTTTTTGTTATGATTTATACTCGTAGCGGCCACAACATACAGAAGACAGGCCCGGTTTCTGAGTTGAGAATTTTGCTAAGCAAATGGGTAAGTATCGTCCTGTCTCTGCAGATTTCTCACAAAATAGCGTGACAGAACGATACGTAAGTATGTGCTTCGTAAAATTCTCAACTCAGAAACCGGGCCCCAGTGCTACATAACTTACAAAATCACTGCGGTGTTGTTTTGCATATTTACATGATTGATACCTATTAGTGTAAGTATCTAGATTGGTGAATAATTATAATACAATTAGCTGTTTTTAGGGTTCCATCGTTGATACTTAAAAAATCTTACCGTATATTATTGTTCGAAAATACAGGGTGGAAGTAAATGCGTACGAAAAACCTTAAAACAAAAATCTAAGGAAGTCGTTCTTCGATCTCTATTTGTTTTGTAGTTATTGCCCTTTTTGTACGCTTTCCTATTGTTTTCGTGAAAATGAACATGAATTATTAAAACATAAATGGAAACCCACGGAGTTGAAAAAAAAAAGTGAACTCTACTATAAAAAGAGACGCACCCTTAGTAAGGCAATACTAGCATCATAGTAAGCCGATCTGTTCATATCTTACTGGTGCAATAAATAAGTATTTTAAATTCTACGACACCTGAAAAGCTGTACATTGATAAAATCGGGAGATGAATACCCTAATACTTAATTCAAACCCTCTCTACTTGCTCTCTACAAAATGTTTGATATAAGTACCTATATGACTTTAATTTGATACTTTTTTGTCTTCAGGTTAGCTTAAGTTACAGTTTCATTGTTTTTTGTTCCTGACTGTCATTTGTCTTATCCATTTTGAATATTTGGTGTTTCAGTTTTACAGGAATTTCTATCCTAAAAAATAAGTAGGTATTTAGTTTTATTATTTAGTCCGTCCGTAACTTTTAGGATCTTAGGCCTGACTTATTAAAGTCCAAGATGCGGGTACGTTAGTCGTGACTACAAGCATTAACATGCCATAACAACGGCTTATTACCTAATATCAACCACAAATCCCTGAAACAGCTCGATTTCTCTCCCCATTAGCAACTACAGCTGTCGTAGCGAGTGCGGTCGTGTAGTACACAGCGTAAACCATGTTGAAGCTACGTTGGTCGTGTCGGTTATTTGTGAACGAATCGACTGCGGGAGAGTTAAGCTACAGAGATATAGGGTTCGATTCTTGTAACGGGTTTATAGATAATCTTCCAAAATAAAAATGAATTGCCATGTATTGTAAACCTTATCACTTGAGAATGGCTCGACCGATTTGGCTTTGTATGAGAGACTTTTTTAGGAGAATTCACCGGAATAGTCGGCGAAGCAGGGATATACCGCTAGTTTTAATTTAAAAGGGGAAGCAGCGGCCCAAAGCCATCTTTCCTGTAAAAAGATGCTACTGAATAAAGTCTGAAATCGGTCTGAAATACTTGAAATATGTTTTTCGCACTTATTTTCAAAGGAAGAGGCAGATTTTTCCAATTGTATTTCTTTACAATATTTAACCTTCAAGCGGTCGCGCGGTCATTTGAAACACAAGCGGTCGCGCGTAATCTAAAAGACCTATGGTCGATTTTAGGACTTTAAAAACCGAAATTAATTAAATAACTATATATTTCTTTAATAACAATAAATAAGCTTTAGATAAAAAACATATGTAGCTACTTTTAACGACGCAAATTGCAGTTAATTGCAATTAAATCATTATCTAAAAAATAACACCTGTTCTTTTGATTATTTAAATAAATAACGGTATACATATTACCAAACAAAGTTGTTTGTGGTTTAAGTTATATCTAAATAATTATTAATGAAAAATAATAAAAAAATTCGAAACAAAACCAAAGAAAAAATAATTTCATTTAAATAATGGAACTAAAAATAACTATAATAAATGCGAAATGCTTGGTAAGCTCAGATTATTATTATTTTAAGTTTTCAAAAATATATGTCGCATTGTGAAAAGCAACATCAAACATCGTTCGAGCTGAAGAATCATTGTAGACGTATTTTGACAGTTGATTGTAAACAAAGTCATAGATTACTCATCACAGATTATCCAACCAAGTTGTCGGTTCACAGATTAGAAGTTAGTTTAGTTCGATGAACGAAACGTCAAGCAAACTTTGGCAACCCTGCGCGGTTCGACCAATCAGGGCTCGCGTCGAGGTATAGCGTGACCGTCGAGTCTATTTAAGTGCGGAGCGCGCCTCAAGCGACACAGTTTACGATCGACAGCGGTCCGAGAAGGTTGTGTAGTCGGCTCTTTGCTGAACTTACCACGTTTCTGTAACTTTACTGCTCTAGTCGAATATTGCTATAGAGTCAGTGCTATTTCATAGTGTTCAAGTGTGAGTAGAACATCAAGAAAGGTAACGTGAGTACTGTTCTAATTCTATTGTATTTCCATGCCTGTATGTGTAAGCAATTACTGTGTACCTAATTATTGTAACTACCTCTAAAGATCAAAAGAAAGAGATGTCCAGACGGGTTTTCTTGTTGCTTCTTTCCCGGTCTGTTTATGCTTAGAAGCAACGTAGATTCAGTGCCGTCTATTGCTAAATAAATTCCATTAAGCAATCTGGCACAAACACGTGTGTTTTATTCCTAACCTACCTAGAGTGTCCCACATTACGCCCACAATGTCTTGTAAGTGAGTATTAACATCCTGACAGTCTTCAGTAGTCTTCATGCTATAGCTCAATCCCTCCCTCGTTATCCGACATATATTTTATTCCAAAATCTTCAAATGTCAAAATAAATTAGTGTATTTCCAAAGGATTATTTTTCGCAGATTATTACTAACTAACCAATTTAATCTTCACACTGTGTTTGTACAATTATCTTGGATTATGTAAATAAAAGATGTAAATACAATTTTCCCACAAAAAAACACTATTTATATCTTATCCCATACAAAGTCCCTTCGATTATTTTCGCAAACAGAGTCGCGCGTAACCTTTTCGACGACCTGCGCGTGTAGTCTTTTCGACGCCTCCGCCGCGATCGAATCAAAAATCATTATTAAATCACGGGGTGCACGGGGAAGGTAGACCTATAGTTTATTTTAATTGTAGTGAACTAAGAAGAGGCTACCTGGGATAAGAAATCATTGTGACTAATCTAAACCGAATTATGAGCAAAAATGTGTAAAGCGCGGTCGATTCGACCGCACGCGACCGCTTGAAGGTTAAAAAGATGTAGGCTGTCAAAGATAAGATTAAACCATGGGCACTGAAAAAGGAAGATTGTTGTTGGCTATATCGGTCATCTCAATAGGTACGGTCGGCCACAATCTCAGATACCCCATGGCAGCTCTTATCGCGCGCGGCATAAGGGCGCCAATCGAACAAAAAGGGGTATCTGAGACTGTGGCCGACTGTACCTTCAATTCATTTCAATATGACCTTCAGAGCTAATTGATGATCCCGTATGAGATCTCACAGGTTAATCGTTAGTTGGCAGACGAATACGGACTTTATGGGAGTAGGGTTGGGTAGCAAAATACAGTGGCACGATAGCATAGGTGATATTTTCAGTTGTAATTTAATAGCAACAGATTCCAATCACATTCTATTGTTATCATTCAACAAACAATATAACCTATATGAATGTTTGTTAAATAGTCTAATGTTTATAGCAACACTTGCTATTAAATTGTTCGTTATTGCCCAAACATCCTCTGTTATTATCTAAAGATTATTGCGATGATACAATATGAGACGTCGTCGTTTCGAGGTTTGGTATTTAAAAAAAACTGATAATTTACCTTATGGCCAAAGAATCGCTTGAAGAGCTTTTCCTGAAAGTATTTGTTAAAAAATCTTCGATACCATCAAATATTGTCATCAGATGGAAATCGTGCTTTGATCAGGCAATATACAATAGCTCTTATCATCACCATTTCCTGAAAGTCCTATCCAGCACCTATACCCTCGTCTTGGCTTAGTCGAGAGGCACTGGAGCGTCCAAGTGGTCACTTCACCCATCTAGCGTGAGTGAAGGTGCCATTGGACGCTATACATCGCATGTCATAACGTAGATGCAAAGGCCTTAGTTCCTAAAAGAGCTATCCTATTCCTAGCCCATACTTCTGTTCCAACACCCGATAACGGAGAGGTATGGGAGGGGGGGGCGTGACGTCACATGCGCGAGCGCAGCGTTCGAGCTGGCAACACAGCGCGGCCACTGTTTTGTAAATAGAGTCCCCGGCATATTGTGGTGCGAGCGAGACGGCAATACCTGACGCGAGCTAAGCGGAGGACTTATCAAAGTTACAGGGAGTTGCGTAAATTAAATGGTGAATTTTAACCGCGGCTCGACCTGAATTGACGGTTCTATCGGAGATTACATAGAGATAACATAACAAACAGAGACCGAGCTTAAGAGTAAGCAGCCCGTGTACTCTCAAAAAGATTAGTACCGTCAGGCCCGGTTTCTGAGTTGAGAATTTTACTAAGCACATACTTACATATCGCTCTGTCACGCTCTTTTGTGAGAAATCTGCAGAGACAGGACGATACTTACCCATTTGCTTAGCAAAATTCTCAACTCAGAAACCGGGCCATATAATTATTGGTCTAGGTATTGTCAAAACAAGCTTTTTTCTAGCAAATTATTTATGGTTCTCGACAGTGTGTTTTAAAAAAAATAATTATTAAGCCCTCAGGATCCGTTGAGATAGAACGATACGATAAAATGCAAGTATATCGAAAACCACATTGGTTATTTCGTCGAACAGCAAGACAGGTTTTCCTAGGATTTTTCGTGAAAAAATATTGTTTGGAAATTTGCTGCCCTTTTATGGTCTATGTAGAGTTTGGGCCCTTTGCAACGACTTGCTATCCATCACTGTTAGGTAAGTACAGTCAGAAATACGCTATGATACCCCGTTTTGTTCAATACCGCACTTGCAATGCTTGCGATAAGAGCTACAATACCATGGGTTATTCTACCGTTGCACTGACCATACCTTATACTAACGCACTCTGCTGTAGGTAATGTTTAATTACAAACTATGGCTTATCATATCATTGATTGTGTTTTGTGATTTAAGGCTGGAAGATACGAAGGTCTGGTCTGGTCTACGAAGCAGTGGCACTGCCCAAAAAACTTGTCGTAGACCAGAACACATAATCGGCTGAATTATTGTTGTTGTGTTGTTTACAATAATGAAAAGGATACTTTGTTATTTCCGCGAACGAAAAATCGCTGAACAAAAATAGCTCAGTTTAGCTACAAAATGTAAAAAGCTGTGAAAATTTTGAATCTCCCGCCACGCTGCTATCGTTCCACCTTAATAGCAAAATCCCGACTGTGTATGATAAGCTGACCCAGTATGAAATGATTTGTCTCTAAAACATGATCAACCTATTGTAAGTTTTTTTAAAACAACGTGAGTAGACCCGTTAGTTTGTTACGCATCACTGACTCTTTCTTTCCTGTGGGCAAGGTCAAATACAGTAACAAGATAATATGTATAGGCATTGGTCAAGCCTACAAACATAAAACAAGAACTGTAGATCAAGTGGTCACTTCACCAATCAGAGGAGGATAATATACTATATAGAGATAATTTTAGATATCGCTAGGTCAGTAGCTAGGGTAAAAACTCTCACTCAATACATATGATTTAATTGAACTTGAAATAGGCCTTTTAAAGGACACTCTATTAGTGAGACAAAGTACAAGGACCTTTATTAAATAAGTCAAGGAAGGTATAGTCTATCCCAACATAATGTTCCACAAAAATAAACAAGGAAAAATAGAACATCAAAAAACAGTTTTAAATGGTTTTTGTTGTTGAACGTTTCGGGAAAAACGTTTTGCACCTGCTACAAAAGCTTTGTGTCAATCGTTTCTGCAGATAATCTACATTAAAAAAAATCCTAGGTAGGAGCAATTACAGGCAGGAGCAATTGACATCGAAATAAAAACTCACTTCACTGTACTTTTCACCCGTAAATAAATTAAAAAAATGTTGTTCGAGATAATCCCCATTAAAAGATAATATTGTAGACCAGTTTGTTTACACCATCAGCACATTGGATTACAATAGACTATAGGTAGACTGCGCAGGGCGGCCGACGAAATCCGCCCAGAGGGGTCAGTGACCCGCCCATCGACCCGGCCCCGCCCGCCCAACGTATCGAACCTCCACGGACGGCACATGTCTTACGTACCAAACGACATTAGGTTTCTGAGCGGAACATTCCCAAGATAATAGGGATTTTTCCAAGTGTCAAATCTGACAGCGATTCGCGAATTATCGCGCAACTAAATCTGTGGTTTGTATGGAAACCACAGATTAATAGACTGATTTTGACAGTTATTCGGGCTATTTTTGATGCCTGGAAAAAACCCCATTGAGTCAATGCTCATTTCCCGATAGTTACAAGTCGTGCAAAAAACAATAAAAAAAATTTGCAATTAGCTTTTTTAAACTTTTTTTGATGAACGAACGAACGAAAAACATCTATCCAGCCAGTAGGTTTCCCCGATACGACCGAAGCCGTATGTACTGCGTCAGTTGTGCAATGCAGCATGTCTCTGACAGCGCTGAAACAGCACTCCTACCAGGTAGACGCGATTTGCAAAAGATTGATGGAACACCAGTAGTAATCCGTAGGATTGGTAGGGATGGGATCATGGGAGTCAGCCCGCTAATGCAGCCTGAAGCCGGTAAGGCGGATATTAGAGAATTTCGTGGTATAAGACATAATTATTGTAAGAAAACGGGATTCTTGACCATGGTGCCTGCAACGGTGCCGAAATATCAGGAACACCACAAAATTAATATAAAATCCAGTGTTCTTACAATAATTAAGTATTTGATTAGGTCTTCTAAAAACTGTATGGTCGTTGTTGTTCGGTATGGTTAAACAGTTTATAAAATTTTACATAGGAACTCGTACAGTTGGCCACACGCTAGGATACCTCTTTTTGTTCGATTGGCGCTCTTATGCCGCGCGCGTGAAGAGCTGCCATGGGGTATCTGTGACTGTGGCCGACCGTACATGTAAAAGCGTGGATTTATTTACAAACATAATGCTAAGATCGTTCCATTGGTGCTTGTTAGAATATAATATTAATCTTTGCATTCGTGCAATCGTGCATTGGTTAAACATTACTCTAGCAAATTAAATAAAAATAAATAAAAGTTCCAGGTAAAAAATTAAACGTTAACGGAAGGTTCTACGTTAAAAACGTACGCAAAAGAAATATGAAAATAAAAGAGATAGCAACAAAATACAAGTATTACAGAAACAGACAAAACTTGTATTTACCTTGATGTCTTGTAAGACCTGGGAACAATATTAGAATACAATTAGTTTTTCAGTTAACAACAGTCTTCCTTAAAAATATTTGGCCGAGATAAAACACCTCTAGTAGCAATACCACTGGCTTGCTGTAAAGTAAAACATTGTTAGGCCACCTACTCCATCTATAACTTGTCCTATCTAGATCTTGGAAATAGTCCCTTGGTCCTAATAGCAATATTTGAATTTAAAAAAATAAAAATCGTCTTCACTGGTGAAAAAGTACACTGTGTTATTTTACTGCACTGATTCCGAGTCATCTGCTGCCGACCGTTGAGGAATTCCGTTCTCCGTCTCCGAAGTTCTTTATCAGATCTTCACAATTTTTATGGACCACACGGGAAGTATACCATTTCAAACAAAAAATATCATCAGAATAGGACCATTTAGAAAAAAGTTCTGAGATATGGGCAAAAAAAAAACATTAAAAAAATATGGCCAAATTGAGTGCCTCCTCTTTTTTTAAGTCGGAAAAAAAATAGTTAAGACTAGTGTTGAGTTTACGGTCCGTTTTTAGCAAAAACCGCATCCAAAAAGATTTTTTTTCTATCGGCGGCCCTAGTGTGTCTTATCTGTTACAGAAAACAATACACCAACTTCCGTAATAACCTTTTTGACCCTTCGTGTCGACGTGAAATTACTTTCCTTACCGTCCCGTCGTGATTGTAAAAATACCTTCAAGGAAAACCTTTTTTTACCCACTTCCTATATTTTCTCTATGTTACTCCTGTTTACACTTCGAGATTAATTGCAAAGTCGTAAACACGATTTTAACTTGTTCACAACCTTTTCTTTATAATAGAAAACGCTGTAGAAACTTTTTTATTGACAAACAATCAATTAGAGTCAGGAGTGAGTAACAAAAATTTTAACTGAAGATCGTTTCTCTTTCTAGTCGATAGACTTTAAATACGCCAGCAGCAATAAATATTTTCATCTGTTAATAGATTGTTAATGTCTGTTAATGATAATGCACCGCAGTCGCGTAATTACGACTTTTTCAAAGATTTTTTTTGTTATCACACGGCAACTGCCAAGTGTTCCTCTCCTCATTTGTTCATGATGCTCTATAAAACATGTCTCATTTCGAGCATGTATAAATGAACGTGGACACATCCTTTCTACTCTTTCATCCCAATCCACCAATATAATAAAACAATTTCGTCTACCTACACTGAAATCGATAACGGGGGAAAATATAGGCAACTTTTTACCTATGGAACTACGTTCTAAGCCTCCTCAATGAAGGGAAGAAGGGTAGGCTATCGATCGGCATCCGTCCGGATGTCGCCCGGCCGGGCATAACTAATGCGAGCTCGTAGATAAAGCCCTGATACCCGGCATGGATAGTTCACTGTGTTGCCTTAGGTCAGGGTACCTACACCATAATAAACAGATTAATTATCAATTTTATTATGTACAATAAAATGTATTCTATCTATCTATCTACAGGGTGCACTCTAAGTCGATAGCGGAACTTTAAGTGGGCTGTCTACTGATCATTACAAACAACTTGTACACACGACAGTACGTCGACCTTTACACGCTAGCACTCTACTCGGTTACGTTACGGGCGACTTTACAACAAAAGTGTACAGTCTGACGTGCTGTCGTGTGTACTAGGTGGCGAAAAAAATGGAGCGAAAAAAAAATCTGCTGTTTCATACATTTGGCGCCGTACTGAGTCGACCTTTTGTATGGAACAGCAGATTTTTCTTTTGCTCCATTTTTTTCGCCACCTGGTACAAGTTGTTTGTATTGATCACTAGACCGCCTACTAAAAGTTCCGCTATCGACTTAGAGTGCACCCTGTATTAATTGTCAATATAATGCCATGCAGAAGTATCGACGTGCCAAAAACAGAACGGAGTATGAAGAGGTGATGACTAACCTCTAATAGTTGAGAAGCATCAGATTAAAGAAGACCATAGTATTTTTGAATGAGCCAGTCTAAAATAATATCACTATGATCTCGGAAAACTCTACTTTGGACAGAATGGTTTACCTTTTCGTCTAGACTCAATCTAAACAGTTGGAAACTTTAAAACCAACAAAGCTCGATATTTTAGCTTATTACTTAAATTAATTACCTAATGACCAAATTTCCAAGGCATTTAGATAAATTCATCTTAGGTATATTGTATTTCTCGTGGAAATTCTGAAAGAAGACCTAGTGGGAAATAAGTAAGACAAAAGCAGCGCTGTTCGACAGTTTTGTATTTGGTTTCGCCATAACAACTCATCATGACTTGGAATACTTGTTTACCTTCCGCAAGGGTCTAAAGACCCTTCCTCACGACAAATAACGTGTTTACACGACCCGACCCTCAAGTGACTCATATGTTAACAACAATGAAAGTGAAAGGCAACACGAGATTCCCGTGCTGAGGAAAAGCTGCATAACATACCACTTACAGAGCGAGTATTAACTCACGCGGAGCCTTAACGCGACATGTTGTACTACAGAGGGTTAACAAAGGCGCAAGGGATTTTTGTTACTTACATACCGAGACATACAAATATGTGTCTTGATGGTTCAAGACTAAAGTATCAGTCTGCCATCGATACGCTAAGAAGAAGAAGAACCATTCAAGCATAGACTTCTTTGAAGGATTATAATAATATTGTTACTACACGATTTGCCTAGTGTGGGTCCCAATCGTTTAAATAAGTTATTTTTTATAATGAAGTTATGTATTACATTAAAAAAAGCGGGAGTGCCCGGTGCACAAAATCCTGATTTAGAGGGACAAATGTCAGAACAGAACCAATATGGTCTGGCGATGGGTGATGCTAGTAACAATTGGCGGACATATTGCACATCTAAGTAGGTACCTACCAAGAGCTTTCTTTTTCTGAAACTGGTACTGTAGTAATGAAGCCTCCGCCGGACTACTGGCCGATTGGAAAATATTTAAAGTTTCGTTTGTAGTGTGATCGTGCTAGTAAATTTATAAATACCAAAAAATTTAGGAAAGTATGGACCTTTGATTTAGATAGGGCTTACAGCACCCAGTGGTTGCGATTTCAAGTCTTGTATTTAACCAAAAACTAAGGTAGCTTCCTTGTTGTGAATCTCGCGGTGAAAACTCACTAAGCCTTAGCACGTGCTTGTACAATCGTTTCGCTTTCGCGTTCACACCGCGGCCACGTTGTATTCGTGTAAGCATTCGCATAAGGAAGTGGTAAGCCTCAAAATAGAAGCAGCCAAGAAGGACCTCTCAGTTGTATTGCGAAAGCTCACGCACACGCACACTTATCTTGCTTGAAGGTGGCAATACAGATTAAAATGGGTATGATTTAAACGGCCGGCAGTATATTCAAGTTTTGGTTGGCTCTAAAATGTTTTTGGTTGGCAAAAATAGCTAATTGAGCGGCAACTAGTGGCCTGCAAGAATAAAAAAAATGGTCAGCAAGTAATGTCTTATTGGGCAGCTCCAAAATTGGTTGTATAGCTAATTAATTATATGTTCAGCCATAAATGTAATTGAAAGGCAAATTGTGAGCTACATTTAATTCAGTTTTGGCAAGCTGTAAAATAATTTTTGGTTGGCGAACTAACATTGTTCTTACAGCAACAAATGTACGCAACTTCTGTGCTGCAAGTAATTGAAAATAATTTAAATAATTAAAGATTACCTACCTTACCTACGGTTATTTTATTTGGTTAACCAGGTAAATAAAAATATTATGAATTGTATATTTAAATCAAAATGCTTTATTTACAAAAAAAATAGCATTAGGCAGGAACTAGGTATCATGAACTGATTATAAAAAAATAGTTACTTACGAGTATTAAATTTTGCAATAACTAAAACTAATTCCTTTGCATCTATGTAATGAGATGATTTATACAGCTTCCAGTGGCACCTTCACCCACACTAGATGGGTGAAGAGACCACTCGGCGCTGCAGTGCCTAGGACATCGTTTTAGATGGAGTAACAACGATTTGGCAATAACGATAGGAAATATAGATAAAAAATCTAAGGTGCCAAATAAAAAAAAAACTTGGTTATTTCTTCTTTCCATCTTCTCTTTCGTGACTATAGGTTCAAAGATCAAGTACCTTCTGTTTTCAATGCCAAAAATCTGTGTCAAATTACGTTAATCTTAATTCGTCGAATGACAACGCCCACACGCCATTGGCTGCTCGTGTAACCCGCTTTTCCAGTAAAATCACACATCAACTAAACGTAATGAAGCTCATTTTAATTTATTTGCTAACCAATACTTTAATTTGCAGACCCATCAATATTAAAGCTTACAGATATTATTTTTGAGCTAACCAATTGTATAATCTTGCCGACCAATTAATTATTCTGCCTATCGTTCATTTATTTCGCAAACAAATTAATTATTAAGCTGACACAAAATGTTATTTCTTGCTGTCAATATTATAATTTTTTGCTAACCACTTATTGCGAATCATTTTGATTTTATTGCCGGGAAAAAAATTGTTCGCTGCTCAAATGAAATAAAAGCTGCAATTTCTTGCTGACCAAATAGTTATATTGCAGCCTGAAAATTTACTTCCGATTAAAATTAGGTACCTAGATGGCTCCGTCTCGCTCCTTGTCTCACGTTTCTGTAGAGTCTGTATTTTTTTTTGTGATATCTAATAAATAGAGTATCCCAGTTAGGTGTACACCCCGTTTTATCCATTAATCGCATTCCCGCTACGCTCTCCATTCAGTGAAAATAAACGGTCCCAATAGCAGTTAAATAAATAGATGTTTTTGTTGCGATCTGTGTTTGTAGATATGGTTAACACACATGGTTAACATTAAAAAACAAACAACCTTAAAAAATCACTATAAACAGCCACCTCCTTTCATCTTCAGCCTACGGCAAAACTGAGTGGACGTTCTGTAGTCCACCAAGTTGCGGCGGTAAGCTCTGCCAAGACGCCCGGTGAAATATACCCGGCGGGAATACGCGTAGACACACGCCAGACGGCTGGCGGCCCTTGAACTCGGCCTGGCATGCCCGGGTGGCTTACCCGGGTGCGGATCACGCATCCCACCGGATAAACGGGATGAACGAGTATGATTGGTTGCGGCGTGCGGTTTGGGGTCAGCCACGGATGGCCGTGCGTGCGTGACTGCCGTTGGCACTTGTTTTTACGTGACTACGCTAAAAGGAGAGTTGAATCTCAGTATGTATGATTGGAAGTTCACCTGTTCCCGTGCGGTTATCGTCACAAAATACATGCGACAACGGTACAGGGGTTTGTCTCGACTGTCCGGGTGACACAATAGTAATTGACGGACTTAGTGAGCTAGTAGTGGCCCCAAAAATCCTGCAGCCTCCTTGTGGTTACTTCACACATCTAGGGTTAGCTGAGATGTCACCACGTTATGCATAAAACATATTCAATAGATCGAATAGATTTCTTCAATCTTTTCGTAAACGCTTTGTTTGTATACTGTAGAGATCGTCTAAACTAAAACTGCGTTGTAGCTGTTGTCAGAAAAAGGTTGTGGAGGCGCGCGCTGTTTCGCTGAGCTGTGACGGAAAGCCTCGTACCGAAACGTCTCTCGCCAAGCCTACTTACAATAGCTGTACAAAACAGAGTTTAAGCAGTGCTAAAGGCTCGTAATTTCCCCTCATTTCCTCAGACGAGGAGCGAATGGAATGCCTGTCCCTCGACGCGGGTTGACCGGCTGTCGGGTCAAGGGCGTAGCCGCGGGTCCTGAGGCTCTCAAGGAAAATCTACCCGATTTATCCTCGTGAATGGGCTGGGTGTTGTTTGTAAACACGCGATAGGGTAAATAGACTGTGTAGCTGCTAAGTTCGGTTGTAAGTTTCTAACCCTTCTTCGAAGGACCCCGGAGAATTCGGGCTATGTAATACCCAGAAAATGTCGCGAAAACTCCGTGGGTTGGTACAGTCAGAAACATACTGAGATACCTCTTTTTAATTGATAGGCTAGTCCAACTCTCAAGTTAGTCGGCCTAGTCCATATGAAAGACAATATCATTGTCTTCTCGGCAAAACGAGAGCCAAATTCAATTACTATGTATTCTTAGATAAATTTTCTTCAATTAATTTTCGTTATCGCATGGATTAGTAGCTCGGGTCAGAAATGTTACTTGGTTTATTAGGTATTTTGATTGGCACCGGTCACGGTACGCTGGCGTGGTGATTAATTTAATAAGTTTATTTATTTAACACGCGAGCTGTTGCCAGGGGGTTCCACTCAAGGCTTTTCGGAGACCTTTGGTCGAGTCTTTCACTTCTCTGTAAAAGTGAAAGACTCAGGATGCATTCTTCAGTTTAGGGAAGAATGACATATTTTTTACAATATTAAACTTTCGTAAGCACTACCCTAGTAAGTGAAAACGTATACAAAATACAAAGAGTGACTACTTAATAAAATTAAGCATGCAACTTCTAGTATCGTTGTCGCATGTCTTCTTCATACATTTTGCCGTGAAATTCTACAAGAACATAATTTACAACTTTTGCCCGATCTACAACTCTAAAAAAAAATAAGGCCTTTGCATCTACGTAATGAGATGATTTATTCAGTGTCCAGTGGCACCTTCACTCACACTAGATGGGTGTAGTTACCACTCGGCGCTGCAGTGCCTGCGACATTGTTTTAGATGAAGTAGGCTTGCCCAGCACCTATACTATCCTGACAGCTTAGTCGTTTGTTTCTTTTCAAAGTTACAACTCTATCAAGCTAAATATTTCACATATTTCTCTAAAGGAATTCACTCCATGTAAAACTGTACGAACGTGTCTGGAATCGGAGCAAGAGCAGGACACGACACAACATAGGTACTATATAAATAAACCCGTCTCGTGCAAATGCCAGACAGCCCGGCGCAGCAATTGTGACATCCACACAACACCACTTCATTCATATTACTGAGCTGTAACTTTATACACTCGAAAAGACAAATTAAGGGAAGCATTAATAGTCGTCGACTCAAGAACTCAAGTCATTGATCTCAGAAAAGTCAAATGCTAATGCCAAGCCTTGGCTAATGTAAATGTCAATCTCAAGATAGTGTCTATTAATATGCTGACAGTTACTCAAGTTTGACATTAGCCAAGCTTGTCATTAGCATTTGACTTTTCTGAGTTCACCTACTTGAGATAGAGCTCAAGTAGGTGATCTCAGATGACTATTATTACCACCCTAAATCACTTCTACTTTAAGGCAAACTCTACAAACTAGAGCTTTTGGGACGAATTTATAGATCGACGAACTTACTGGTAGGTGAACTTACCGATCTCTGTAAGTGACTCTCCTATTGCCAGTAAAAACTTCATCCTAAAAGCCTACAAGGCAGCGTAGTTTGGAAATAAAATACCTACTTACTTCAAAAAGACATTTTTCTTCAGTCTGTCACATACATAACCGGAGATCTGAATTATAATAACTG
Source organism: Zelleria hepariella (assembly GCA_949319315.1). Classification (NCBI taxonomy): domain Eukaryota; kingdom Metazoa; phylum Arthropoda; class Insecta; order Lepidoptera; family Yponomeutidae; genus Zelleria; species Zelleria hepariella. Next base: position 4,288,355 of record OX439390.1, on the reverse strand, counting down.
GTTTTACCAACAATAATCGCATTATCAATCGATTTTTATTTACGAAATGTAGAGCAGCGTTAGTTCATTTATTGATTCCTGTCTGGAAATCGGCCGTACCGACGGGAAATAACTCTAGGAGATGCCTTATCGAAGGGAAATTACTCTAGACGTAAGCACAGGATACATAATAGTTAAGGCAAACGAATGCGTCTGTCTTATAATTTAAATGAGGTCATCTACACATCCAAGAAAATGCAGTGTACAATTATTATTATCATTTGTGTCAGCTGAAAATGAGGAGCTTATAATTTTCCATCTAAACTTCCGTCCAGCCACCACCGCTCTCGATTTCAATAAAATTCAAATATTTATGCGTCAAAAATAAAAAATTTCGGCAAATTTAACCGTCAAGCGACAAAACAAAGTACGTTTTACGAACTTTATAATAAAACAGGGCCATAACCGACGGAACTACGGGTTGGCAGTTAATTACTGTTGATAAGACTCATAAAGTCAATTAGTACGCGGCAGTCGTGAAAATGAGGTGAATTAAAATTTACTATAGCTCATGACATAAATCTACTATGCTACCAGCACACGTGCTTCGCTACTGTGGTCTCTACTCCGCGGAATTTGAGCTTTTAATCGAATGTGGGGGTTAAAAAGCTGAGCGGTAAAGCCTGTAGGCATTGGGATAAAAGTGAAAATTTACAGCGTCCGGAAATACGTTGAGAATTTTTTCCAATTAGATTAGTCCGGCTGCTGATGTCGCCGCCAATATTGATTTTCACTTTTTATGTGAGCGTCGGCCTCCATGTTTTATTGGCTGGCCACTTTTTGTAACGGCGGCAGCGAGATGCGCCGTGGGCCGTGAGGGGTTGATTTAAAAAAAAAACCTTCCAGCTTCAAATAGAAACTTTGCGCTTGCTGTTCATATCTGCCTATCTACCTGTAAGTGCTACTGAAAGCGCAAAGTGTTATATTAGGCTTTGTATCCTATACAAGAGATGTTACACTGAAATTCTATAAGAAATATTTTCAAGTTCAAAGCGTTTATTCTAAAAAATACACTTAAAGTCAAAACTGGTTTATTTACTGGAAAATAGCCCGTATTGAAGTGTCATTTAAAAAGGACAATATTTACGGTGCGTAATTTAGAAAATACAGAGGCAGGACATAAGTACCTAGAATTTATCTTGACTGGAATACCTAGGCCCCTAGGCAATTGGCAAGAAATTTCTAAATACGCCAGGATACTTAGTTTATGTGTATGTGTGTGTCTGGTATAAATTACAAACAGAACTCGAATCAATACGTGTGAAACCGCTACCAGACTATAAAATCCGATCGCTCCAAAACAAATCGAAAGCGGATAGAAAAGCTACTCACCGTACCACGTGCGTTTATTGACAACTAACAGATCACACTGCGGGGCATTTATCACAAAATTGCTACCGCAGAAGCTTCGACTTTGTTGAAGTTTATATAGAGATCATATTTAAAAAGAAACGTATCCTAAATGCTTAATGTGTAAGTGGAGGCAGGCGTCAACTTCCGCGATCTCTACATAAGATGTACTCGATGTTCTTTCTCACTCAGAATTTAGAAAATACTCTACCTTAGGCATAAAAAAAAACCCTCCACTTGGTAAATTATCTATATCAAAAGACAAAATAAAATGCCTTTCTGGGATAAACTGGTTCTGGTTCTAATTGATCGAAATGCATATTATAGGCAATGAGTATAACATGCCTGCTCTACATTTTTAAATCCTGCTTAGTGAAAATTATTCTTTAAACTCAATCTTCCTTTTGCCTTAATTTTTTTTGGCTCGTTTTTTTTTGCAGCACTGAATAGCTCAGTAAAACTATTAGCTGGATGAACATAGTCCACGTCTTTGACCCAGATTTTTATTCGCCAAACACATTCACGCATCTATGTGTTACCACAGCCTCGACCACCTCGACAAACAATGAAGACCTTTATTTTCATACACGATACTTCGAAGGGTAGACCACAGAAAGGAGATACTGGTATTTACTATGTATTCTATGGTACTAAGCCTACTCCATCTAAAACAATGTCCCAGGCACTGCAGCGCCGAGTGGCCTCTTCACCCATCTAGTGTGAGTGAAGGTGCCATTGGACGCTGTATAAATCATCTCATTACGTAAATGCAAAGGCCTTAGTTTTTTTTTATGGTATTAAGCAGGAAGTGTTCTTTTACGAATTTGTTTTGGGCGGACTGTGTCAAAATCTTTCCGTGACATCGATTGGCTGATTTAAATTGTTTAAAGTTGCCAGTACCTATATCAATTTCACAATAATAATTTATAATGCTACAGAATAAAAAAAAAATCACATAAATATTTTTCCGAGCGAATTCTTAATCGAAAACTTTAAAACCACGATGGATTTCAAAAGAAACGCCAGGAAACCAGGTCGGGGAGGCAGATAACGTTCTTATCTCGGCTAGGCGACTCACATCTAAATACTTTGTTATGTAAACTTTACATGCCGATAACAGTGACGATAAGATGTCTATGAATCAGGCGACGAATGGAAATAGTAGAATCACAGAGTGTTAAGGTGTAGAAAACCGTTGCATAGGTAAGTACTGGCGCACGGGTAAATAAAACTTGGGTCTCGATTCCGAAAGTGTAAGCACTGGCATGCTATAAAAAAAAACAATTGATCTATCAACAAAAAAAAACATACATTTAAAACCTAAAACCATTGTAGAGCACGCGCCAAGAAAGAAGTCCGACTGGTTAAATAATTTTGATTCTTTTTATCACATCTATTCGAAAAGACCTAGCTTGTTCCCCGCAAACAGGGACTAAAATAGCTTTTTAATCCCGGAGGCACAAAAAGTGATTTGAATTTGGAATATGGATCTGTAAGTAAAAGTTCAAATGAATAAAGAGTTTACAGACAACATTTAAAGAGATCAATCACGAACAATCTATGGACAAGAAACTGGCAGTATGAAAAGATATACCGCGCGGCGCAAGCCAAATAAAAAAAAGTTTGTAGAAAAATATAAAATTATAAACGTCAGAAATGCATTCCGTCTTCGTTCGTATTATTTATTTGTGTACTAATATTTGGATTTTACTTACTTTCATAAAATAAAAGTGTTTCTTCCTCAAGTAGTTAGAATTAAAGTGTTATAATATTAACTCCAGAGAACAGTGTATCGGTTGCCGAGCCGACGCTAATTATTATTCGTAGGTTCCAGTCACTTATTTTCTCATAGAGGGTGATAAAAAGTAGAGTGTTCACCTCGGGAACAACACTTTTTAAAGCTCGAGTTCTTTGAATCCCTCGCCACGCTCGGGATTCAAAGAAATTCTCTCGCCTTAAAAATTGTGTTTTAGTCCGGGTTACAATCTACTATTGTGCAATAGATTTAAAAACTTTACTGAGGGACTATTTTGATGGTATTTTTTTTCTGCATTACGAGTAATCTACTTTAATCAGTATTTTTTTACAAAAGTTATTTTGATAATTATAATAACTCTTCGTATCCGGATTTCTGTGTCGTCCTTATTATTAGTAGAATATTCATTTCAACCGCCGCCGCATTTACTGATAAAGCCGAGTTGTACGCGTAGCTTTCACCAAGACCGATTACTGTGTTACAAACACGACATAACTTAGTTTCACCAATTTGTTTTCTCAAAGGTTTTCTCTACGTTACCTAACTTTGTCTGTAGCCTTTGTCTACATCTCTTGTTAAAAGTCGTCATAACTAGAGGTTCCTAATTTAATGGTAAAATACTTTTTCATCTCGCAGGCTTGGAAAGTATGCTGTTACTGGTATGGTAACATACGATCGGTTTAGAATTGGTTTAGGATATGTTTACGTGGAAAGAACAGGTACCTTTTGGTTCGTTGTGAGTTTGCTAATCTCAAACTGATACATCTTCAGTGTGGATTCATCATAAGAATGAGATAAACTAGCTTTGGGGGCAAATGGGTGAAGTGACCTCACAGACGATTAGTGTCTGGGACATGATAGACAAGATAGAGAGGGCCACTTTTTCCTCCCTCTTAGCTTAGCCCTTCCATAGGAAATACAAGGTCAAACGCAAGACTGCTAAATCTGATGACAAGAGTACTGGCCCCAAACTTATTTATACCGACACCGTCCAGTGTTTCCATTGAGAGAGCATTTCCCTAAGTGCCCAGAAAGGCGCTGGTAACTCAATATTGGAAGAGTTTTATCTTCAAGTCTTTGCTATGAGCCACACGTGCGCGATGGGTACGTGACTGACATGCGTATTAGGTGGGAATTTTACTCCAATCATCGGGATCGGATCGGACGTATTGTTGCCATTGTTTTTTAATACAATTTGGCGATGTGAATGAAACTTACACTAGTTAGAGAGCTGGTGACCAATCGAGATATTTTTTCGTACAAGGCTAGGAGTTGGTAGGCTGATAGAGTAGACTTCGCTGAGTCTGGGAAAATTATTTTTTTGGCACGGTCGCGGTTGAAAGTTAGATTTTTTCGACTTTTAAAGTTTAAATGTATGGGTTCAGTATATTTATTTTGTAGTACAAGGCTAGAAACTTCTAGGTTAGTTGTTGAGACTCCGTTGAACAAGAAAATATTTGTTTTTTTGGCCGAGCGTGGTTGAAAGTTTGATTTTTATAACCCAAAAATTCACACTTTTTAGGTTATAAAAAACAATATTTCTACCGCGTTTGGCTAGTAATAAATAGTGATTTTGTGATCAGCGGAGACTAAAAAGGCAGCCTAAAAACTCCCAGCCTTGTAGACAAAAAAGAAATGACTCAACCCATACATTTAAACTTTCAAAGTCGAAAAAATCTAACTTTCAACCGCGACCGGACCAAAAAAATATTTTTCTCAGACTCAGCGAAGTCTACTCTATCAGCCTACTAACTCCCAGCCTTGTACGAAAAAATATCTCGATTGGTCACCAGCTCTCCAACTACACGTGGTAGAGTCTACTGTATAATTTCGGTGGCTTTCAGAAAAGCTAAAAATAAGTTGTTGTATCGTGCAATGGCTGAAAGATCATTAATGATGATAGAGCCTGGTCTCTTTTTTGTAAGTATTAATTCAGATGTTGTAATACTAAGTAAAAAAAACATGGAAATAAACATGGTCGGATATGACGTCCTCAATATTTAGCTACAAAATTACGAAATTTAAAATGATTGCACAATAAACGAATTATGTTTCATTAATCCAGGGGCAATTCAATGAAATGTTAAAGTATGAAAAGCCGTAATTAGGGGGGCGATAGATGTAGAAGAGGGGTTATTTGGAAGCCAGATAATTGAGGGCTTAAGTAGAGTTCGGCCATTGATCTACTTCGGTTTCCGGGATTAAAACATAAAGTTGTAACTAATACGAGGCGATTCCTTAAAACCGTATTACATACCTTGATTCTATGACATGGATAGAGATAGGAAAGTAAGAAAAGGGGCCAGTCAGTTACAATCACAAGAAGAAATGTGTCTGCTTATCCAAAAACTATAAGCAGTGATTTTCAATGAGAGAGTTGGGGCGAAATTACCCCACGGGTGTTGCGCGGTGTTATTTTTGTTTAAGGCGCTGTACATAGTAAATAGCCCGCGCGCCAAGAAAAATGCACAAAATCGAGTCCTGTCTCAAATACACTAAAAAAATCGAAAATTTTCACATATCAAACCCTAGAATTAGGTGAGACCTATCTAAAACAGCCAGTTTCGTGTTGACATTCATAAACGATTTGAAGATATTTTTGATGAAAAAAAATAGGCGGCGCACTTTTTTTCAAACAAAATATCTTGCAATCTGTAATGGGTATCAACACAAAACTGGCTGTTTTAGATAGCTCTCACCTAATTCTAGTGTTTGATATGTGAACATTTTCGATTTTTTTAGTGTATTTGATACAGGAATGGTTTTTGTGCATTTTTTTTGCGCGCGGGCTAATTCACTATGCCCAGCGCCTTAAACGTAGAGTAGAGTTGCATTGCATCATAAATAATTAATTTAAGACCTATGTATAAGACTATAAGACTGATAGTTCCATCGGAAAACCGAAATGCTCTCTCAAAAAGGAAACATAAGAAGGTAGGTTCTACTTTTAAATCATAATAAGACTACGGTCATACATTTCTACTAGAATTTTATTTAGATGTAGAGTTCGAGCTTTCTAGCTCTAACAGCTGTACCTGTACCTCCATCCACAAAACGTATCACTTGACAAATAGATCGACTACTTGCAGGCAATACGGACTTGTATATCTTCCATAGATTATCCCTATCTGCAAGATAAAGATACCACTAGCACGTGCATCTCCCGCGGAGCGAGACTCGCGGGTGTAATGACCTTCCTAGCCTAGCGATTTAGCGCAATCGTACAACCAACCGGTTTTCCATCATTCTACGAGGCTGACTGATTAGTGGGTGTGGGGTTTTAGATTTGGAAGTTTTCTTGAATGAATGGAGGCGTTTGAGCGGTTTCGTTTTTAAAAACATGCGGTAGGTAGAGTCAATGTAGAAATCAATGACTGAAAACTTAAATTACCTAGAGGTACCTGGGGAAAAAAAAATAACGGAAAAGAGGTGGACTTAATATTTTCATTTTAACTCAACCCTTCTGTTTAAGGGGAAAACGGAGGGAAGAGTAACATCGGACGATGTGTTATGATAAAAATAAATATTCTGATGTTAAAATCTTGTAGGTCCAGTCGACGGCACTGGGGTATCAGTTTACATTATGACCGGCTTTGCAACGAAACGGTAAAGGTGGATCTGCTGTCGACTGTAACGCGCTTAGAATATTTTTCAAAAACAAACCTAAAGTTCTCTCGCGAGGCGGTGGGCCGATCGCGCTCAGCTGACCGGTTCCTTGGGCGCTCACACAAAATCCAAGGTCTGCACAGTTTGTCGAAAACCGAAACGCAACACAGAACACAACGCGAAAAGTCCTTGGAGACGCTGTCAACTTCGCGCGGGAAAGTTGGAAATGCTAGTGATGTGCAAGAGTAATCGATGGTTGCACCGCGAATCGATGTCTCGAATTGTTACGTAAGGTGCGCGCAGCGCCGCACGTGACTCGGGGCCGTATGACGGACGGAGCGAGCGAGCGCCCCCCCCCGCGCGCCTGCGCCTCCCCCGCCGGCCCCCTGCCTGCTACCTACCTAGATACCCGCGCGACATACGTAGAGCAGACGTTGATAAACAAATTATATCACAAAAGACGTACTTGCATGTGGAGCCGTGTGTGCGCCCGAGATTGAGGTTTAATTAAATATTTTTCCTTGAAGGGAATTGAGAGTTTTCGTAATACACTTTTCAGCTTTTCCTAAGAGGAATCTCAACAAGTACCTTCTGTTGCAAGGAACCTTTCATAACTTTTTATAAAGTTCAGAAAAGAAAACCTTGGGGAACAGTGCAGTTTTAATTAAAAACTTCGCTCTCTACAACTCTACATAAACATTTATTTCGTCTTGTAGATAAGCTAAACAATACATGCTCGGTATGGCATGCATTGATGTATACCCATCTCTTTCCCGTTTCCTCCAGACAAACGGGAGTTTTCTCCGATGGCTATCTTTGTCTAGCGGTCGAGGCGTCCCGAGCGAGACCGAACATCAACGAGCGATAACTTCTTTTTATATTATCATATCAGCCAGTACGTACTTACAGTATGAAGGAAAGAAGACGAATTTCCGTAAAGAATTTTGTACGTATTTCATCATTGGTTTTTCTTTTCAGGCGACTCTGAGAAAAACGTACGAAAGTGATAGCGCTGTTTTGTAAGTTTTCCTATTGCAGGAAGTGAGTTTAGTGTTGTGGTATTGGAGGTATGCTAGGTTGTCGCAATTTTGGTATGACCTCGATATTTTCTACAACGTTTCGGTGCCAGGCGGATCAGCGCGCGTTTCAAGGAAAATATAAAATATTAGATTTGAGCAATATGCAAATCAGATTTTAAAGGTCGGGCTATAAAAATACACATTGACCGGAAACAGTTATCACAAGGATGCTACTGAATTCTTCGACCGAATTGTTGAAACTGTTGCATTATCCGAATTGTTGAAATAGTTTTCACTATTCCTTGTGAGTAACTTATCAATAAATCAATTATAATTTAAAGTTAATTAAGGATTCTGTTGGCTTTCCTAATTTAATAAATCAATAAATAAATAAAATATTTCATAATTTATCGAGTTTTTTTTCGTTTCCAAACAATATTGTTTTAAGAAAAAGCATGCAAAATATGCACCCGGATTTCCGCTAACGAACAATTAATTCGGCGAGTTCCGTTTCGAAGCAAAGCAATGCATATACCTAGCCAACGCTGAAGAAAACCAGGAGACGTTCTTATAGCAACGCCATAAGAGCTATTATTCTACAAAAAGTAAAACTACGTTTATAAGGTTCCCCGTAGAACACTCGGCAGCACCACCTTGGTAATATGATGGTAGCTCGTATCGCTCGCGATTAAGTGCGAGTATCGTGCAACAGGGATATCTCCTATTGTGATTAAATGTACCCACCAGGGCCATGGTTCGCCGGCACCTCTATGCAAAGGAGGGCCAATATTTCATTGCTACAACGGCTATTGCAGCACTATTATCATATCATAACAATCGCGACTACTATTTAACCCCATAACATTTTGTAAGAATAGTCAATTTCAGTGATGGGAAGCCATAAAGTTTTACGACAGCCGATCCGATTAATAATTCAAGTACTAATAATTGTATTGCTTATTAATAATTAATTGCGTTCGGCAAAGCTGGCGCTTAAAATGATTCTTGCGAGGAAGAGCACTAAGCCAAATTGCTTTTGTACCAGAATACCTTGGTATTCTTTTTGCTTTCCATGCACGACACGGGCGGAGCCATTCGGTTACCGTTCGTAGTTTATTTTTATTTCAAGGGCACGCGCCAAAAGGTAGGGAAAGAGTAGGTTTACAGTGTAGTGTGCACTCAGCCCACTGACGCATTAATATGAAAACGTCTATGTGCCGTTAGTTCTACCTACATAGAGAAGTCTGGTTTGGTGCAGGCAATGTTATTCAGCTGAATATGCAATTAAATGTGGGTAGTTTCAGCTTTCCCAAAGCTGTGGGAGCGAGAGAGACTCGGGCCCGCCATTCGATATTATATTGAACAAGTTTATAACTACGCGTATTAGAAGTACGAGTTCGTACAACGTTTTCTCATTTCCCGGACGAAACTTTTCTAATATTATAGTTTCATTCATATTGTCGGTAGTTCCGCGGAGTTTTCTTTCGAGGAAAATGAAAGACTATTTCCATAACTATTATTTCGCTTTTATTGCTTTGTTAGTTTCTTTTTGCTTGAAATAGATTTGTTAAAGTTTCTTACTTTATTGCTTGGAAATAATGCTTGTTTGTTCTTGCAAATGAAAGTTACAAAAGTTCTTAGGTAGTGTAATATCAGTTTCTTTTGATGATTGTGCTCCTGATCCAATTAGTTAAGTTTCGAAATATAAGTACAATAAAAGTAAGTACCTATGTATGCTTGATCTACCGATTATTCTGACATCTCATAAAAAATGCTGGAATAATATTCAATTGAACAGAACGGCTCTCTTTATTACCCGACTACGCGAAGCAAAAAGGAGGGTTATGATTTTAGCAGCGTATGTATGTATGTATGTATGTGTGTATATATGTGGGTATGTATGTGGGTATGTTTGTGTGTTCATCTGTTCCCTCGCAGAGCCTAAGCTACTAAGACGATTTCAACAAATGAGGTGTTGTTGGATTCGTCTCAATCGCCCAAGTAACATAAGATAGTTTAATTTTGAAAAAAAAAACAAAATGGCCGCTGTGCTGCGCCCTAAAGTGGTGGACCTAAAAATAAAAATTATTGAATACCATTGTCATGGATATCAAATGAAAGTGCTTTAAAAGACCTTTTTAAAAATGTATAACACATGTAGCTTTAACATAACAAATAGAACAAACAATACCAAAATGTGTTTTTTTGGCCGTTCTTGGTTCTATTCTGGAGGATCGTCCAAAATGATTGATTAAAAAGCTCAAAAAAAAAAATAGAAGTTATAAACTAAAACCCGACTACTAAAAGGCTTAAAACAAGACCTGCTTATCCTTAAAATAGACTCATAGATAATTAATCGTAGTCGGAGGCCATCAGTTTATCAAATGCGAATGTGGTGTCCTCCGACTACCATTAATTATCAATGAGTCTATTTTAAGGATAAGCAGGTCTTGTTTTAAGCCTTTTAGTAGTCGGGTTTTAGTTTTTAACTTCTATTTTTTAACTGTTAGGGGGTTATTAAATGAAAATATTGAAAAAACAGGCAATGTTTTAAAATTCCTCATTTTTGAGCTTTTTTTGATTTATGTGGCAACGAAAACACGTAACATTATTATTTGAAAATCAAATACATCTGTGTACTTTTTTATTCCTTATTAATATGTATTACAGACAGTCGAAGGGCTTCGTTGGATGCAAGTCTAACGAGGCATAATACCTTGCAGCCTTGACCTCGGTCAAAAATCAAATAAAAGAAAATAAAAAGATCTCGTTTAATCGAATCGAAGGCGGTGCCCGTGATCGATTAATGAATCGATCATCGTCAAAAATAATAGCGGACATCACTTTTATATTCGTGAGGGAGAAAAAATACTCTTTATTCTTTTGATCATTTGATCGAAGAAGCCTGATGATTATAATTATTTAAAAAGAAACAAATATTAACTGATGAGACTGAAATGAAAGGAAATATTTTATATCAGAAGTATTCTCATTAATAAGAGCTCTTTTCCAAAATGCGCTAAGTCCAAAAAAACAATGCTGAAAATATAGATAGTTAGTAAGTGAATGACAGTGAATCTAGTACGTTATGTATGAGCGTGAATCGTGAACTTTGATATGAAAATCTTACTGACTTTGTGGTATTTGGAAGATTTTTTTTCAACAGTCGCACCGTCTTGTGCCAAAGACAAAAATTAACAACTTTCTAACTTTTTTCAAAATACAGACTTAGTACGTTTTGGAATAGAGCTCTTCTTGTATTACCTACTTATATTATTCTTTTGGCAAAAGCTTTTCTTGTTATATGTATGTACATTTAATGTAGGCACTCAAATAATAATGGCATCGCGCTCGTAGCACAAGGAATCGAACTGAATGTAAATGTTGATTTTTAATTAAGTATGTGGACGGAGCCTTGCAATTTATGCAGACCCTCGCCTGCTCTGCGAGAACAGCGCCATTTGCTTTTCAAATTATGCACAGAATAATATATTTTTTAAATTAACCACATTTCTCTCTCGTATTTTTGTTACATTTTGTATCTTTAATGAGGAAAGCGCCGTACCTGCCGTTGTTTAAAAATTTACGCGGGACAAAAACGGAGTTTATTCCTAAGTTTCATTAAAGAAAAAGTTCTTTATTATGTCATCGCGGAGTTGAACTTTTTCTTCAACAATGGTAGTAATTAAAAGTTGGCAGCACTGAGCGTTGACAGCTCGGCGGCATTGTCGCGCCAGGGCGCCGGGCGAACACAAAAAGGGCAGATTAACAACTTCCGAGTTTTTGTTGCATCGACGGCCAAAAGTAGTTCTTTCCATGCAGCATTTGACTTTTAATGGACTTCCCAAAGTAACGGGGACACCAGCCTTTGAGGAACGATGTACTTTCAAAGTTTTAATCCTGCCATTTTGATTTATTACCTAGATATATTGTCGTTGCAACCTCCTGGCACAAGGGTAAGGTTACAGTAAAAAGGGTAGATGTAATCTCTACCGAAGTAGAGCAACAATAAAAGCGACACATAAAGACTTTAACGACGAGGCACAAGTTCATCCAATTAATTAGCTAAAAGAACCTTGAGTATCAATTTGATCACCCATCGTACGGAACTCTATATTTTCCGTATCGCCGCCCATTTCAGAATATCATCTTACAAATTAATGACCACATGATACGGAAATTAAAGCCCGTACGTCTGAGGGAGAGCCCCCCTTCCGGGTGCATGTAGCCCCCCTTGACCCCCCTAAAAGTGGGGGTTGGGGGGCTAGAATAGCAATCTAGGGGCCGCGAATACTCTGGCTAGCTGAAATATCTAGCGTTGCGAAATGCCCATCAAGCCTACGAAAACGCATTACGCCTGTAGATGAGTCGGCTGCATATTTGACAAGCGTGTGTGGGGAACTGGGGACCAACGTGTTTATACTTGGTACTCATACATCTCAATGGCTAGGCTAGATACTGTGTTTTACATAGGGTATGTATTGATTTCCCTCGGATGTCGGTAAATGAATCTCTATGTTTTAGCAAGGTTATGTTCTTCTTGAAATTAAGCTTTTTGAAGAAAAGTAAAGAGTTTTGGAATCTTTCTATCGATATACTTTAATATAACCTAAGCATTACTGGGTATCCGCAAGCTAGGCTGCACACGACAGCACGTCGACCTTTACACGCTAGCACTCTACTCGGTTACGATACGGGCGACTTTGCAACAAAAGTGTACAGTCTGACGTGCTGTCGTGTGTACGTACGTTTGTATAGATACACTTCGCTGTGTCATTTTGTGCGTACGTGAAACAAAATTAATTTAAACTTGATAAATATATCACCTCTGCCGCCCGCCCGCGTTCTTAATCGAATTATGTTTGTACTTTGTAGATCCATTTGCATTCTTCATTATTAAGTTTTAATGAGAATCGATCTCTGCAGGTAAGTTGTTATTTTAATGAATAGGCACCTACGCTTTTTTTTATTACAGTTTAAAACTTCATTAATTTTTAGTTTAGTTTCAATTTAGTTTTCTAAAAGATATTTTTTACATGCTTACAATAATTATTGTTTTACCACAATTATCTGGCAGGTAACTTCATGAATCTGTTATATTTTTAAAATCTGACAATGCAAAAACACACATACCACCATTAATAAAATTAAGGTGCTATTCTACTAAGGCGTATTATCTCTTACAGTAGGTATTATCGTGAATATTTAATCAAATTACTCACTTGTATGTTTATGAGATTTCTGCCCTCGATAAATTCAAGGCTGCTCATTCGCTTTGTTGGGGACATACTTTATAATATAATATCTTAACTTTGTTTACGAGCTTGTTCATAACTTTACGACTTATAAATATAGATAGGGAAGTACTTACCCAATGTTATAACATAGGCAAATGGCAAGTTAGTATTATTATGTAAGCTAGTAGTTTTGTCCAACAACTACTTATGTTTTTTTTGACGCACTGTTAAAGCGCGAAATGGCAGGCACTTTCTGCAAGGAGACTTGATATTTTTGTGCTACATTAAGTTTCATTTATCCACTTATCCATCTATAGTTTTAGACCGAAAGAATAAAAAAACCTCCGCCCCAATTCAATGTCAATGTGTATTTTACTTCGATCAAGGATAAAGTATTTTATCGCGCATTTTAACAGCTCGAAACAGACGCATGTTCCGTCAAGGGTTAAAATTGTTATAATATGTAAGTAAGTAGAAAATACCAGAGTCACTACGAGCATCTTTTATTTTGATCAATTAATTATGTCAAGTCAGTTCTATGTAAATGTCTGTGTATCTTTCTTTTTATTTTATTCCATAGCATAAATCACTGTATTGTGTTGTTCTGTTGTTGACTAGAGTTGTTGACTACGAGATTAATGAAGCGCCATGATTATGGAACTTTACTTTTGGCGTATCAACAAACCTCTTTAAGGACAAACTGTGTCATGCTTCTTCCTTCACGTAATTACATAACTGTGGGACCGCGTAGGAGGATAAATAAAAGCAAATAGGAATTCACTCGTCATTTCTCAAGATACCAATTTCCAGTTCGCTCAATTGAATTTTCCGCCCTCTCGGAAAAAAGTTTGTTCCGAAGGACGCGACGGCGTAAAAACAACAGAAAGCGAGTTTCAGGCAGCCACAGAGAGGATAATACATAAACATGCTTCTTCTTCTTTTATACCTCAGTAAGGTACCTAAATCAAGCTGTGACTATACGGTTTAAACTATGACTCTACCAGTAGACTCTACCTTATTTCACTCACACACACAAACTGAAACACTGAAATCTGTTGCTTCATAAACTCGTATGGAAGGAAGATTGGCACTCTATGCCTTGTTGTAACAGACTACGGTACATCTTTCTTTTGTTTTTCATGCAGGCAGTGCTGCTAAAACTGAAAATGGCAATTTACTGTGACAATTCGATCTAACATTGCGTAATATGAGAAATGTTACAAAAAGGTTAAGTTACTAGGTAACAAACTACTCAATGTACATCGAATTGTCATAAGAAACTATGAATTGTAGTTTTATGAAATGGCCCACGGTTTCTGCTATTTCACGCGCTCAATATCGAGCTGTATTTCCGTAGCTCTTCTTTTGTGAGGTCTCACAGGGTCTCATGCATTGATATATAAATATTTAAGCTGCAATAAAGCTGGTCGTAGCGTTTTATAGTCGATCCCGAAACGCGCTTAATCCCTCCTATAAAGCAGATTTCGGAACGCTTCCGCTCGCCGGCAAATCCGCGATATATTAAAAGTCGACTTAAAGCTGCTTTTCGTGTTGTAGGTACGTGTACGTGCTTTGTAATAACATCTGTTGTCAGGAGTTTAGCCTAATCTATTGTGAATTTTTGAATAATTATGATTACTTAGGTAGTACTTTATGTAGAAAGTAACGTACGTAATTTTTGAACTTATGGTATTGCCACTTGTTATGTTTTCGACGAGATTTGACAACCTTAAATGCTAAAGCTTTCGTGAATCTGATTGGCGTCGAAAAACCTGTTGCCAAAAAAAGTACCTGCTGGTTACCTACTGCAAATTGTCCCAGTTAGTTTGCTCCATTCAAATGCTAAACTAAGGTGATTCTTTCAATGCAGCAAGCACCTTTGATTCCAACGCAATAAAGCCTTTTTTACTTACTCACACTTTTGTTGGAATTGCCGTACGTGCACAAAACAGGACAGAAACAGAAGTTTCGCTCAAAGAAGGGCACCAAGAACTAGCACTCTCATCAAATACTAGATTCTGCTAGCACTCTACATCAAATATTTTTTATTATTTGGTTTTTCGCTAACATGGAAATGTATGTTTTGTTTCTTTATGGACACCAAGGAAGCACAATGTCACGATATAAGTTTTATCCCATTATCGGCTATCGCCATCTTGCTTTATTTCACCGCGAGAAACGAGAAGCCGCTACCAATAGTGGGATAAAACTTTTATCTTGAAGTTGTGTTTCCCTACCTGGGAAGGTCATGGCTTGGAAACTTATGTCAGTTGTTTAAACAAACCACGAGGCTTTGAGCTCGAGCTCATTGTTTCGTAGGGCGAGACAGCCAAATGAAATTCATCCGTTAGTTGGCTGAGCCTAAAATTATCGGAGAGAATATATCCGCAAAAATTCAAGTAGAGAACGTCCGTCACTCGTAGAATGTCGTCCGGTCGGACGTCCCAACTATTCCAAATAAGACCCGGTAGAAAGGGACCTGCATGCAGCTCGCGTAGAATAAGGCTGGGTTAGAACGTATCCATGGGTTTAGGTATAACATATCCACGGGTTTATAACTCTAGCTATGCAGCTCTTCGTCAAACAAAATAGTGAGATACATACAAACCCCCTTATGTACCTACTGCGCAACCCAGACTTCATGCTAAGCAAGCAAGTGGAGGATTCGAGGGAGTTAGCGCAGAGCAGTGTGTCTTTTGGAGGCCAAGATCCACTTTGGCTCACCGAGCCAGCATGAATGAGTGAATTAAGGGGTAAAGCCAATAAGTCCTTCTGCTACGCCGTACGTTACCGTGTAAATGTCACAGTGGTGGCGAGCAAATTTATCGGCGCCGGCCACTTGTTGCGCGGATTCTTTCACGAGTGTCACGAACTGGATCACCACAGACCAGCTGTGGGTAGAGTCACGGGAAGTGTATTCTCGTGTGTCTTGTGTGTAAAGTTACGTAGGTACATTTGTGAATTTGTAGTAGAAATACCAGTCGCTAACTGTGAAAGAAAAGTCGCGGCTTAGTTGGCACGTATTGACATTGTCTTTCCTGGGGGCTAGGCCTAATAAGCTCAGAATATGGTTGGATGTATAGATAGTTAGAACACTTTATTGTACACCAGAAATTAATAATATTGGTATAGGTGCTGCACCGCGGGAGGACAATGGACGAGATTGGCTTTAGACCGAGGGGGTTGGCGTGAAAAGGAAGAGGCCTATGCCCAACAGTGGGCTTTATTTATGGGCTGAATAGATAGATAGATAGGTGCTGCACCAGCATACTCCATCTAAAATATGTCCCAGGCACTGCAGCGTCCGAGTGGTTTTTATAATTTTGCTATGTAGCCTGTATAGTGTCCCACTGCAGGGCAAAGGCTTCGAGTGGTTACTTCGCCAATTTACTTAGTTTTGGTATTTACTGGACGCTATACAACGTGTTACAAAACATCCTAACTCTTTTTACAGGGTGTAACCTACTGGTCAACAGGATGTCAAATCTGTAAAAAAAAGTTGAAAAAAACAATTTTTATTTTATAACCTCAAAATTGAAAATTTTTCATAACTTTTTTGTTTTTGGTATAAGCTCAAATTTAAAAATATGTTTGTGTGTGTAGTTGCATTAGCATAGATTTGAGTTGTTAAAACATTGTGAAAGTCAATGAAAACAACATTTAAAAAATACTTTTCTCCCGCCACAGCGTTCACAGTTTATTAATTTAAAAATCAACGGAACGTCTTAAAACAAAAAAAATATTTAGGTTGTGATCCCTATCACCGGGTGCTATTACCCTCTAAAAAGAGTTAGCATCTTTTGTAACACCTTGTATAAATCATCTGTCTGCATGCAAAGGCCTAAATAAGAGATGGGACAGACATATGGACGAAACGGAAACTAAAATAGTGTCGCAGTGGCCGGTCTTTCTTTACCGATCAGACGGAGCCAAAGCCACCGCCGATCCAGTCCCAATTTTCCGGCTTGCCTCGCAGCTCAAGGCCCAGGCAATCCCACTGGGCGAGTCAACAAGTGTTCCCAGTTTACTCTTAGGGAGTATCTTCACTACCAACGTAGACAGTGCAGAATCTTTAGAACACCTTGGGATCTCGGCCTGTCTGTAAAATGCATACCTAGATGAAACGCAGCGAGAAATTCGAGCGTCTGATATGAACCTGGACATAATATTTTATAGAAAACTCTTTATTGTACACACGACAACACGTCAACCCTTACACGCTAGCACTCTACTCGGTTACGTTACGGGCGACTTTACGATAAAAGTGTACAGTTTGACGTGCTGTCGTGTGTACTACAATGCTTAAAGAGACCTCTTCCAGACAATCTAAACGTGCGCAACGAATTGCCTGCCGCCGTCGTGGTTGTAGATGTGGATTTCTTTCTCAGGGTATGCCATAGGTATCCACCGCCATTGTGCTAAAAAGTGTACGTAAAGTAAACCAACTTGTCATTGGCCCATTTTATGCTACTGTATCCCCTAATATCCAATGTGACATGTTGCAAAAGAGAGGCACCGTCGGCTGCCACTAACAATGAGGGTAGCCACCGTAACAAGGACACTACTCACTAGGGTGGGTATGCCCTATACGGCCTTACATTTTCCTCAACAACCTCCTCCTAAGTTAGCTCGGGCGCCCCTCGGTCGGCCGCAAATTGACTCTTAAGGCCGCGATGTGCCGATGCTAATAGATAAGGACAATGACGGCGGAGAGATTACATTGCCTCGGGGACGCGCAACAGTTGCTTGCCGGTTCACGGGTGGATGGATTGCCCCCGGATTGTCCCACAGAACAGGGGCCTTAGCCTGTAACGCAATGGTGCCAAAATGGGCTCACAGTTGACGGCTTCAATTACGATTTATTATGCCGTCGGTCCTTTTAATGTTTTTGTAATACAGCAAAGAATATTCTGATTCTAATTCTAGAGGATTAGTTTTCTGGTTGTAGGAGAAAAACGAGGAAACCCCACACGCCATTGCGTTACAGGCCAAGGCCCCTGTGTTTCTTCTTGGATTGCCCCTGTGCTGAACATGTATTCTGTGCCCTATGGAGATGACCTTTTTAGGGTTTGGGTTGAGGGTTAAGAGGCAATTTTGCGGCTTCGGTATCGGCGATTAAACGCCTGGCATTTGATTGCGATCTCTAAACAGTGATTACCATCGTTTTTGGGATCCAATTTAAATGTAGCTTCGCTTTCATTTGCAAAAGTTATGCTGTGACGGATTGAAATGGAACTGCAGATATCATTGGGTGAGATATATCGAGCGGTGATGAAATAATACTTATTTACATACTAAAAATAAATAGAGAGATTTGTAGAGTACTTTGGAAAGAGCAGGACAAGGGAAGTTGGCGTCTTTTGGTTGCGAAGGCCAAGGTCCACTTAGGGTCCTGAGCTATCCAGAATGAATGTATGAATGAACTTCGGAAAACTTAAATTTTTCTGGTGCACTACCACTGGCGCTATTGCCATCCGCCTGAACCAAAATTATGAGCTTTTGTACACTTGCCTCTATGAAATTCAACAAAGGTCTACGAAAACAACCCCTAACGTCTATAAACGCTCTCTATTCCGGCAATAAAACCTAATGTCCGCGTCGCAGTTTTCCAATAATATTCAAGGCGTACAATCCAGCCCCGTTGTCTGCCGCATCCATGTATTGGCTCGTTAGTACTGCACTTGGGGCCGTCAGGGTTGCCAGATGCGTTTTTCTGTTTCTCCCCAAATTTAAATTATTTTTTCTCCAAAACGATACTATTTTCCATGGTTTTACCCAAAGGCTCGTTTTTTCCCTCATTCTAAGGCATATTTCACCTGGTAGTATTAAAGACAATGTTTTTGTAAGTGGTTCTACCAGTAAAACTACAAAGAAATGGCATTCACTGTAGTTTAACTAAACTTTTTGTCTATGGTATTGACATAAAACAAACTAAATCGTATAAATAAAATTTATTCAAATAAATTTAATATATTCATGACAACCATATTATTATCCTCTTCATCTATGACGTCATTTCTACCCAAAACAATTTAAAAAATTAAGTACCCAAAACTCTCCAATGTGTTTTCTTTTTCTCCAAACATTTCTCCAAACATTTCTTTTCTCCAAATTTTCTCCAGGAGCCAAATTTTTACCCAGAATTGCGAGAAAAATACCCAATCTGGTAACGCTGGGGGCCGTACAAACATACCGAGCAATGTATAGCTAACGCCGCGTCGTGCTTGAAATTCTAGTGGAAATTCTACTCATAGAAGGACGGCTTCAGTTTCCTCACTAGCGATATTAACATAAAAATAAAACGAAAAAAAAAAAGAACCTGTACAGTATCTAAAACTCTAAAATCGATTGATTCTATTAGGAATGACCTAGATTTTCCTGCAAACTGTTAGTAATAGTTAGAGAGCTGGTGACCAATCGAGATATTTTTTCGTACAAGGCTAGGAGTTGGTAGGCTGATAGAGTAGACTTCGCTGAGTCTGGGAAAAATATTTTTTTGGCACGGTCGCGGTTGAAAGTCAGATTTTTTCGACTTTGAAAGTTTAAATGTATGGGTTCGTATATTTTTTTTGTCGTACAAGGCTAGAAACTTCTAGGTTAGTTGTTGAGACTCCGTTGAACAAGAAAATATTTGTTTTTTTGGCCGAGCGTGCTTGAAAGTTTGATTTTTATAACCCAAAAATTCACACTTTCTAGGTTATAAAAAACAATATTTCTACCGCGTCTGGCTAGTAATAAATAGTGATTTCGTGATCAGCGGAGACTAAAAAGGCAGCCTAAAAACTCCCAGCCTTGTAGACAAAAAAGAAATTACTCAAACCATACATTTAAACTTTCAAAGTGGAAAAAATCTAACTTTCAACCGCGACCGGACCAAAAAAATATTTTTCCCAGACTCAGCAAAGTCTACTCTATCAGCCTACTAACTCCCAGCCTTGTACGAAAAAATATCTCGATTGGTCACCAGCTCTCCAACTATAACGCCTTAGCTGTTGCATTTTCCCATAACGCAGTTCACAGCCGATCGATATTCTGCTACGTGAGTAGGTATAGGACCTACAATTAAAATCAATCTTCTCAAAATAATAACCTTTAAATGTTTTGAACATTTTTACATTTTTGTTCGATTGGCGCCCTTATGTCGCGCGCGGTAAGAAGTATTATAGACTGTGGCAGATGGTACCTAACATCCTAGCAGCTTGGCTGCAAGAGGGCCAAGTTGTACTTCTGTAACATTTTGAGCTCTGATTTCTACGTGAGTGTGCGAACAGACGTAGACGCTTTTCAAAGGGGATTCTAGAGCGTATTTTTTATTTTTATTTTTTTCCGTGGTTTCGCGCACGCTGCCAAAGGCTTCGACTTTAATTGCCTTTTAGGGGAAGTAATTTGGTAATTATTTACTTGTTTTTTACTTCCTTTTTGGATTCCTGATATGGTATGTTAAAACAAATTTAATTTGTCTAAGTAATGGCGCTGGTAGGTTCTACCGGAAAAAAGTTTACTCGGGAAAAACAAATGCCAGTCGACCATTACATCAACAAGTCGGGAGTATAGTTCTTAATTCAAATCAGTGTGATTTTGCGCTTTGTTTTTATTTTTTCGCAAATAGATAGTTATAATGTAAAGTAGGCCATACGTAATTATAAATTAGAATCAGGAAATGAAAAAAAAAAACATCGATAAAGTCTTTCATTTCTAAGTTGGCCGTGGTTCAGGTACCTATGTAATCAGGGTAGCAATTTAAGCTCACCGTGTGCCGAATCAAATATTAACCGTCGCCTTCTTGCTTCGTATACGACGCCAACGAA
The DNA here is from genome assembly GCA_949319315.1 of Zelleria hepariella. Lineage (NCBI taxonomy): Eukaryota > Metazoa > Arthropoda > Insecta > Lepidoptera > Yponomeutidae > Zelleria > Zelleria hepariella. The sequence goes on along the minus strand of OX439390.1, from coordinate 4,267,540 downwards.
GGAGATTTATGAATTTTAAATGTTTATTTGCGCGGAAAATTACAACGTCTAATAAAACCAAACAAAAGCAGGTGAAAGTTTTTACAAAATAAATTTTCATCCGCATAATACGTCCGATAGGTAATTTGTCTTAGTTTTTCCGTGTGAGCAAGACAAGAAGTAAAAAAGTCGTTTATTTTTAAAGGAAGAAAATACGCCGACAAAATGCATGTATTTTAATGAAAGTTAGGCAATAGTTTAGAGTAAGTATCCAATAAAGCCTGGCCACCCTAGGAGGCGCACCACCCACCGCCCGCCCGTTTTAATATCCACAAGAGTTGAGCTGAAACTGAAAAAAAAAAAAACTGGCCTTTCGCTTTACGAAACGCATCCGGGAAAAGTGCGTATTTTATTGTCAAAACATAACCTCTCCCGGCACTCGTGTTCCGCCGCGCCAGCTATTGTGTTAAGAAAAAACAATAATAAAGTCTCGACGTATATTGATCGTACCAGTGCGCGTGCGCGCTGCGAGCGAATTTGCAATTACAACCGGGGTCCCAGTGTCTAACTCCGATCTATTACGATCACTTTCAAGCGAATCGCATTTATGATCGTGATCGTGAAATTGATGAGGTTTCAAATCATAACAGCTAACGGTAGACACACATGGGTCAAAACGCCATGCCAATTCAAAGATATTGAATTAACCGATTTCAGACTCCGATCACTAAATATCATTAAAAACGAGCCGCAATCACTGTAACGACGACGATTGCTTTAAAAGCTCGTTTAAAAAATCGGTCCGCCGTTTGTCAAATGTCAAATTGAAAGAGATCGCGATTGATGTTGAAGTTAAACAATCAGACCCAGGTCGCTGTGTGCAAACGCTCGAGTTTATAATTCGAGCGCGGCCTCTAGCGGCGAAATTTGCCTTCTCTGCGTCAGAGAGAGAAGCTTCTCTTCAGAGAGGGACGGAGAAAAAATAAATTTAAATTACCGAGCGCCGTTTTAGAATAATATCAACGCTGTGCCCGCATTGTTTTTCCCGTGCATTTTATATGTTTTTCGGTTGCGAACTTACTTAATAAAAAAGTTTTGCTCGATGTTCGAAACATTTTATTTATGACTCGACGCAAAGTAAATTGTAACGGAAACAAAGTTAAAGAATTTATTACATCTAATACTTTATGAACTTTTTTCTTACTCTGACTAAATTACTCGTCCATAAAAGAAAAACATACGCAACCAAAACACTTCACAGTAAGAGTTATGTAGCCTACATAAATTCCTCTGCCGGGTTTTGTCTCAAAGAGAGAAATAGAGAGAGAAAAAAGGAAAGTTTAAGCGTGCCCACCGTAGCTTGAGGGAAGTGCTTCAGATCCTCTGGTCATCTGACGACGCCATAAATCCACAACCCTACTGGAAATGTAATTTAGTAACAAAATCAATACATTTCCGTAAATCGAACCTACAACAGCTCGATTGCCGAGCCACCAGTCTATCCACTACATACATTTGTGAATTTGTAGTAGCAATACCACTCGCTAACGGTGAAGGAAAACATCGTGAGGAAACCCGCGGCTTAGTTGGCTCCACACGAATTGACTTGTCTTTCCTGTGGGCTAGGCCGACTAAGCTGTCAGGATGGTATAGGTGCTGGGCAAGCCTATTCCATCTAAAACAATGTCCCAGGCACTGCAGCGCCGAGTGGTCTCTTTACCCATCTAGTGTGAGTGAAGGTGCCAATGGACGCTGTATAAATCATCTCATTCGTAGATGCAAAAGGCCTTAGTTTTAGTCTATTCACTAGGCCACCTCAGCACTTTACAAAGTAGGTACGCAATAATTCAATCTCTCTGCAATATGCGCGCGGTAGGTACTCGTATAAGTAAATTGCCAATCAAGCGATAAATGGGAATACGTGGATCAGAATTTCTGTTCAATAGTCCAGATATAGCTAGATGTCTAGATAGGTCTAGATAGACTAGGAGGAAGTGCAAGTGCAGCGTAGGGTGGGAGGGGGAGGGGGGGCAGTCTCGTTGCCATGGCAACGCCAAGATGGCGGCGCAAAATTAGTCCGTCTGCAGGCGGCTTTATGTGCTTCGTCTTCATTATATAGATTTCAATTTATTCGGAAATTGAGCTCGTGAATTTCGTATTAGTTTCGCAAAGGCTTGCATGTTTAGTGCCTAGAGCGTGTAAGTGGTTATGCTAGACAAGGCTTTAAGCCCTCTTTTGAACTTAGGTATGTACGACTAGGAACCCTAGAAACACTTAGAATAAATTTAATTTTCCCTCAAAAGTCGCATACAACTATGCCTGCTAAAAGCAGTGATCGATCACTATAATTATTCGATAACGTAGGTGCCTATGGGTGGCAAATAGCTCAAGTAGGTGATCTCAGAAAATAAAATCTACTCAAAAATAATCTACTCGAAAATAAACTCAGAAAATATTATTAGTCTATTAATAAACTAGCTTGAGCTTGACATTGAAATAAGGTCTCAAGTCGGTGAATTTGTTTTCTGAGATCACCTGCTTGAGCTCAAGCTTGAGTAGACGACTATTAATGCCACCCTATATTTCCGCTTATAGGAGATTATTTCAGCCCTACATATGAGACCAAATAGTCTGTAAGAGCATCTGCTTAGGATGTAAAAATATTTACTTTATGATATCCCAAAACATCTTAGGAAACAGTGTTTTTTCAACGAAAAGTTGACGTCATCTGCGGACGTATTTCCCTTGTTATTCAAGCTGCTCGCAAACATGCATATTACATGGGAACTAGGTACCTACTTTGTTTTAAGTGTTTTAGGAAAGTTTCTATGTCTTAAACTGGAAATCCGTGGACATGAATTGTTAATTTACTTGCATGTTTTAGAAAAACTTGTGTCGACGCCACTGAAAACTTGCTCCACATTAAACTGTTTTAGGATGGCATTAACAGTCTCCGACTCAAGATCGAACTCAAGTAGGTGATCTCAGAAAAGTCAAATGCTAATGTCAAGCCTTGGCTAATGTCAATGTCAATCTCAAGATATACTGACGGCTACTCAAGTTTGACATTAGCCTAGGCTTGACATTACAATTTGACGTTTCTGAGTTCACCTACTTGAGATTGAGCTCAAGTAGGAGATCTCAGACAGCTATTAATACCACCCTAAATATGTCCCAGGCACCACAGCGCCCGAGTGGTCACTTCATCCATCAAGTGTGAGTGTAGCTGTCTCTGGATGCTGTATAAATGATCTCATTACTCAAACTTTTGTATATCTAAAAAAAAACATCCGAGTGCGAGTCGGACTCGAAGGGTTCCGTACCATTATCTATAAAAACAGCAAAAAAATCACGTTTGTTGTATGGGAGCCCCTTAAATATTTATTTTATTCTGTTTTTTAGTACTTGTTATTACAGCGGCATCAGAAATACATCATCTGTAAAAATTTCAACTGTCTAACTATCCCGGTTCATGAGATACAGCCTGGTGACAGACGGACAGATAGACAGACGGACGGACAGCGTAGTCTTAGTAATAGGGTCCTTTACCCTTTGGGTACGGAAGCCTAAAAACTAGGTATGTAAAAGTTTTGTTTTTGCAATTAAAAAAAAACTAATTATCATATTGCGGCGTAGCCGTTGGACGTGCTACGAAACCGCGTAGCACTTTCGTAGCACCTGTTTTTTACCGCTTTTTACCCCACTTTGCTGCTGGCTCAGCTGTGCATTATTTGCGTTTGATGTTATATTAACAGAGTTTCATAACATATGATGGTTTAGGCAAAGACTTTGAAATGCAGACTAACGATTTTGCCTAAAACCAACCGCGATTCGACCCGAATACAATAAATGTGTGAATATCGCAAGACATTAAAACTGAATAATGCAGACTGTACATCAGTACATGGCTCACATGACAAAATAAGAAAGAAAAAAACCCTAGGAAAGTCCATTGTTGTTAAAAGTTGGGAAAATTTATAGCTCAATTTCGGAATACAGACTTAAAATTCGTAGATAATATGACAAAATGTTTGTCTTTTCTACTCCTTGTTGTGTTATCGATTCTCATTATATTGCGAACTGCAATAAATATTAACTCACGTTTGATAAAATAGAACATTGTTGGTTCATAATCAAAGAATAAGAATCACACATCATATCTCATATTTTTAAAAGGATAAGCAGAGGTAAATAGAACCAGAATGGCAGTTAAAACATTTCTTCCATCAAACAATAATATATATTTTTTTGTATAATTATAGTAGCTTTTTGGCCAGTTTCACAAAGTATTTATACTGAATTGCTTTCTTTGTAACAAGTGACTATATGTAAATTAATAAAATGTAAATAAAATAAACATTTAAAATATATTTCTATCAGAGTATCGAAAAAATAGAAATATACCTATGACGAGTACATTCCAATGAATCGCTAAGTGCCTACCTAGGTTTCCTACAGTCGCGTCTCAAGTTTTCATTCCCGGTATACTCTAACTATAACAAGCCCAATCCAAGAGCCCAGTCTACATCAAATTAACTACTAACAAGACCACTCCACGAGCACAGTTTACTTGCAACCCTCCTTCGTACCTCCTGCACCTTGCACAATACTACAAACGAGCGATCTCGAACAAACTTTCCCTGAACAGGAATCCTTCTGGAAAAATGCCACCGATCGCAATCGTCTTGAAATAACCCTGTTAGTTGGGACTGCGGGGTTCTACGCGCGGCTTAAAAAACTAAGGCCATTGCATCTACGTGTGAGATGATTCATACAACGTCCAGTGGCACTTTCACTCACACTAGATGGGTGAAGAGAACACTCGGCGCTGCAGTGCCTGGGACATGTTTTTAGATATACGAGTATTTGTTATATATTTGTTTATATTTGTTTTATATATTTTGTATTTGATATATTTGTTTTAGATGGAGTAGGCTTGCCCAGCACCTATACCATCCTGACGCGCGGCTTAGGCTTCTCCTATAAGGATTAAATGGACGCTGTTTTTATACAGGGTGTTGTTTTGTAAAGTTACACCCGGCTCAGGGGTAATTATTTACACGACACTGAAGCCAGAAAAAATATTTAAAAAAATAAAAATATGTCAGTGAAAAATACCCAAAAATAATTAAATTGTGGCCTCCCGTACTATTACACTAACGCTAGCGGCGAGTCGGGCGCAACATCGCGCGCGCGCTTTGAGAAAGCGGGGGTGTCCGCACGTCGCGGTTATTATAGAACAACTTAAACAAGGTGATTTAAACATCAAAAATTTTTTTGAAAAACAAAGATCTTATTTTTAGTTTCAAGCGTTGCTCAAACTATCGTCCCTGACTCGGGTGTTACTGACCAAAACAACACCCTCTATACCACGTGAAAACCGACCACATTCACAAATTCACAAAGCATTTCATAGATGATGCTTACAGGCGTGGCCATAGTAGAACCGGAATACGGCTCTCAAATTTCACTTAGCTCAGATTAATTTTGACAGCCGTATTCCGGTTCTTTTATGGCCACGCCGGTAGGCGCCATCTATGAAATGCTTTGTGAATTTGTGCTGAAAACGTCTCATTGCTATGATAACTTTATGTTTGTTCCGTAGTAAAACAGTTGTTCCTCCGTGCCAAATTGGACGAAAGAAAAAAGTATCAATATACACACCTAAGGATGATTTTCTCGGGTCAGGAATAGGTATAATTTTCAATAACGGAAGCAATCTAGCTCTATCTTTCAGGGCGCAATTATTTAAGAACAAGATATAAGGAGGTTAAATTAGTATAGTTTTCTTTTTATTATTTCTTATTAGTTTAGTTTTGTATATTTAATTTCGTTTAATAAATTTTTCTACCAGATATAAGGATAAAAGTTTAAATGTCGATTATTGATCAAGTGTACGGGGTCTTTCGATTCTTTGTGAGTCGCAGACAGTGGCCAGACGTTCTTTGACTGTAGAAAACTGGAAACTTGGACTTAAAGTTCGGAACTTAAGGGTGTGGAAGTAAGTACATTAGAGTATTAGCCAAACAGTTCGGTTTGGTATTTCGTCGGGGATATAGCGTGCTTGAGTTTTGTTGTTATTTTTGTGTCTCGTCGGATTTTCTTTTTCTCGATAGTTTTTGTCTGTTGTCTGGAAATTACTTCGCATAGCAGCAGTTTGTTGAGCTGGCAATTCAAGGTACCTACCACTAGCATTTTATGTATTACGGTAAGTGTGTTTTATTGCTGACCACCAAATGCTATCGAGATGGTTCAGTTATTTATAACGCGTTGAGAGCATCTGACATGTTTGTATACCTTACAACAGCGCACTGCCTTACAAGCACAAAATAGAAGGCAGAAATATTTGTAACAATGTTTTCATAGAAAAAGTGGCCACTATAGCGAATGTTTAAAAAAGGGCGCAAATGCAAATATATAATATTGCTTAAGCTTGCAAGAGCACGGAACAATAGAAACAACTTATAACCAGATTTATTCTCGTTTTATTCCTTTAACAATTCTACCAACTTTTTAGTACGCCGCGAACACGAGCCCTGTAAAGGACTCGAGTCTTAAATGCGGCCCGGTTTGGTTCCGGTTTCTATTGTACAGTTGACAGCACGTCGACCCACACGCTAACACCCTACTTGGTTACGTTACGGGCGACTTTAGAACAAAACTTTACAGTGACTTTGACGCGCTGTCTACTGTACACAAAATAACCATCATTTTCTCTGTGAGGCATCTACGTTGGTATTTACTACAAAACCTTTATAGCACTTTCATTTTCACAAATAAAAGCCAGTCAATGGTTGGTGCGTGTCGCGTATTTATAAAACCGGTCGCCTCTGGGCATTTGCTGCGATTAATCCCTGTGAATGGGGGGATTACAGGCAGCAACAGAAGTGCCAATTCGGCTACCGTATTGCTAACGAATAACTCTGTTCGGATTATTCTTCGATTATTCGTATTCGGTTATTCTTTTCTAATTCGAGCTTCAGAGGAATGTTTACCGTTACGGGTAGGTTGATGAAATTTAGAGAGTTTGTAAATATATTCTTGTAGGACGCCATTTGTATGGATGATTCGGAATAATCCGACTCTAATATAAATTTGAATAAATTAAGGCTCCGTATAAGGCTAACTAGCGCCACCAATGTTGAAAAAATCATATCTTCCTTCAGAAGAAGTTTCTGAAAAAATCCTAAGATGAGCTCATGCGCCATGCTTTTCTAGATTTTTAAGTGAAGGTACCCAACTCAATTTCTAGTCTTAAGCTGAAAAATTTTCGATAATTGCCAAAAACGGCCGCTTTTGGCGGTTATCGAAAATTTTTTAGCTTAAAAGTAAATTTCGAAGAGGGTATCTACACTTAAAAATCTAGAAAAGCATGGCGCATAGGCTCATCTTAGGATTTTTTCAGAAACTTCTTCTAAAGGAAGATATGATTTTTTTAACATTGGTGGCGCTAGTTAGCCTTATACGGAGCCTTAACGTTTTACCTTAAATTCATCGTAGCGATAATCCAACGATAAATGAGAGCTATGATTTCTTTTTCGATTTCCACTCACTCGGTTGCCAATCGGCGATCTATTACATGCTTCAAAATCCAAAAAGTTTATAAGTTTGACCGCTATGTGTGTGTCTATCTGTGTATCTGTCTATCGCACGTAGCTCTTAAACGTGTGAACCGATTCGGATGCGGTTTATTTTCATTTGTAAGCGGTTTTTCTAGCGTGTGTTTTTAGATATATTTCGTCCAAATCGGTTCAGCCGTTTATGAGATGTGCAAATATGAAGCTAAAATGTCGGGGTATATAACTTTTTTAATGTTTAAAAATAGTTATTCTGACAATCTAATGTAGCAGATAATAGAAAAGTGACAGACACCGCAATGCTGAAGACAGAAACAGACCCATTCGTGGTGTAGAGGTGCACCTAGGATTGCCAGGCGTCCGGCTAAAGCCGGACATAGGTAGGCTTTTTGATCGAGTGTCCGGCCAAATTAAACGGTGTCCGGCCTGTCCGGCTTTTGTTAGGCTTTACCTCTCACCTCGGTAGCGTTTTTTGATAACCGATTTTCGTAAAATGGGCCTGGCAACACTGCGCTAGATGTCTCGTTTGTTCTAAGTGGTACGCAAGTCGTTCGTTAGAAATTTTATTTTATTTCATTAGAATTTAAGAAGTTTTATGGTAAATGATCAAGAAAATCTTTGTTTTACGTAAAAAAATTGTCGTATTATTGCTAAGACAGAAAATCCTTAATAATTTAGGGTGTCCGGCTTTTTTACCGAAATGTCCGGCCAAACTGGCTGGTCTGTCCGGCTATTAGGTTAGACGACCTGGCAACCCTAGGTGCACCTTCTGCCGACTGTTATTACATGCGGCCCTGAACCTGTGACCGGAGAATGCAAATATGCGTCACGGAGCACTCTTTACCCGCGGCCCTGTATTCTGTATTCGTATTCGGACGCGGATTCATGGACGCGGACGGCGAAAGTGGTCTCGTTTTTACGCGTTCTGCGGTGGGGTCGTTCATTAATTATTATTATTAGGGACTTTTCGGGCTTTTAAAACAATGTCCCAGGCACTGCAGCGCCGAGTGGTCTCTTCACCCATCTAGTGTGAGTGAAGGTGCGACTGGACGCTGTATAAATCATCTTATGCGTAGTTGCAAAGGCCTTAATTTTTCAGGCTTTTAGGTATTTTGGAACAGTATTATTGTGCTGTCAAGTTCGACGAATAATCATTTTATCCAAGGATAAAATTACTAGGTACGAAAGTTCAACAGCAAGCGTAGCATAAGCCTGGGTTAGAGCGTATCCATGGGTTTATACATCTAGCTGTCCCGCTCTACGTCAAACAAAAGAGTGAGATACATATAGTTATAATGCCCTTATGTACTGCCTAACCCAGCCTTATGCTACGCTTGCTGGTTCGAAAAAAGGAACCAATGTTGGCAAATCTGCAATATTTTTTACAAAAAAAATATTTGTTTGCTCAACCTACACCTTGATACCTTAATAAAGGTCCTAGGTATAAGTTTATATAGCTCGTTTCCATAGCTTTGGTTTATGCGACCTTTTTCACCGTGATGAGCTGATTCCGAGGTGAAAAACTAAGGTATTGATTCCTATGTAATAATAATATACAACTGTTTCTAACAAACACAATGATTTAGTATAGTGTAGGTAATGTAGATGATAAATGACGCTGTTAATACAGTTGTTAGACATCGTTAGTCACCACAAATTAATGATAAAGGTTAAGGGATACACATGACAGAAAAACAGAAATAAACAAAGGAAAATACGTAAAGTTTGGGCAAGCTTTTTTTACACAAGACGGTTTTTTAGCGACTTTTTACCGAGCTTGCCAAGCAGAGTTGTTTATTCAACATTTTACTATTCAAAGTGACTGAAAATTCGTCTTATGTGAAAATGCATGAGAAGTTAGTTTTAAGTACATACCGGAGTCGTGCAACCGCGTCCTCTGCCCCGTCCTCTTCTTGACTCGCTCTTGACCGTCTGCAGGGTGCCGTCCGGTGCCAAAATAAGCTAAAACAACACAGATACACCACAGACTTAACAAAAAGCGAAATAAAAATGACAACAAGTAATAAAGAAACAGGGAAAAAACATAGAGGGAGATTATTAACACAAAAGGGGAAAATTAGATGTAAACATGCAATGGAGTGAAATGGGAAGTTGTGTTATTGATGGCGACGTTGTTGCTGGTTATTTGTTTAGTTGGTGAGTGATTTAATTGTTGCAAAAGTGTTATGAATATGGAAAATGAGATTCGTACTCTTAGAACTCTACATTTTCCTATTTCCGTATGAGCGCCATCTATGTTTCTGAACAAACATTACAGCGCCATGAAACCTACGGGCGCAGAGGTTCGGACGTCCAGTTAGAGTTGCGCTCTAGTTACGCTACTCCCCCCTAGGTGGCGCTACGGTAACATTTCACGAGCTTTTTGTAAGATTTATTTTATTTGTAGCATTATAATTTTCATGTCGACACCATTGTGATAGCAAGAGCATTGAATATTATATTTATTCATACTATACTTTTTTGTTTTATATACGATGGAACCGTGAAAGCCTCCATAGTTATTATCCACATTGGGCCCCCTTTTCCGTGCCCAGTAGGTGGCAATGTTGACGAGCTATTTTGTGGCGTCCTAAATTTTTACGACTCAAAAAGATGCTATCACCCCATAATAAAGTCTAATTAATTAACAAACAAAACGGGCAGTTGTCATGTCACACAAGAAGCGCACGCGCACCGCGTTGAACTCTTTGCCAGCGACCTAACGAGTTTTTTTAACAATTCTAGTCGCATTACTAATTAAATTGGCCTCTGAATACTCGACGGAAAGAAATGAGTATAATTTTCTGTGTAAACCGAGCACATGGCAGCCACTCACACCTGGCGTTTTAGTCGTTACTCTTGTTTTTGTGTTTAGATATGCGCGAGCGACATTTGTTTCTTTCCCGTCTCTCTCACTCGTGTTTCTCTCTCTGTCGCACGCGGTCTATTCTTATTCAAATTGCGGGTTTGAAGTTTGAGCGCGGGAATTACAGAGGATTCGTTTTTTTACAAAGTGAATAAAAGTATAGTTAAATATACCTACGCATAATCGTTAAACCATTTGATAAGTATGTAGGTATATCTCTAGAACTCTAGACTCTAACTAGGCCGATGTAGCTTGAATTAGCAAGACCAAAGTAGATCTTAAGTGACATAAAATAAAATGTAAAAAATACAGGTTTGGAACCATTCTTCTGGGTCGCTTTCAGTGATGTTAATTTAATAAGATGAATAAACAAGGGTACCAAAGTGATCTCCGCCCGTTTAAATTGGAAGCAGCTGTTAGGAATCCTGTTCACGTGGAATAATATCTCGCTATGTTTGATAAAAGTCAGATAACGCTTTGAAGGTCGCAGATAAGGATAGTTTTGTTGGACGATTTTTGGTCCTTTGAAAAGGATGCCTAAAGTGCAATGCACTATCAATATAATGTTTTCTTAGGTTTGGTATACATTACCTATTAAAATACATTTTTATCGTTTACAGGTATCGAAGCAAAAAAAACAAATAAAACGGGAGTTAAATCTTATCAATACGCTAAGTGCACTACGGTGTTAATAGGAACATGAAAACATTAATTGAAATTTAATCATCTCATTAAATTAGTGCCCATGCAAACCTACAGATCTTCTTTCATAAAGCAATATATTGCAGTTTTCGATGACTTTGGAACGCTACAAGTTAAAAAACTAAGCTCAAAACTTGGCTATGGATTTTTTGGGCGGTCTAAAAACTCTGACACCGGTAGCCACTACCTCATAGGATTACCTACCCACCCCCAGGCACTCTTCACTAAGGATAACTAGTGGTTCGCCCCGAACTTTGAACTCGCGACCCCTTATCTCAGCAACCCCTCGACCGATTTGGCTCACGTTCGAACTTAAAAATTATCTTTACCTTATTTACCTGCCTACCAAATTTCGTGACGATCCGACTAAATTTACTCAAGTTATCGTCGAACGAACATTCATACATACATACATACATACATACATACAAACGCCGGATTGTTCCAGTAGACTCGGAGAACTTCACTCGCTTCGCGCGCTCGTTCAATAAATAATAATAATAATAACTAGTGGTTCGCCCCAAACTGTGAACTCGCGACCCCATATAAACTTAAAAACCCGATATCTCGGCAACCCCTCGACCGATTTGGCTCATGTTCGAATTTAAAAATTCTTTTAATTTTATTTACCCGCCTACCAAATTTTATAACGATCCGACCAAATTTACTCAAGTTATCGTCGAACGAACATTCATAAATACAAACATACAAACATACATACATACATACATACATACATACATACAAACGCCGGATTGTTCCAGTAGACTCGGAGAACTTCGCTCGCTTCGCTCGCTCGTTCAATAATCTTTATTCAGGAAAGTATACCCACTTGGTATCTACCCGTAGACTTGGATACCAAGCCTAATCAAAGCATTTCACATCATCATTTAACGTGTGCCGGTCAATGGGCAGTGAAGTAATCTCACTCGTAGTAAAAAGTGACACATCGCGTGGGCGTTACGTTACACCACAACAGAGTGTGTGGACAGTGCGTGGGTGCGTCTGGCGTGGGGCAGGTCGGGAATCCTCGTGTCACGCTACTCCATTGAGGTTGAGGGCTCATTACCACCTCCACGGGACATGAGGGTAGCGGGGTATCCGTAACAGCTTGCAAGAAATGTTCGCTGAAAAAAAGCGCGCCACCTATTTTTTTTTTTCAGCGAAAATATATTCAAAACGTTTATGAATGTCAACACGAAACTGGCTGTGTTAGATAGCTCTCACCTAATTTTACTTTTCTTTAATGTGAACTTTTTCGATTCATTTAGTGTATCTGATACAGGAATAATTTTGTACATATTTCTTTGCGCGCGGGCTATTTACTATGCACACGAGCATGCTCGATTCAAGTTTCAGTAAGAACATAAATGTTACAAAACTCGAACTGTTATAGTTAGGGAGGCGAGGTAGCTAAATGGCGTAATTCAACGGCGCCGTCGAGACCTATCAAAATCGAAAGATAAAATAATTTCGAAAAGAAAAGCTCGTATGGCAAAAACCATTTTAGCGGTGGGTTTGGCGTGTAAGGTTATTCAAAAATGTAAAAAAAAACAGTTACTTGGGCATTCTCGAGCGCGTCAGATATTCATACTACGTATGCCCCGAGTGCCTCTGATAACAACGGTATACTAATCTGCCGGTTTGCGTGGTGGGGGCAGGCATATAAAGTAGTCAAAAATGCAAAAAAAAAAAAAATTACTCGAGCGCGTCAGATTTTCGGAAGGGGTGTTAAGTAGGCCCCAAGGAAGCTCCCTTTAAAAAAACTGACGATTTCGGCGTGACGATAAGTTACGATGAATTTTTGAAAATGCAAAAAAAAAAAGTTATTTTGAAATACTCGAGCACGTCAGATTTTCATAGGGGAGGTTTATCTCGGTATCCTGAAAGCATATTTTTTTAATCTGACAAAAATGTTGGTGGGTTCTCTTAATCTGACCGAAAAAGTTTGAGTTTTTATGATGCTTCAAGTCAAAACGTTTTAACTTTGGACAAAAGTGTAAAGAGACCTTTTTTGTGTAAAATAAAATTACCTTTTTTGTTTATGTAAACTTTTTTTTTGTAAAATATATCGTTCGCGACTTATATGCCGTAACGCGTTCTTAGGAAGATGAAATGGCTCCTCCACACTTCCGGTCATGCGGAAACCGGCAGATTTTGTATTTTTAGTAAGTTTTAGATTATATTCTTCAAAATAAATAAAAAATAAATCGCGCTCGAGAATGCCGGATTAACGTTTTTTTTTTACAAGTTCGCGACCCTATAACTCGGCGGCGTCAAGGACTTATCGTCAGATTAGTTAAATTTAGTCTTTAAACACTAAAATCAACCCCCAATATCTTAATCTGACGCGCTCGAGTATTTCAGACTATCCATTTTTTTTTACTAATCTGATCGTCTATCCTAGGCGCGCGTCACTACATATAGAGCTAAATACTTTACAAGGTTGTTCTATTAGGTCTAAGGTATCTCTCATATCTTAAACTGCCACGCTCGAGTATTGCCGAAAATTCCCCTATTCGCCTCCCTAACTATTAGCATTCGCATGTGTCATCAACTCTAATGCTCAAAACCTAACATTACATTACACGCACGGCTTACAGTGAGTGACCTCCTTTAGACACAGGCTTGAAGGGTGAGAGAGAGAGTGAGTGAGTTAAGGCATTTTCTCCATTTATTTGATCTTGGTTTGTTTGGAAACTTCATAATATAATAACGGCAGCGAGCGATATACGGTATCATTAGAGAATTTGCGAACTATGAAGCGAGCTTTCAGTTATGTAAGATTATTCTAGTTAAAGGTCACTAAAAGTCCCATTTGGCGATACTATTCAAGTAAGCGTCGATGGAAAGTACCTCACTATGAATAGATTTTGATACGTCATAGAATTGGGGAAGGTCTGATGAATGATCCTGAGTATTCCTGAGTGAGTAGCCCGGGGTTTCGGCAAGTCATGTTGTTATTAGTATTATAGCTGTATTTTCACGTGATCTTATAAACGAGCTTTGGTAAATACCTTACTACAAAGATGGCAAAAAATATCGTAAAAAAACCCCAAGCAGATTACAGCAATGAAATAAAATAAAATGCCTCGTGTTTTCGTACAACGGAATAATACTTCAACGAATTGATGGATGGAAAATAGATGGCCATTTAAATGAAGGCAGGTGCAGAAAGCATTGTTCACGAAGATAATAATGAAAGCAAAAAACGTAATCTGAAACTCTGATCTGTATCAAAACAACGGGGTTAATTGGTGCCTTTTGTTTACCGCCTTTCGTAGGAATGGCGGTGTGTTTATTGCGAACCGTTACACAGCTCGCGTACAGCTTTCGGCGTTTAATTCCGCTACTCGATAACAGATGGCGTGCGGTAATTTGCGGAACTACGCCTAAATGCGGGAGAAAATTGTTGTTTATGCACTGGAGATAGTGCGTCGTATGCCCAGTTAAGCAACATTTTTGTTAGGCCAGGAGTTTAAACTAACTTTGTATATTTACCAAAGTGAAAGCTCTACAATTACGTCTGTAATGTCCCAAAATGTTAGCGAGAACGCGAAGTTTTTGGCCAAAAGGTATCAATCTGAAAATTCGATTCGTGTCTGTGAGCCTTGCTTTAAATTAGTTAAAGAAAAAAAGAAAAGCTTATTCTGTAAAAAAAAACCGCATAGTTTGGGGGTTACCCTTGACGCTATTGCGATCAAATTAAAAAAGGTAAAAAAAAATATTTCTTTTTGAATTCGCTTTGATTTTAAATACTTTGTAATATTTATTCAGAGGTAAGGCTGTTTTATTCAATAAAAACACAAAATGCGTCTTAATTTGTAAAATATTAAATTTTGTAAATTGCGCCATATTGCGGCCGTATTGGAAAAATGCGTCAAGGGTAGCGGGGCTGTTTATTTAAAGAAAAATAGCTCTTATCGAAATAAGCAATCTATAGAAATACGTATTATTTGCCGAAAAAAAGATTTGTATTATATATTCCCGAAAATAAACCGGTTTTGAAGACTAGCAACTGTGCAGTTTTTTACAGAATAACCACACTGAACGATCTACCAAATGATCGATTCCTGAAACCCAATCCAATTCAAGGTTGTACCAATATAGCACCCTCAGGTGTTATTGCATTATTTACCCCCCGTCAACGGGAGGGTGACCTTGAGGTGCGAGGGGTAAGGGCTGCCTGATAGACTACAAATTACCCCAAAAACACTTGTTTGTTCGGAGACGGTACTAGCGCGTCTTACCCTTGTGATATACACCTAAGGGTAAACGTAGGGTGTAGTGGTAATTCACCTTGCGACTTCTTGTCTTGGGGCTGTGTATTAATTTTAATTTAACAACACTGTGTGAGGTCTCATTTGTCCTATGATCACAAGACAGCACGTAGACGCTCCTACACGCGTGCACTCTATTCACTTAGGTACCTACGTTATAAGAGACTAAACAAAAAAAAAGACGAGAAAGTGTAAGCATTTACGTGCTGTCGTGTATTACCTACGAGTACTACTTTATAATCAATATTTACAGACACTTTCTTAATTTAAAATAAACGCTCGGTCTTGGTTTCAACAAATCGCACATGAATAGTCAGAGGGTATTATCTCGGAAAATGCAATTTTTTTTTTACGACGGATTCGAGTTCGCAAAATTTTTCTCTACAATCTGGCAAGACAGCCATATCTGTAGGTTAATTTAAAGCCGAGAAACGGAGCTTTACGACTGTCTTCCAATTTGGTTTGCGATATATTCGAGCAGGCAAAACTGTCACATTTTAGTTAGCCACTAAGCGCCATCCGAAATTGACGGGTCACTTGTGTTATTTCAAGTTATGACAGGTGCTCTGTCAATAATTACTATAAAAAGTTAAAATGTGAGCAGTCTAGAGCGTATTATCTTTTAGTTAATACTCTTTAGCCTATTTTGAATAATTCGTCATTTGTATTATTTTGACTTAATACTCTATAGTCCGTTTTTTTTTCACAACTTTCTAAATACCATTGGTTTTATATTGACTTAATACCATATTGCCATCGGTTTCATCTAGATACTACTCTCTGTCC
Source organism: Zelleria hepariella (assembly GCA_949319315.1). Classification (NCBI taxonomy): domain Eukaryota; kingdom Metazoa; phylum Arthropoda; class Insecta; order Lepidoptera; family Yponomeutidae; genus Zelleria; species Zelleria hepariella. Next base: position 4,251,350 of record OX439390.1, on the reverse strand, counting down.
AGTTTTTTTTTGTAATATTTTTTTGTTGTAAACCGAATAATCCCCTTTTGACCGATAATAAATTCTAAATACTTGTGCAAGGAAGGTGGTTTTTGCTGCCAATCCCGCTATCAAAGTAGATAATAGTGCTGAAGACCTGGAAATAGCGTAAGAAGACTGTGATGATGAATACCCTACTTATCATCCATCTGGAGAATTTCTGCCTCTAAGTTCCCCGGATATTATGCCAGATCACCAACTTTGCATTGCTAACTTAAGAATAACCTAACATAGGTAAAATATTTGAGCCAGATCGCCAACGTCGCTCGGTAGGGTAGGCTGGCGGCGTCGCCCCACTGGATGGCGAGGCTCAGCTTTTGCCCTTGGTAAGAACCAGCCCTCTGTACACTCGAGGCGTCAACCAGGCACAACGAAATCTCTTGAGAGAGTTTTCGCGCACCAGGTCCCTGAGGGTCTCTACGCCGAAGGGCGCAAATATGTAGCCCTGTACCAGGACTGCATATTTGTGCCTCTTGTACCGCTGTAGCCGCACCAACGCCGCCGGTGCGGCAGGAGGCCACTTTTATAAGAGACTGTTCTACTATGTCGAATTACGTAGTGTCCCAAACCAGCGACCGCCACAGTGAGCGTCACCCCATCAGGCCTATTGCCATTATCTCTGGCTATGCCATGCTAGGCTAGGCTAAGCAGGGACCCGGAACAGATTCAGCCGCAGATCCTGGCTTGGGCCTGCCATGTCTGGCCAAGCGCTCCTGGCCGATTAGGTCGATCGTGCTGTCGACCGAGGACAGGAACGCTGGCAGCGAGATGCTTGAAGGCATTCTTATGCCCAAGCAACCGTGACGGATTGACAATTTGGTCTGGGTCTATCCTCTAAAGGGCAATTTAGGACTGCTTATAAGGTTTATCTTATAATTTTGCCTCAATGTTGAACAGCGTAATACGTACAAGAATTTATGAGTAAGAAAAAAAGTAAGATGTAGCCTGTACAATACATGTCCCACTAGCTGGGCAAAGGCCTTCTCTCTCTACGCGTGCTCAATGCGGATTGGCTATTTTTGGTATAATGCCTCATACGCTAAGGTTTCCTCACGATATTTCCCTTCACAGTCAGCGAGAGGTAATTGCTACTACAAATTCACAAACATAATTCTGTCATATTTGGCAAATTCATCGAATTTGATTAATTTAATCTTTCGTAGGAATCGTCCTGCACTGGGGATCTTAGGAGGCGAGTGATGAGTGAATTAAAATATGAGGCCAAGTCATGTTTGAGGAGGGTTTTGGAGGTGACGCACAATCAGTAATTTTAGACCTGCCCCCTTAGCACGCTACCATTTTGCCTATTCTCAACTGTCACCTTAGCCGCTTAACACTACTGAGGTGACAGTTAACAGTGGCTAAGGTGACAGTTGAGAGTAGGCAGCGTGCTAAGGGGGCAGGAATATCTGACACAAAATTGTTAGTCAATTGGTTTCGAACTCAATTTATTGAAGTGCGTGCTTAGAGAGAACCTCCTTGAGCTCAGTTCCGGCAAAATGGTAGCGTGCTAAGGGGGCAGGTCTAAAATTACTGATTGTGCGTCGCCTCCATGTTTCCTCGCTAGAATTATTGATTGTTCCTAGATTTTTAATTACAAACGACTACCTTTAATAACTTTTTCTTAAAGTAAATAGCACAGAGGAAGTAGTTTATTTGAAATGAATTAATTAAATTAAATTATAAGCGACCTAAAACTAAATTAGATGGTATTAGTTGAAGCGCTCACAGCCTAGTTGTACTAGCCGCTCTCAATCGATTGGCAAAGTTAAGCAACAACGGCCGCGGTCAGTCCATGGATGGGTGACCGCTAGTGGCAATAATATCTGAGCGCTTCCGTGCTTCGGAAGGCACGTTAAACCGTTGGTCCCGGTTGTTGTTGATTAATAACAATCGTTAAGCCATGTCAGAGACCCTTTGGGTGGCCTAAAAACTCTGACTCCAGGGGTGGCCACTACCTCATACGATTACCTTACCTACCTAGTTTAAGTACTTTATTGAAGAAATACCCAATTATTTATACCAATTTTTGTTTGTTGGGAAATATGTGACTTATTTTGTTATTTACTTGATGATTACTTAAGAAAACTACTGTCAATGATAACAAAAGTCTGCTTTCATGATTTTAAACTTATTTTAATACACTTTAAAAGATATAATTTTCAAATTCAGGTAAAAAGACCAGTATTATTTTGAAATAATACATTAGAATTGCAAAAAAAAACTGGCTATAGAGTCATAAATACAAATTATTTTAATTTTGTCAGGTTATACAGTATTATCTTGATAGAGTGTCAGGAAAAACAGTATAACTATTAATCTACTTCTTTTCAACTATATTTTTTTCATGAATCATGCAGAGAAAGAATCAACCTACAACGCAAATACAAAAAGTTATCAATATGTGGCCTGCATCAAATGTTACGAATTTTCAAATATTCAAAACGCTTTTTCTCGAAACTCACTTTTTTGAGATAATACCCTCTGACTATTCATGTGCGAAATGAAAAAAAAAAAAAAACAATGAAGACACCTAGCGAAGAAATAAGATACTGCATTTAGATCAACATTTTGTGTTAAAAGTTATTCTCTGTTATTTTTGCTAAAAACCTAAGTATAGCGGAAGTATACGAAAGTACAGCGCCTAAGTCACTAATTAACGATTTGAATCATGATTTAAAATGAAGAGTATTTTACGGATTTTGTATTTTACCGCAACATGTATTGTAAACAAAACACTTAAAGGCTTAAATACAGCAAGTCTACGACTCTCTACGTCTTCAGCAATAAAACGTTAATTTTGCCTTATTTAGTAAAGTTACTACTAGCAGCTAATTCTACTCTACTTTGTAACAAATTACACATCGGGACAACATGCAAATAAATGAAGTCGTCACTTATGCGTGAGAACTTAACTCTACGTTGTAAAGAAAAAGTTGACATGGTAAGTACAAAAAATGGTCCAGGCCTCGTATTAAATCAAGAATTAAGTACTCAGAGGGAACAAAAGCTATAGTTAAGGCACGTCAAACTGGGCAGAAAGAAAATGTTTTTTTATGTTCGGTCTGTCACAACCACTAAGTTGCATGTCTCGATGCAATTTGAAAAAAGACAAGCGAAAAAGGAACATCGAGGCAAGAAAAACACTGAGTAGAATCCTGTAATTTTGCTGCCTCGTAGAGGATTACATCGGAGCTAGTTATTGCTACAATAGCAATAAAAAAGTCATATTTTTTCTTTTACAACTTTTTCATTCGTAGAATTTTCGGAGGTCGTCACGTGCGTCCAGCCAGTATCGGCTTGATTGACCTCTTTGGTTGGAAACAAAAGACGATCGCGTCTCTGTGAAGTTTCGTCGACGTATCAAGTGATCAAACTGTTTGATCCGTCCTAGTTTCTTCTCCCTCACACGCGGGAATGGTGTGAAAGAGACGCGCGTTATCCTGAGCTATTGTCTATTAGGCGAGGACGCGACGATTGTCATTTTTTTATCCGTCGACGGCGGAAGCTCAATTCAGTGCAATCACGACGCACGCACACCACTTACTAAACCGGGATACTATACTGTAGCGAGCTATTTCATCACTTGGGCAAATAATAAAACGAGTACCTATTCAAAGTAGGTAGAAGAAGTGAATTAATTATGCCGTCAACAGTCCAATAGCGTCTTCGTGTGCTGTGACTTTACACAGTTATTGTGCAAAAATGATATACCTGTAGGATTCAATAATAACTCCTTATTTCTTCCAATTTTGCTTTTTATTGCCAAATAAACACATTTAAATTACAATCGTCGTTCGTCGTTTTTTCTGAATCTATTTGACATCCAAGTGACAGCTAATACTTCCCTCTCCCTCGCACACTCATACGTTCCTTTTCATGCATCCGTCTACGTTCCGTTCCCCATTTATCCCACACTCGGCCATCCTGCGTATAGGCTGCCCTCAGCCTCTTAACATCAAAGGTACAATCTTTTCAATATTACAATAGTTACACAGCAAAAATCTAAATTAAACAACATCAAATCACAGTAAGTATAGTAGTTTTCCAATACTAAGTACATTAAATTTCAAACGGCAAGTAATAGTCCTTCATAGAACCACACATTTTAAACAAGTAAATAACATCTAGAAACAAAGTCTAATTCCTTCCTAGTGCAACATTTTTTTCTTCTAATATCAATTATTATTCTAATACACCGTGAAACTTATAAAAAGTAACAAACTTTACGTCGTTATAGCTTTACAATAGCAACTCAATAGTATCCAAATAGCTTTAAAATAGTTATCCAATAATAACCAAATAGCTTAACAATAGTTGCCTAATAGCTTTACAATAGTTACCCACCTAACTGTCATCAATCGTCTTTTATACCAACACAAATGAAATAATAATAATAGAAAAGATCCTTCTCACCTAGTCTGTATGGTCTGGCCACGGCTTCATGTGATCTGCTGAGCTCGAAGTACGTCCTGGACCCTCGCTGCTGGGATCTAGCTTCTCCAAATCATACCTGTCATTCCGCTTTACCTTCTTCACTACATAGGGGCCTAAGTATTTGGGTTTCAACTTAAGACATACACCAAATTGAGTCCTCCTAATTGCGACCAAATCTCCTTCTTTGTATTTATGACTTTCCTTCCTTCCTTTGTTATAACATCTCAGGTTTTCCTCCTGGACTTTCAAAATAGACTCCTTGGCGGCCAACCGTAAATCATCTCTCTCCTGCGAGAAGCATGCTCTGGTCTCCTCTGAAATCAAATCATGAAGCTCCAAGTCATCATTGTTTCTCATCTTTGCTCCTATTAGCAGCTCAAACGGCGTAGTGGAAATGCTGCGTTGATAAGAAGAATTGAGCGCTCTCTGCACTCTGCTGACATGTTTGTACCATGCTGCCGGTTCTGAAATACAAAGCTTCGTTAGTACTTCAATTAAAATCCTATGTATCCTCTCCACCTGACCATTTCCCCGTGGAATACCAGTGGTGATCGTGACATGTTGTATACTCTCACGTTCGCAATAATCTCTGAAGTCCCCGCTCGTAAACGCTGTGCCTCTGTCAGTAACATATCGCGTGGGGTTGCCGAACGTCTGCTGTAGTATCAATAACTTATCAATTGCCTCCTTGCTCGTCGTGCTTTTACATGGGAACAGCCACACAAATTTGGTAAATGCGTCCACAACGGTAAGTATGTAATTATATTGCTTCTTCGTCTCTGATAGGGGTCCTATGTGATCACAATGAAGTGTATGTAAAGGGATACCTTCTTTCTCTATGCAATTCAACCATCCTTCTTGTTTTCCTGCTTTTCTTGTCGCCAACAGACATGGAACGCAACCCATTATGAACTGTTCTATTTTCTTATCTAAGCCTCGTATGTAATAGTCTTTACTGATCAAGTCTGACATTTTCCTCTTTGAAAAATGACCTTTTTCATGGATTCTCTTTATTATCTCTTGCTCCATACTCCTTGGTACCACCAGCTGTTTCTGCATACCTTTGTATAATAGTGCATCGTCCAGATAGTAGTCATCGTACGGCTTTTGCTTCAAAACTGTTATTATGGCTTGTAATCCGTCGTCATTCGCCTGAGCCCGTCTTAATTGATCATGGAGGTTACTCACCACGGCCACAATGCAGGGATTTCTGCTGAGTGCATCGGCATGCTTCATCTTACTGCCTGATCTGTGTTCCACCTCATAGTCGTACTCGTCCAGCAGTAACACCCATCTAGCCACTCGAGTTGTCAGATCCTTTTTCTTTAAGGTCAGCTCGAATGCTTGGCAATCTGTAAGGATTTTAAAGTGAATACCGTAAAGATAGTGTTTAAACTTTTTCACACCTTGAACAATAGCCAGAGCTTCCAACTCATAGCTACTATACTTGCTCTCGGCTTCCGTCGTTCTCTTACTCATGTAATAAACAGGATGAAGTCCATCATCATGCCACTGCATCAAGATTGCCGCATAAGCTACTCCTGAAGCATCGGTGTGAAGTTCCGTTGGTAATCTAGGGTCATAGATTTTTAAAACGGGGCTACTCACTAGCTTACCCTTCAAATTTTCAAAAGCCTGTCGTTGTTCATCATCAAAAACAAACACTGCATCCTTCTTCAACTGATCGGTTAACGGCTTTGCAATAATGGCATAGTTTTCTATATACTTTCTGAAATAGGAGGTGAGTCCTATAAAGCTGTGCAACTGCTTAATATTCTTAGGTTCTGGATACCTTACCACAGCGTCAGTCTTCTCTGGTGATGGTCTGACTTCTCCGTCCTTGATGAGATGTCCCAGGTATTCGACTTCACGGCACATCAGTCGAGCTTTCTTCCAATTAAACTTCAATCCGTATTGTGAAGATAAGCGCAGCACCTCTTCAAGTCTTTCAATGGCCTGTTCACTGTCTTGCGCTGGAATGAGAATGTCATCCACAAAAATTACAACCTTGCCCTGCGATATTAATTCCCTAAAGATTACAGAGATAAATCTCATGAAATACTTTGGACAATTCATTAATCCAAATGGCGCACGCAGAAATTCATACTGGCCATGATGCGTCACAAAGGCAGTATACTTCACAGACTCCGCACTCACTTTTAAATGGAAAAACCCCTGCTTCAAATCAAGAACACTGTATACTCGAGCACACTGCAGCTTATCAATGATATCCTCTATGACAGGTAACGGATATTCGTCTTTGACCATTTTTTTATTAACTAGCCTGTAGTCTACACAAACTCTTATGTCTCCGTCCTTCTTTTTCACTAAAACCAAAGGGCTAGCGTATTCTGAATAGCTCACCTGTATAACGTCGTCCTCCAGCCACTCCGATACTTGCCGTTCAACAACCTTTTGTTCTGCCAATGAAAGTCGTCTTGGCCGTTGCGCAACCGGGATGTCATCCTTCAGTATGATTTTCAGCTGGATGGGAGCCTCCTTGACCCGCATTGGTTCGTAGCTCTCCACCATCTCCGTCAAGCGCTCTTTATACCGGTTTTCTCCGATGTAATCTACAACGTCACAAGACAAACATTCCACTTGCTTCATCCACTCGTCATCTTTCGGCATTAAACATACACACCCGTCTTTCATTATTAGCAACACACTTTTGAGGAATTCCTGTCCCACAATCACTTCATAGGGTAAACTATTCTTTTCTACCACATGAAACATTACATTATTATAAATGTCACCGCTAATGGTAACAGACAAGTTCACTTTACCTATTGGAATTACTTGTAAACGACCGAGTCCCGATAATTTCACCTTATTTCCCGATTCAAACTTCGGTGAGCCGATTTTCACGTACAACTCGTCCGTCATGAGGTTAACTTCGCTGCCAGTATCGATCAAACCCGCAGAAGATATTGACGTATTTCCACTGATCTCGATCTCGATCATTGGTTTGTTGTTGTTGACGCCATCTTTGTTTTGCACCAAGTTCACGTCGCTGTCGCTCGCGTTCACGTCACTAGTGTTGCTATGTTCGCGTTGGTCGTCGTTACTCTGTGGACCGTCATGTTCGTCGCTCGGCTGCTCGTATTCTGTCGCGAACATCGCTCGCCTCACTTCGTTCGGAAGTTGCTGTTGACCTCGACCAATTGCATCATTTCTTCGCCAGTTGCCGGCTGATGGTTGTCCTCCTGGTTGTCGACATTGAGATGAAATATGTCCAAACTCGTTGCAGCGAAAACATTTCAATCCCATCTGTTTGTAGGGGCAGTCTGCGGACTTATGCTGACTCTCTCCACAGTTGTAGCACAGTCGAACCTCAGTCCTGTTTCTTGGCGGAGGAACAGCCGCTGCATTCATAGTAGGCACGTCGTTGGTGGCCGGTCGTCTTGCGCTCGCAATCTTCTGCTTTATTGTTTCATACATTTTCATCTTCTCCTTCAGGTCTCCGTACGTCGTTGCTCCATAGAGTACAATCTTATTGGTTTCTATGTCTTGAACCCCGTCGATGATATACTTTATGGCCACATAGTCTGGCATCTTGCCGCGTTTGCCCAATTCCTTCATAATTAGCAAATAGTCCAAACAGCTCTCGCTTGCCTTTTTCTTGCGGGCACTCATCATTTCATGTATAGTTTTAGCATCTATTGCATCTGGGAACTCCTTGATTAGGGCACTCTTCAGCTCTTCCCAGGTTTTAAATGGTTTTTCAGACCGTAACCACAAGGCTGCTGTACCATGCAAGGATCGTCTGCCAATGATGAGCTGTTGTAGGGCTGTCCAGCCGAAGATCTCCGCGTTCTCGTCCAGCTCCTGGGCCCATCGAGCCGATGACTGTGTCTTGTCCTGTCCAGTAAACTTGGGTATCAGCTCCTCAGTGTAAAGCATGCTTGGCTTCGGTTCTTCAACAGGTCCACTAGCTTGTGCGTCTTCGTAATCAGCTTGGCGGCTCTGTCGTCTTCCAGTTTTTTCGTCTTTTCCCATTGTAGAACGTCTGTTCTCGTCGTCGTCGTCGCGTGCGTCGTAATACGTCGTAAGTAATCTGTCACAATCTCGTTGAAATCTTGCGGTTTCGTCTTGCTTTCAATCCCGGCCGTGCTCCCAAATTGTAGGATTCAATAATAACTCCTTATTTCTTCCAATTTTGCTTTTTATTGCCAAATAAACACATTTAAATTACAATCGTCGTTCGTCGTTTTTTCTGAATCTATTTGACATCCAAGTGACAGCTAATACTTCCCTCTCCCTCGCACACTCATACGTTCCTTTTCATGCATCCGTCTACGTTCCGTTCCCCATTTATCCCACATACCTATTATGCTGAAGACCACTAAGTATGTAGTGGTAAAGTTAGAAGAGGGTTCATAAAAGAGAAAGATCTATAGGGGGTGCAAATGTAGGCCTTGCTAAATACATAATAAGATAATTAAAAAAAAACGGGAGGAGGAATGGTAAATTATCGCCTTTTTTCTTAAATTACTTCAAAACTATTATTTACGTTAGACGTCCGTGTTTGGATCACCGTCCCACATATTTGGTCCAAGTAGTTTCTCAGAAAATTGGTTGTGACAGACGGACAGACAGACAGACGCTCATGTGATTCTATAACGGTTCCGTTTTTCCTTTTTTAAAGGTCCGGAACCCTAAAAACAGCCGTACATGCCCGAAAAGCTACACAACTTCTGTGCCAAAAGTAAAACAAACGAAGCATCGCCTTTGTGACATTTTCAGAGTCAACTGAATCTGTGCAGCGTTCGCGTCGGTTAATTCAACAAATTGGTCACGCCTTCCGCCAGCCAAGTGGCGGATACGAATATGATGTGCCGTTGTTTGCGTCACAGGCTCCTAAACAGCTCTGCCTAGCGGTCGGCTGTACTAGAGAAAGAAAAAAAAACGTGTTTTGTTTCTATTTTTCTTTTAGGGGGACGTAGCGTCTTTGATTTTTATTTTGTTTTTTGTTTTGATTTTTATAATATACTTGCGAACTAAGTACTACAAGTATTTCCAGCTAGGAGGTCTACCGGCTAGTGCATTGTATAGTAGCTAGTGTATTGTACGAAAGTATTGAGCGAGCCAAATAGAGAACATTGTATATCATTGAAGGGAAAGAACTTCAAGAAGGAAACATCTAAATATAACAAAAGAATGTTTGAATTCAACTTATTCGCGCGTCATTTGTTGTTCCATCCATCCAGCCAGTCAGTCGGCATTACAGAAAAAAAAACATTAATCACAAAGCGAATTTCTAAACGGCCTGTAACAAAGAGAGACGCCAATCACGAGCAACATTCGAATTTATTTAAATTTAAACTCGGAATTCGTGTGAAAAGCCGGCCGACGGTGAGTCACCGGTGCTTTGTGGATCAATGGCTGACTCAGAGGATGTCCGTATTACAGTTTTTAGTTCTTTTAGAGCATAAAGTAAAACAAGGACGCCGCTACGACCTTTTATTTAATCAAGTACAACATTTTCTGACGCTAAACACGCCAATCGAAAATACAACGAGTTTGTTCATCGCAATGTCTCTACATTCCATACGTTGTTATAATTTTATGAACGAAAATATTAAGAGGATAATCAGTGTCAAATAAGAAAACTGTACGCAAAGTTATAAAGCTATAATAAGATGATTCTGAAAATGTCACGCTCACTATGAAATAAAAAAAAAAGTATTTTCGTAATCAGCGAAGTCCAAACAACTAGCCTAGAAGCTCCCAGCCTTGTGCGACCAAAAATAATTCGATTGGTCACCAGCCCCCTTAGCACGCTACCAATTTGCCGAACTTTCACCTTAGCCACTTAACACTACTGAGGTGACAGTGAACAGTGGCTAAGGTGACAGTTGAGAGTAGGCAAAATGGTAGCGTGCTAAGGGGGCTGGTCTCCAGCTAGTAGATCTTGTCTTCTTTACGAAGGTTTCCTGCTGTAATTTAGCAAGTTTTTCGACGGCCACGGACACGTACCGAATGAGGGGAAAATGAGTGTCATTATGCAAAATATGCACTAAGACAATAAGGCTGTGTGTAAACAGATCCGCCCATATTCCCTTGCTGTTGCAGGTTAATGTTACGAATTAGTGCGATCGAAATCTCAATTAGGACGTCCTGTTCTTGTTCCTTTTATTGGCATAAATCTGCACTTATCAAGTTTTTGTATTTTCTTTGTTATGTGGTTTTCATCGAATGAAACGTATACTTAAATATTTGTGGAAAAACATCATTAAAACTCAGCGCAATGAAAACTTTTTACTTACTAAAATAAAACTAACATACGGAATCGAAACAATCTGTGGTCATGAGAAGACTAAACACAATCTTTTGTCTCAGGATGAGTGAAACGCAACCACATTTCATGTTGAAAACTCGACCTTAGCCTGTACCAATAAGGTGCACGCGACAAGGTTGACCTTCCATCGTAAGTACAATAATAAACAAGCAGAACAACAATAGTGCATAGCAACATATTGTGTTTTGAGTAATGCAAACGAAGACCTACGCACGAGCGAAGAAAGTAAACACCGGAATTTTCCTCTGATCGCATGCTATTCTATACATTACTTATATACCTACGCAATATTTATGTATCTCTTCTGCTTCAATTAAATACTTAATAACTCAGTTTTGAGCAATGCAAAACGGTGTAAGACCTACGTACGAGCGAAGAAAGTAAACACCGGCATTTTCCTCTGATCTTACTACGTATATTCCATACATTATGTACGCAATGTTTATGTATCATGGAAGGTCAACGGCCGACCCCCGCGGAACGGGGCATCCCCGGGTCTGTGTGACGATTCATTCGGGGTCGAAGGCTTGCCAGGACACGGTACAAGGAAGAGAGCGGTGGTCTATCTCCTTACAAACGGCCTAAACGCGTCTTATACTCTCGAAATTCGTCCCATCTCGTCTCATGTTATTGCAACTCCGCGAGTACTCCGCTAGGTAGGTAATCGTAAGAGGCAGTGGCCACCTCTAAAATGCCTTTGCTGTATAAATCGTCTTTTTACCTAGACGCAAAGACATGATTTACACAGCGTCCAGTGGCACCTTCACTTACACCAGATAGATAAAGTGACTATTCGGACGCTGCAGTACGTGGGACATTGTTTAGATGCAGTAGGGTTGCCACCCCTGGTGTCTGAGTATTTAGGCCGCCGAAAAGGCCTCTGACATGGCATAAGGATTAATCAACTAAAACCGGGGTAACGGTTTAACTTCCATCCATAGGCTGACCGCACTCTATGAATCGGTCAGGAATAGCTCTCAGAATAGATCTGTTGCGTATGACCGGTCGTAGGCATGACGCGCGATTTCCAACAGAGCGGATAGGAACGTACACATTTCAAGCATACGGCCGAGTTCGGTTACTGTTTTCTTCCTTCTACTGTGGCCAGGATCTCGCTGGGATGGGATGGGTCGAGATAACCCGGGAAGTTAAAACTGTTACAGACGAATCATATTGGTGCCGTTCCGAGCCAAATAAAATTGAATCAAATTGTATTCCCGTTAGTAGCTCTACTCGCAAACCGAAAAGGACAATATCGCAAGGAAACATTGGGGCTCCAACCTTGTCTTTTATGCAGACTAGGCTGACTAAGCTATATGACCGTTTATTGTGCTTGCTGGACAAGCCTACTTTGCACTAAAATGTCCAGTGTAAGATGAGGATGTTTAGGTTAGTTAGGTTACCTACCATATAAAATTAACAAGTAAACATAAAATTAACAAGTTAACAAGTAAATATAAAGTGATAATTTATAATGGTATAGCTTCTTACAGTGAAATTCTGCAAATTCGTACACTTAATTCTCAAAGCTTTTGTACAACTTTATTTACGTTTTCAAAATAAGATTATGTTTAAATTTAATATCTAAGCCGCGAACTTATCACCGAACTTTACCCGAGACAGAAAACGATGGTAGGTACAATCAATGACAAAAATTTACACAGATTAAAAACCCTCCGGGTCTTAAATATTTTAAGTAGTATGCAGATGCATTTATCGGATCTGGCTGTTTGAAATGGAGGTAGCTTAGGCACCAGAATAACATAAACTTTATATCTCTTACGACTTCGTCTGCGCTGATATCGATAACTGTCCCCATACAACAAACGTGTTTTTATACTTTTTGCTCTATCTCAAAAACGGTAATACATACAACATCAAACTTGGTATGATTGTAGGGCTTATTTTATAGTATAGCAATAAATTATTAAAAAACGGTCAAGCACGAGTCGGACTCATGCACCGAAGGTTCGTGTAACCAGATTTTTTAAATGGTATTGGCGGTACAGAACCCTCAGTGCGCAAGTCCGTCTCGCATTTGGTCGGCTTTTTAATATTTGTGTGAAACCCACGGTCTTGTGATAAAATATCATCCACCGTGAATATGATTGTCAGACCAAGTCTAACAACCTGACTCGCTTTCGTAAGCGTCTGTACAAATGAAATTCACCGAATACCTCGTAAGTCGCCGCGAATGGTGCGGTACTTTGCTCGTATTTTAGGGCAGTTTGTTATAATATCTTTTGTCTACGCCTCAGCTTCGAACTTTGGCCACAAATCGCCACCTTATTATATTGTTACTTACCGTTTCAATTTACAAAGAGAAACTACAGTTCAGGAACTAAGTTACGGGGTACCTACTTCTAGCTGGAGAGCTGGTGACCGATCGACTTATTCTGTCGTACGAGGCTGGGAGCTTCTGGGCTCGTTGTTTAGACTCCGATGATATCGGACTTCAAATACCAGAAATGCCAAATTATAGGCGAGTTGAAGGTTCGATTGCCAATCAACGCATGACATTCCACAGTTGGCACGCCCAGCTGATCTCAACCGGTCACGCGTCTCTCTCTCTCCCGTCTAGACAAACAGTGATAAAGGATCTCCATAAGGCTTCGGGCAAATGGGCCCTCTGCGGGGTCAGGGCTGTGACGTCACAGCAATAAATATACCGGGATTCACTCCCGGAAGCCTGCGACCTCACAGTAGGGATATACAGAGAGAAGGTTCAGACCAGCGCATCTATTTCCTTAAAAATCCACTCCACCGTCAAACGTTAAAACACTCGAAAATAGCCGTTATTGAACTACCTTTTTTTCATTTAAATGCGGGAATATTTACAGTGTTTTTTTTAGAGAATACAGGAGCTGAAGGCTAAAATAGCTGGGTAAGGAGAACCAATATGTTGATGCGTGCTCTTATTTGCATACGATACAGATTAGTTTGCAATAAAAAGCCGAATCCGATGTCGACTGTTCATATTCGAAAAGTACCTATAAACTAAGGTCTAGCTATGTCAATGCTAAGTGATGTAATTTGTGTGGTCTGATGGCTTGAAAATAATATTTTCTTTCATTTTGGAGACCTTTATATCGTACCTATAAAACCAACACGAAAAACTATCCTCAAAAAGTAATGCCGCAAAAACATTGCTTCGGGTAAAAGGTCCAACAGTGGTGCCGACTTTCGTACCCTCGCCTATCCGCCTACTTGCCAGATTAAAAACCGTGCGCTGCGACATTGAAGCGAAAACGCCTCTCGCTTTATACAAAGAACTACAACTATAAGTAATATCTGTATTTGTTGTCTTGTAATTGCGACCCGCAACTCAATGATGATTCCTGCTATTTGCTACTTTCAAGGAGGGAGGGTCGTAAGCATATTTTGTTGTAGGAATGTTATTGGAATATTTTTTCTAAATGACTTGATTTACTTGTGAGTAAAAGTAAAGGAAAATAGATTTAAAGCCTAGCCTAAGCGTTTTGTGTAAAAATCACACTTTTGGAAATTGGAAAGCTCATATCGGAACTTCTACTTTGCTAACGCCCGATTTATGCAAAAGCGAAAAAAAAAGACATGTTAATTTCATATCAAAAACTTATTCCAGCCAATCACGTGTCACAATTTCGAATAAATCTCCGATCAATCACCTGATCATTTGATCGCTCTTGCCGAAATGGGGCGTTAAACAGCCCAAAACCCGCCCAGCCACAGATTGCACCTCGACCTTGCCACTCATAACCCGATTTCCCTCACATTTGCAAATAAAAAACAAAACGCTCCTAAATCCCTCCTCATCTCAGCACGAGGCACGACCTCTCGGCGCGTCCCTGCGGGGGGCCTAATCCGGGACAATCCCGGAAATAGCCGAGGATACCCGAGGGCAACACCATAGACTCGGGCCAGACATCGCCTACGCAAGTACGCACCTGTGTGCGAATGCGAATACGTACACACGACAGCACGTCGGAGTGTACACTTTAACGTAAGTGAATAGAGTACACGCGTGTAAGTGTCTACGTGCTGTCGTGTGTACAGTGGACGGTGGGTTCGGTTGTCACAATTACGTTGCAAAGTCGTCCGTATCGCTCATGAAGGGTTGAAGCAGATAAAACAACGACTTGTATGGAGATTTGTACGAAACTTTGGGAACAGCATCACACCATAAATAAAGTAATTAAATTCAGGCCTTTGCATCTACGTAATTAGACGATTTATACAGCGTCCAGTGGCACCTTCACTCACACTATGCGATTATTGCTTCACGTTATAATTATTGTCAAAGCATATACTGCACATACGTGCAAAAGTGTACTGAATTTATCAGCCGAAAAATAGAGCTTTGATAGGTTTTCCGATTGTAAACTTTACTAACTTTACTACGTTCTTAGAAACAGTAGTATGCCCGAACTATTTTTAAAACAAATGAAAAGCTTGTCTAGCATCCATACCATTCTCTCAGCTAAGTCGAAGAGTACTAAGAATCTATCAAGGTATAGATTGGTATAGACTCGCGTCACATCTCCACGTAAGCGTTAGAATAGAAATCTTCCACACCGTCACCTGAGTGAGAGTGACATTTTGAAGCCACTGCTGACGTCATACGGATTTCCCCCCACATGTGTATTGGTTCGCCAGGTAATCGAGTAACACGCGCGTCTAATTTGTATGTCGGTTTGTTCCAGACAGTTGTTCTATGCCCTAGATATCAAGCAAGCTTGGTTTGGACAGTTTGGCAGACTATCTAATAGATTTAGAACAATGTTTTATTGAAACTTGTGTTTTGATTACGATTTTTTCGATGGTAATTCAACAATTTTGGTGAAAAAGCATTTGCACGTTACGTCGACGATAGTTTCCGTCTCGGTGTTATCGGTAAATTCTACAGTTTCGCAAAAAAATAAAGTCTAAATAGTTTCTTCACCCATCAGTGAGAGTAAATGTGCCATTAGACGTATCCTAAACCATCTAATATAAAAGCTTAAGTTTTGTTTTAAATGGTGAAGTAACTTCTTGGACGCTGCAGTACCTGTGATGGAGTAGGCTTGCCTAACACACCACTCGCTAACAGGAAAACATCGTGAGGAAACTCGTGGCTAAATTAGCTTCACACATACACCTTTGGGCTATTGACTCTTTGATGAGAATTGAGTAACCATTGAGTCGTACTTACATTTTTTGTAACCTTTCTTTTTCCTAATCGCCTACTTGCATCAAATTTTCATAGTAAATTGTCAGTGTCAGTCTTACGAAATGGCCGTGCACGTTTCATAAATATTTTATTATGACAATTCGATATAGATTGCGTAGTCGATTTGACATGAGGTCACAAAAAAGGTTTGTTTACAAACCGACCTATCAATGAATATCGAATTGTCATAATAAAATATTTATGTCAGTTATATGAAACGCGAGCCTCTGGTAGTCTTTCCTGTAAACTAATCCGGCTAAGCTGAGAGGTTGGTAAGTTAACAGTATTGAACCTATCCCTCTGTTGTACCCCTAAACCGCAACATTACGCATTAATCTCGATGGCATCCCGAACCCTTTGCGCCAGACGCGCGCCAGACGAACCTCGTAAGGGACTGTTGGGGACCCCTGTAAGGGACTCGGGAAGGGACCCGGAAGCCCTCGGAAGGTTTGGGTTATTTTATTTATTAAAAATATCTGCCAGAGGACGTGTCCGAGACCTTGCCTCTTTGGGGCGACTTTGTTGTTGTTCGTCTAGTCATTGATGTTCTTTAGGTACCTCTTACCATGTTTATTTGTTAAGAGATGACAGCGTTAAAAAATCTGTACAAAATCTTGGTTTTTCGACATACAACTTTGTAACTCGACTTATTAATTTGTAATTTTCCTTTGGTTTATAGGTCTTAGTTTTCCTGCGATAATGTTCAACCGGCATTAAGACAGCATACAGCCAATAAAACCAAGAATGAACTCAGTTATAAAGCACGAGGCCCGATTGAAATCCAATGTTGTTAATGATTTAATTATTCCGTTTCGTAGAACAACGCTGCTCGTAGCACCTTCGTAGCGGCTCTACGGCGTAGCAACTCATGCGCAGAAAATTAAATACTATGAAGAGTTACTGAAGAACGTAAGTTAAACTTTTTTTTGATAATTTGATGTGAAATTTTCACGCATTTTATTGTTATATATCTTTATGTTATGTAAATATACATTACACTAATATGATAAACGCGCAAGTTTGCATTGATCTACGAGTATAAGATGTATGTTAGGCAAAAACTACTGAACGGATTTTAATTAAACTTTGTATGGTGATAGCTTCATATTGTTACACCAGAATAACATTTGATGAAGTGATAGAAAAGGCCTTTGCCCAGCTAGTATGACATGTATACTTGTACAGGCTACATCTTACTTACTTACCTATTAGCTTTTGCCCGCGACTTCGTCCACGAAAATATTGTTTTACGAAGTGCGCGGATTGTCTGGCGGGCTTTATAATTGTATTTATTTGATGACTAATATATAAAATTGGCACCTAACCTAATATAACATTCTATCAAAATTTAAGATTCAATCCGAAACTATTTCCAACCATTTGCACCCAATCTCGCGATGCAACCACCCCTTTGCCGATCTAATATTGCTAGAAAGCTCCAGCTTTTTCACGATTCAATATCATATTCGTCTCAATTCACACTAAAGAATGTTAGAAGTACGACTCGGAAAGTTACCTACGTATGCTGACTTAAAATAAAATCACAACTATTGTGAAGCAAATACAGTCAAAAGACAGCAAAAGTGTTCTTATACAACGTGATGCAAAAGGTCTTATCCTTTTTTGCAGGGTGTAACCAACTGGTCAACAGGATGACATTTCGGGAAAAAAATTGTATAAATTTTTTCGAAAGTTTTTTTTTTTTGGATATTCTTATTTCGAAGTTAATTCAAATACATGATTGTGTGCGTAGGTGCATTTGCATAGTTTTAAATGAAACATTGTAAAAATCAAAGAAAACCATTTTCTAAATATTTTTTTCTCGTCACAATGCTTACATTTTATTAATTTAAAAATTAACGGAAAGTCATAGAGCAAAAAAAAATGTATTTGGGATGTGATCGATTTGGATGCGATTTGGGATGTATCACCGGGTGCTTTCAAATGAACAACCCTTTCGTAAAAATGGGCTTTGGCACTGGGTCTCTTTTTATGACCGAATCCGTCGATAAAAGGGCCACTATATAATTCTAGAGTAGTGTCGGAGGTACTTTGATGGCACCAATGGCACAGGATTCAAAGCCAGATCAGCCAATTTCGCCAATGCGAAGCCTCTGTGACATTTATTTCGTCTGTCCGGAAAGCACGTGCTGCGAGGGCGGGGAGGTGGTGGGAGGGGGGGGGGGAGCAAAGGGGAGTCACTTTCACCCTCCTCGTTCCAAGGTCAGGCGGACACAGCGGCTCTGCCGTCGTGTGTACTTGTACGTCTATGCGAGGTGTATGGGATGACATTTTGGTAGCGGCGTCGTCTTATCGGGAAATTCAAAATTTTCACAGTTTTTTACATTTTGTAGCTAAACTGAGCTATTTTTGTTCAGCGATTTTTCATTCGCGGAAATAACAAAGTATGCTTTTCATTATTGTAAACAACAGAATAACAATAATTCAGCCGATTATGTGTTCTGGTCTACGAAGCAGTGGCACTGCCCAAAAAACTTGTCGTAGACCAGAACACATAATCGGCTGAATTATTATTAAGGGTTGCGATTGGTATTTTATTCGCTACGTTAGGTTATGAGGCAGTGGCCACCCGGTGTCAGAGTTTTTAGACTGCCCAAGAGCCTCTGACATGGCTTAACAATTGTTACGGGTATAAACAACAACAACCGGGACCAACGGGTTTAACGTGCCTTCCGAAGCACGGTAGCGCTCAGATATTATTGCCACTAGCGGTCACCCATCCATAGACTGACCGCGCCCGATGTTGCTTAACTTCGCCAATCGATTAAGAATGGCTAGTCCAACAAGGCTGTGAGCGCTTCGCAAATTTATTCGCTAATTAGGCATCATTTGGGACCTATTTGATAGAGACTGCAGCGTCCAAGTAGTCACTTCGCCCATCTGGTGTGAGTGAAAGTGCCACTGGACGCTGTGTAAATTACCTCATAACATAGATGCAAAGGTCTTAGTAGTAACGTCGCCCGAGCTGTCAGGAGTTTAAAAAAAATTACAGATCGTATAGTAAAAGGTTTTCGGGTAGAATTGCAATTTTGCCATTGTAGGTATACCTATCTGGGAGGTGTGTTGAATGACATGTATTGTCGTGAATTAAGGAAATAATGAATGTATTCATATTCATATTCATGCAATGTGAAAATAACTCCTTTACGGTGGTACAACTAGCTTTTGGACCTAACGAAGCTTTTACCCCGTTAAAATCGGTAACGCGAGAATTTTTCAAGAAATGAGTGATCAACTGAATGGATGGATTAAATTATAATAATGAACTCAATACTATTCTAAACTAAGGCCTTTGCATCTACGTGATTTATACAGCGTCCAGTGGCACCTTCATTCACACTAGATGGTTGAAGAGACCACTCGGCGCTGCAGTGCCTGGGACATTGTTTTAGATGGAGTAGGCTTGCCCTAAACCATCCTGACAGCTTAGTCGGCCTAATTTAATTGTTGGTTGTTTAATTGCTAAGTTACGTACATTTGTGAATTTGTAGTAGCGATACCACTCGCTAACTGTTAAGGAAAACATCGTGAGAAAACCCGCGGCCTAGTTGGCTCCACACGTATTGACTATTCTACTATTGTAAATACTTTAAAAACAATTAGAGACCACTTTAGCAAGAAAAATTAAAAAAATAACCTACCACGTCATGTTGTTTACCTTTAACTTCTCTAGACTAGACTCCACCTAGACAACTAGCCGCCTAAAAAACTAACCTCGCGCCCGATACCTATCGGGTTAATAGTCGATTTAGTACCTACCTAAAGAACCTACCTACAGCACTCGATTACAGGGCTAGACGCGCTCGCAATTTGTCGACTCGGCGTAATTTAGGCGGGAAATTGATTTTTTATGCCATTAAAGGAGGCAGGGGTGGGGGGAGCAAGGGGGCTGTTATCGGCTTTTCGCGCCTTCTCGAGCCGGGATCCTAAATGTAGTGATAAGTGTCGAATTCTCGTCTCAGAAACTCGGGGAAAGGAAATCTAGGATAGTTAGTCTGGGTGTGTGGCGGTTGAATTACAGATGTAAGTCTAAGGTTTGGATTTGTATTTGTACATTTTATCATTACATTAATATTCGATTCAGTAGTCCTGAAACTGATGTAGTTTCAAAGGCTTACGAGGAGATACTTGCATAGGAAGACTAGTATCTTTTCTGGCTATTTTTTGCAATATAATTCAAACGCGTTAAAGAATCAAAAAAAGGTTCTTTTTAATTTCAATAAAAGACAATAATTACTTTCTAGGAGCCCTGAAAGGCTCTCAATTAGCCACATTTTATTGTTCGCTCCGTTCTCAATCTAAATAACTTTAATTGTCTGCCAGTGAGCGAAAGTCGCAAAAGTCCTCGCGCCGCAGAAAGAAAACGAGACGATCGAACACGGAAACTTCGACATAGCTACGAGTATAAATGCAGGCGCACCGCCGCACTCACACAATCGAAACCTCTCGTAGAGACGCCATCAAAACAAACGCACACACGCGCGAATGTCTGCCAAATTCCACGCGCACAGGGGCAAACACCTACATAAGGATACCGAAACTCGGAATGAACTATTCAATCGGTGTGAGTGCCTCTGTGTGCGTGAGTGAACGAGAGGGAGAGTGGGTAAAATTTCACTTTCATTTTGGCAACGTCGCACCTCCCGCCAACATTTTGAGCGGGGGTGGAAATTCGTGGCTAGTTCACTCCACTACGGCTGCATACGATTTACTTTGTCGGCTACGTTTTTCCTCTTTTTTTTTTGGTGAAAACGCTTTCGCTTTTGTCTGTGAAATGTGAACAAGCGTTGGAACGTTGTGGTTGTATTTTTTATTGAGGTACTTTTAAGCAAGTAAAAGTAACTTGCCGAATGTCAAATCTATTGTGCCAAAAAGATATTTTATTGCCTAGCCCTATCAGTGCAACAAGAATGGGAAAATAATGTACATAATTCTAATGTGTACCTATTTGACGTTTTCCCACAGAATTTAACACAATATTTATCATTACGGCACGTCTTCATAAAGATTCACTCATGCTGAGCATTACAAAAGACTTACTTTTGAATATGCAAAGACATATAAGTTAATATCTCACACACTTTATTGGCAAAAGCTTTTTTCTACCCTTGAATTCGCAAGCTCGTTCAATGAGGGTGTAGCGCGAAGCGAGACAGATACACGAAAAAAAACCCTAACAAATCGCGTAGTAGTCAACTAACGGTATAGTGTGTGGGGCATTTTAATACTTCAAAGGAACAAACGATTCTCGGAAGTGTCATCTTGGGTGCGAGGGAGATAGGGGTTCGCTGTCTCTCTTTTTAATGACCATCGCTTTGTAGGGGAGCGTTTTTGGAGTTTAAGTAGTGTGTATTTTGCTTGCTAAACTGACCACTAGCAATTTAAAGTGCGAAAATTCATTGAATCTCTCTGATAGCGAAAAAAATTAGGACATGAGGACTTTTAGAATTCGACCCATCAATTGTCTATACCTTAACAAGAGTAAACAGAGGCACCGATTTTATCGATATTTTATTCTGTGCTGTTGTTATGTTCTGCCACGCAGATTTTTTTTTGCTCTAAGAGCTGAACACGATGGCGTTTTCAGTTAAAAATGTGGAAAAATGGACATGAGGACTTTAAGAATTCGGCCCTTCAATTAGACGTGGGATGGGGCTTGCTTGGTTCTACGTTGTAGATTGGCAGATTGGTCGAACGTCAAGGTATTAAAATGTTGGAAACTCTGTAAATGAAAATGGGGTAAAGATCGTGAGGTGTGGCGAGAGAGGACAAATGTGTTGCCCAGCAGTGGGCAGAGGTGAGCTGATGATAATGACCGCTCATTGTGCTCACTCACTCACTCACTCACAGTGGAAAAATACGTTTGACAGCCCGCACTCTTTTTCTCTCAATCTTTCAGCAGGCCAAATCCGAATTACTTGTTGTGTCGTGAACCGTCGTCATAAATTGTCTGGTAGGAAAATGAGCGCCAAGTAAACAACATAAATAATATCGAATTTAAATAGAAGAGACTAGAAAGACGATTCTTGGTGGAAACTTATGAACAAGGTTACTTTTGATACCACTTTAAAATCGCAACATGTATAATCCGCGCGCGATGAGAATGGGACGGAACCTTGTCGAATTCAATCGAAAATATAGGTACTTCATTTTTCTTTGACAACGTTGCTTCAACGCGAGTTTGTTTACCGCTCGCGTCTCAGTTTCAAAAGGTCGCATATGCTGAGCCAGAAGCCCATTTGTTGGCCATTGCAAGCAGTTTTCACGGCTAGATAATTTAATGTAAGTTGCTGTATTTAATACTAAGTTTCTGTCTAGTTCGTAAGTTGATCACCTCATAATAACTGTATTACTGTGTGCTTTGGTTAATAATAAATGTCTTTTCTTTCTTTCTTTCTTTCATCCCATTCTCATCCCGCGCGGTTTATAAAAAGAACATTGTTGTTGAATTTTGTTTCTGATTCTGTCAGCAATATTTTAAAGTAATAAACTTTTCACGCAGGATCGACGCAAATCGATTGGTTAAGGCTGTGCAGGCTGCGCAGGAGTCGGGTTTCGGCCGGACGCCGCCACCGGAAGTGGCATGGCCGCCGGACGCCTGCCATCTTGTTTTTTGCTCTGGCGCACCACTTTGTAGCGCGTTTTCTTTTGCCTTTTTACGCGGCACGAGCTACTTTTTGATTAGTGACGTTTCGTGTTGAATTATTTTATTTGCTTTTTTTCTGTTCTTTATTTGCTTTCTACCAATCGGTTCGAAGGAAACTCATTTAAAATAGAAGGGAGCAGTTAATTGAGAATAAATATTTTGTAGAGCACCAACTAGAGCCACGATCACAGTTTTTATCATCGCGCATAACTATGTCACAAAAACTAAACACATCTGATATCTCATCGTTTGACAGCTCAGGTCTCCGTCTCCGCGGAGAACTGTCTCCGTCTCCGCGGAGCAAAGTTGCATTGTCCCACAAAGTTTATTCTTTTGCAAAAAACCTTTTCATGCAAAGCCAGGTAGAGCCACATCCACATCCCTTTGTGTCAACGCGTAGCGCATTCGCCATTGCGCAACACAAAAGGTACGATTTTGATGTGCTCCCGACACAATGCACGATAAATTATTTGCTAATTTAAAAACTTTAAGGTCGAGGATTGCACCTGGCCACTACAAGCTTGCAAAGATTTAAGAAAACGACGAGTTCTATTTTTAAATCTAGATTTAAAAACTTTTTGGCTTTTCACAGAGTCTAAAAGAAAAAAATAACGGTTCCATTTACAAATCGACACTGCTAGAACTTTTAATCTGAACGCGAAATCGGACCTAATTACAGAGAAAAGAAGTAAAGTCGTGCGGTCGAATCGTAATTAAAGAAATGGCAACGTCGCTTTTCTCGAGGAAAATGCAAGCGGCGTTCCATCCACCCCGCGCCCTACCCTTCCCCCCCACTTCACCCCACCTACCCCTTGCAACCCATGTCGATGACTCATTCAACCTTTTGAGTTTCGGTGTGAGATCAATGTTTTAACTCAATGACAGATAAGCTTTGAATTTAAAATTAAATCGAATTCGCGAGGGTTTTGTTTCAAATTGTTGACTTGGTTCGAGCCTTCATAGAGTATTAATACTGGTTAGACGTAGATTAACTTTCTTGAGCGTAGATTTAAGGGTGAATTGTACGGCAATACGGTAAAGTTGGTGATTGTTGTTCCTTTAATCGCGCAGAGGATTTAAATTTTTTCGTTCATTGTAGACATTTTTAATTCGTCTATCTATACTATAATATTACTTATAGTTTACATACATACTTTAAGTTGGTCGCCATCGACGTCGAGGGTTGATTGTACACTTCTGTAATTATTATCAACAGCATTATGGTGGACTTACCTGAAACAAAAAAGAAACACTTTTATGAACACAAGTAAACTGTATAGTACGAGTATAATCCGCGCGCGATGAGATGGAACCTTGTCAAAGTCAATGGAAAATATTAAGCAAGTACTTTGACAAGTTAGTTGCTTACCGCGCGAGTCTTAGTTCCAAAAGGTCCCATTCCATTCTCATAGCGCGCGGATTGTATTTGAGTTGAGATTCCTAGGCCTCCCCAGGACGAATACATCTACAGGGAAATTTTTAAATAGCTTTTTTCCTGAAACACGTCAACTTTTTAATGTGATTTCAAACAATTCTACGACTTTTCGAAAAGCTCGATATTTTCTATTTATTGAACGTTTCTTGTTCTTTAAAAGTGTGCATTTCTACCATTACAGCGCTGCCTGTGCGGCGCGCTTGGATACCCCTCCACTCTCTACCATTTTTCAAGCCTCTTCTACTCCTATTTGTTAGCCTGCGCAAAAAAATAATAATTGAAAGATATTTTTTTTTATGAAAAAAAAAAATCGCTTTCACCAAAGTCGTAGGACCAAAGTTGCTAGCAATCATATTTAAAAGTTGGGGTGTCTGAGGAATAATGCTATTTGTATTTTTTTTACAAAGGACAGAATTAGTGTGAATAATAAAAATCTCTACTTATAATTTGGTCTTTCCGACTTATATTCTAATATGTTTTAGTTTTAGAACTGTCACCATTAACTTGAAAAATATCCCGGTAAATGCCCTGTGGCCCCGTCTTAACAACTTTTTAACAAGTAGCTGAATTAATCGCTGTCCAACTATAGTCACTCTACTGATGAAGGGAAAAAAACCACCACTGTGGTAACTGTATTTTTATAAATAAACTAGCCACCCGTGACTGAATTCCTTGAAAATTTTTACATTCTTTTAGGGGATCATATTCAGAATATTATCTTTGTAGGTATAGGCTCTACAATTTGGTTGACCAGCCGTGTTCCATGAGCGGCTCTAACCAAGTTGATTCGACGATTTAGACTTCATATGTCACAGTTATGCGTTTTCTGCGAGTTAGTAAATCAGCTCTATTTATTGAGGTATAGCTTTTGCCCGCGACTTTGTCCACGTGAACTACAGAAAAAAGATATGTGGTTTACATTGCCCCTAAGTGTAATAGCGTGATAATATGTAGCCGATGTGTTATTTTGATGTCTAAGCTATCTCCATTCCAAATTTCATCCAAATCCGTCAAGCCGTTTAAGCGTGAAAGAGTAACAAACATCCATCCGTAAATCCATACATACTATTTATAATAGTAGTAGGATTCGTCAGTACACTGGGTATTTAAAAGTCATCAAGTTCAAAGACTTAAAAATGTCCAGGGTTTGTAATCTGTAGTAATGTCTACGCAGAAAATTACATTAGGTACTCTGTTTCTTAGGGCTCTGTATAAAAAGGCGTCAACCGACAACTGATTTTTTTGGAAAAAATAATATCGAAAAACAATTGCTTATCTTGAGATTCTGTTGCAACCAAACTAATAACCACCATTCAACCGCTGCCTGGACCAACATAGTTGACAGTATCCTCTTACGCCGGGTCCGAAGACGCCGCGAAGAGACACCTTCAGTCAATATACTGCAATTAATCCCACATATAATGGAACAATTCGATAAATCTATCGTCAGACGGCAAGCGCAGCTGTCGGTGTATGAGAAAAAACCTATTGCGGACGGACATATGGTACTTCCTGATAGGTTGGCGTTACCTGCCGGCAGCTGCGCCCGCGCCGACCGGAGTACACCCACACATTGCGCGCACGCGCCTATGTGCCGCGCTATGTGCGCAAGAGTTCATGTGCTGTGCTGTTGGCGGTACATGGGGTTTTGATTGAGCTGATTGTTTTTTATCATTGCGTAAAATAACAAATAATGCCTAGCCCTGAGTACGGCAAA
Source organism: Zelleria hepariella (assembly GCA_949319315.1). Lineage (NCBI taxonomy): Eukaryota > Metazoa > Arthropoda > Insecta > Lepidoptera > Yponomeutidae > Zelleria > Zelleria hepariella. The sequence goes on along the minus strand of OX439390.1, from coordinate 4,225,566 downwards.
AGTAAGGTGGTTCGAAAGAGGTTGGACGGTATTTGGTTGGTTGGCAGAGATTGAACTAAGTAACTAAGTAATTGGTTCATTCTCAAAAATCTGTTAAGTAGAACTTTCAAACGCGACATAGCAAAGTATTTATAAGATGTCACCAAAGTGGTAATATACTTAGCTAAATATAGCGTATCGTATTATCAAATTTTTCAGGAGATAAAACAAATTTAAAATTATTTTATAGCATCGACTTGCTTGGCTATCCTTTGAATTTTTACTAAGTAGATACCGCTGTCTTTTGAACACGAAAATCCCAATCCAAAAAAATCCTCAACGTATTCTCATCGCGATGAAGTTTAAACTCAAAGTCGGGCTGAAACGACCCATAGAACAAGGTTTTATACCTGGGTCGGGGCAAAAAAGAGGTCAACGAACTCTACGGGACCAGCTGCTCCAATTCAACATGGCGGACTTTTTGAGCTGTCAAAAATTAATGCAAGCTATTTCATAATGAATATGATGGATTGTTGAAATGTGTGCGGTCGATTTACCTCATGTCTCATTTTGTATGCGGCGATTTTGAAATTTCTCGATAGCTGTATACTTATGGAAATTCGTTCATTTGTAAGCCAAAGATTATGGCCATTTATGTCACATGGAATAATTTGATTGAAGCTACGTTAAATCGGCATAGTGAAAAATTGGTACCTACTTAATATTCCTCATTGTTTTTGGTGTGAAAATATTAGCAAAAAGAAATAAAAATCTGTTTAACAATGTTATTTGCATTGATCTCTTGGTTTAAAATACTCAGTCAAAATGATTTGCGATTCGTTGATGTAACTATATTTAAGTGATGCTACCGATGCTACTACAAGACTACCTACTGACTTATTGTACATACAGTTCTGTACCGATACCTCCTAGGAAAATACAAATTACAATGCGAAAAGTATTAAAACAAAATAGTTACTGTGGTAACCAAGGAAACAAAGGCAGAACAGAAAGTTTGAATTTCGAACGCAACAATGTCGAATGCGTGCAGATGACGCGCCCATAGACAAAAGACGACAGATGCATGTCGAAAGCTCTATAATAGACTCTATACTCTATTGCACATGGTTTTAACCAATCCGATTGTTCCGATGAGAACAGCACGTATGGCTACGGCTATCATTTTAACTGTCTATGACTGTTATTAAATTTTTGTGCGTAATTCAGAAATGTGTGTGAATGTTTTTTTAGTTGGACCAAATAGGGACTTGGCACGATATCATCAACGCTTCGTAGGATGCGAATAATTATTGTGGATGTATGAAATATGTTAAAAACAGGGAGAATATTCCCCTGTTTATCTACATGTATACCTACACTTTTGTTTACAGTAAAATTGCAATAATTTTAAGAGTGACTTTAAAATGAGCCGTTTTCAGCACAAATTCACAAAGCTTTTCATAGATGGCGCCTACGGGCGTGGCCATAGAAGAACCGGTGTACCGGCTGTCAAAAATAATCTGTGCTAAACGAAATTTGACGGCCGAATTCCGGTTCTTCTATGGCCACGCCTGTAGGCGCCATCTATGAAATGCTTTGTGAATTTGTGATGAAAATGGCTCATTCGTCAATTCCATAATTGGCCTCAAAAAGATTTGAGTCGGTACCAAAAATAATTTTCCCAGGACCCAGTGCTTTCACCGATAAAAAACTGTAGCATTAAATCAAATAAAGGTGTCCCGGGTATTGCGTTTCACTGTTTGAGTTGAAGGCGCAACGGAAGTAGCCTCCACAGACGAGAGAGATGTAGAGGGACAACTTTGCTGTGGAAAGCCCATATCGTAATGTAACGTAATGTAATGTAAAATAATGTAATGTAACGTAATGTAACTCGAGAATATAGCAGAGCTTTAGACTCCACTTTTTGTTTTTTCTAAAGCACTAACCCGGGTTCAAGTCCTGTCCCGAGTGAATTTTTTCAACTTATTATAAATGTTTAAAGCTTTAGACTCATTTGAATTACCACAACTTTCACTTATTTTATTTGCATCCGTAGTACAAACGACAACACGTCGACCCTTACACGTTAGCACTCTACTCGGTTACGTTACGGGCGACTTTACAACAAAAGTGTACAATCTGACGTGCTGTCGTGTGTACAGATTTAACGAAAAGTCGTATTTTTTTATGGCTACAAAGCAAAGCTTAATGCGAACAGTGGCAAGCATTTCCCAAGATAAAGAAAAAATACCTCTTCTATTATTGTAGAATGTGTAGACATTCCTATAGATACATATGCGTACAGCGTATAGTACTTAAGTGTTTCACTATTTGCACGAGACTGTCAAAGTGATCGCTCAGATACTATATTGCCTGGAATACATATAATAGATGGAGTAGGATTGCCATTAATGTGGTGGGAAAGCCCAAATTTTGACAGGTTTTTCAATTTTGTAGCTAAACTGAGATATTTTTGTACCTACAGCAATTTTTGTTTCACGACAATAAAATAGTACTGTTTTCATTATTCTAAACAAATAATTAGGCTTATTTGTTTTTCTGGTCGAACAACCAGTGTAACTGCCCAAAAACTATATATTGTATTTTTTGACATTTTGTTTGCATGAAATAAATAATTCTTATAAAAAACTAGAAGTTCGAGCTAATCTCATAGTCAGAATTATTGTTGTTTTGTGGTTTAGAATAATGAAAATAATACAGTTTTATTGCCGTGAAACAAAAATCGCTGAACTAAAATATCTCAGTTTAGTTACAAAATCGAAAAACCTGTGAAAATTGTGCTCTTCCTGCCACGGCTACTTTCGTTGAACCTTACCCCATACCAACCACTGAGGTTAGTTAGCCCAGTTCACCGGAGGTAACTAACTCCTGATTGGTAAAACTGTACTTCCGCCATTTTTATGATTACTGATTAGTGTTAAGAATTCCTTCGTAAATCATTTTCGTGTTTAATAAAGAGTTTTCTATTCTATTCTATTTATTCTAAAACTGTACTTCTGTCCTCTGGCACACCTCCGTTTTATGCCGACATCGGCAGCGGCGGAGCTGCGTAAATCATAAATTACACTTCACAGTTCCCGCCAAGCTCCAGTTACAGCCAGTTGTCACATAATTACGATTATGGGAGACGTTCTATCGACTGTGAAACACTTCCTTCGGAAGAACTGGGTATTGAAATTGATAAAAGTACCCTATTGAAAGTCTAGAGATGAATTCGGAAGGCAAAGTTTTTTGTTCGAAAGTCCGTTATTGGCTTAATCTTATCTTTAGACAATATTGAGAAACTAATTTCAATATTTTTTATTTTGGTTCAGTAGTTTGGATTTTACAACGTTTCAAAGATACGGTTTTATGACCTTCACGCGACGGTCTGCATACTGTTGGCGGTCATAGGAACAAAACATTTTAGCGCATAAAAACAAAACTACTGGACCAAAATAAAAAATATTGAAATTAGTTTCTCAATATTGTCTAAAGATAAGTTTAAGCCAATAACGGACTTTCGAACAAAAAACTTTGCCTTCCGAATTGAACATTTACAGCTATTTACAGAATGTATCTTGTTCAAGTGCCTTCTCCTATCGGATGTATGTATACCTACCATCAAATATGTAGCTTTTGAAGTTCATTTGTTCTGAGAGTAGTGATTTGTATTGCCAAAACACCGTCGAGAAATTCAGGGCAAAAAAATGGTAAAGAAATACAGTGATACAGAATACCATAGTCCGTAGCAAAAGAAACATTATGTTTTCTTAGATTTGCATAACATCTTTACCTACATACCTACTTAGTAGAAGTGTTAAAACCGTTAAAAATGGAAAGTTCATCCCTTCATTCTTTTGGCATCGAAATAGGTAAAATGAACTGGCAGCGAACTATAAAAAATAGAGACTTATCCATCCACTCACAGCTTCACAACAAGCGCAGGGTAGTAAGACAAGCATTTAATAAACCATTACGATACTGCGATACTCATCAAACGACCGTCAGGCAGGCTAACGACCCCGCAGCCTCAGGCTTCCCTTCAGGTGCCTCCAGCCCTTTCTGGTCCTCACTCCATCCCTCTTTGTTTACCCTAGAGGGGGAGGGCAGGGGTCTCAGTAAGGTGGTGGTGTACTGAAAGGGTAGATGCGCAAGTCGGTTATTGTGTGACCCAGGCACTGATAGGTAAATTGCACTCTTTTATGCGTCGATGCAGTGGATCGGGGTGGGGAATAGACGCAATAGAGGAAAATAGGGCCTCTGATTACTGGGGGTGATAATGGGCAAGGAGGCGGCAATTTGTTCCGTAATGAGAGAAGATGATGGCCTAGTTGCCGCCATAGCATTAGATATAGGCTGCCGTAATTATCGTTACTAGATGTAGGACCAATTTTTGTACTCATCTTGATGATTGCCACAGCCATAGAATATTGATATATGTGGAAAAATTTAAAGGAATTAGGTAAAACAGTCCTACAAAAATGTATGAAAGGGCTTATAGGTTTTGAATACCTACATACGAGAGCAGGTTTCAGGTGTAGACTACACCTACCGCTCAAAGTTTTGCTAGAGAATCAAAAGCTATGAAATGTAATTGCATAACGAATTAGGCATACGAACGGTCGGCCACAGTCACAGATACCCCATGGCAGCTCTTACCGCGCGCGGCATAAGGGCGCCAATCGAACAAAAAGGGGTATCCTAGCGTGTGGCCGACTGTACATAATGACGTTACAGCTTCCCTGAAATTTACTCTACCTAACGATTAGGCCATCGCTTGACCAGGCTCTCATGAACGCCTGCTACGTAGTTATATTTACACTCCATGCGTGCTCATCCATACAGGGTTGCATTTATGCATTCTGGGTAAAGGATTCGCACGCGTCGCCTGCTCCGCCCTACTTCCAGCGCTAACGAGCCTTGCTGTGCGTGCGACCGCTACCCCTGTGCGTTACTGTTAGCCTAGTACTTTCGCACAGGTGCAGTGGGTGAAATGCAGTGTCTTTGAATCGCTAGGGGAGACAATTATGCATTGTTAATGTGTAACAGTTCAAAAAGTAGTGACGCGAGATTGCTTACGCATTCGCGCTTCCGATTTTACCAAGACTCTACAATTTTAATAAACTAAGTTTCTGTCTTCCTGCAAATATGCCAACTCACACGCTACGGCTAAAACAATAATAAGGGATTTTCTGACAGCTCACCAGTTGTAGTTCCAAAGTTGTAACTAGATGTCGCTGACGAGACATGATATTTTTTATGCCAGTTCGCGCTCTTTGGCTTTCGTACATACGTCCAAACACATTTAGGTATTAGTTTTGGAGCAAAATGAAGTGTTTCCGGATTTACCATTCACTTATACAAGAACATTAACAAAGTCGTGTACTTTTTCATTTACTGTAAAATGGAATGACGGCTACGACGATGAAAGATGAAGTCACAGAGCAATGAAGTGAAGAAGTATTTTCGCTGTAGTAAGCACTAATTTACTTTGTGATAGAAATAATGTCGTATCAACGCCATCTGTCACAGCTTTTAGAACTATTTTTTTATTTTTTTTAGCGGTCAGAAAATCCCTTATTGAGATGAGCTAGGGGTGCACTACGTCACGATAGAAGTTTTATCCCACTATCGGGTAGCGGCATCTCGCTTTAGGCGGTGAAATAAAGCAAGAGTGTCGGTAGTCGTTTTGCTCCCCTAGCAGGAACAGAGAAGTGAAAAAAAAAAACTGCACTTAGGTGAATCATGAAACATATTTTGACATTAACAATCTACAGGGTGCACTCTCAGTCGATAGCGAAACTTTAAGCAGGCTTTCTACTGATCAATACAAACAACTTTTACTAGGTGGCAAAAAAAATAGAGTGAAAAAAATATCAGCTGTTTCATACATTTGGCGCAGTACTGAGTCGACCTTTTGTATGGAACACCTGATATTTTTTTCGCTCCATTTTTTTCGCCACCTAGTACAAGTTGTTTCTATTGATCAGCAGACAGCCTACTTAAAGTTCCGCTATCGACTTAGAGTGCACCCTGTAGAAACTGCACGGTAGACTGTAGCTAACCATAGCCGTGAATAGCGCCACTGTATGCGGCAGGCATTCAGCCAGGGGCCTTAGCCTGTAACGCAATGGTGCCAAAATGGGCTCCCGGTTGACGGTTTTAATTACGATTTATTAATGCTGTCGGTCCAGTGTCGCTCCTTTTAATGTTTTTGTAGTACAGAAAAGAATATCATGAGTCTAATTGTAGAGGATTAGTTCGCTGGTTGTAGGAGAACAACGAAAAAATCCCGGTTTTGTCCTTCTACCTGGGACGCCATTGACACTCGATTGTGTTACAGGCTAAGGCCCCAGGTCAGAACGAGTACATCATTTGTAGGTTACGCGTGCCTTGCCCTACTAGGGATGGTGTGCTCTCTAACTATCTTACCCTATGTATGTGCCACTATTGAGTTCACTCAGTCGTTCTTCAAACTCACTATGTTTTCCTCCCGCGTTATGTATGCACATATGTAATGGTGAGGTATTGGTTCGTTGGCAAAGGAACGCGTTATTGAAATTTAGATGCGTGCGCGTGAGATGGTATTTTATAAGTTGTAAGCGCTTTTACATCACAAATCATATTGTTTTTCGTTCTAATTTGGTTTATTTTGATTTGTGCAAGGGTGTGTTGAATAACCAATTTAGGTAAAAAAACACGCTTGTTTGGAACAAAATACAAATGCAAAATATTATTGTTTTGTGTCTGGAAAAATAGATGCCCAAATTGCCTTTGGGAGCTTATTTGCTCGTAGTCTATGCAATTAAAGTAAAACTGTACACTAATGCAATAAGATTGGCATTCGAATATTAGACGTATGGTCGAAATGATGTTTCGTATTGTTCTATTGCTGATATCATTTGTTTCTGTGGGGACAAGTTTTTATTGTGATTTTATACGTAATGCGGATTCTATGGGATTTAGTTCGGTGTTTAGAACATTAAAACAACATTGAAGTCTGTGGATATGTCTCATAAATTACAAAATACACCTTCATGTAATTTTTCAGAAATCTTAAACTACAATTACAGTGTGTAGAGTAGAGATTGTAACATAAAGGTGATTAGCGTGACCTAGCTCAGGTTTTTCATTACAAATAGTATTTTTTGGGACACCTTTATAAGGAAAAACCACGTACCTAAAAATACTAGAGATAGAGACTCTTATAAAAGAAAAACTCACGTACTCGCACAAACAAGATTGCGAAGAGCGTGCGGAATTAGGTCTCTTTTTCTTTTGCGGGTAGAATGGAACTATAGCAGAGGGGACTGAGGAGGCGAAAGGGGGCGGTTAACATTGCACCGTTGCGTATCTGAGGGGAAACGTCTCTAATGAACTGTAGGTTGCCTGTAACCTACCTAGTGTCTATATACCTGTTACCTAGTTACTATATAGGGGTGGAAAAACGGGTAACAACAAACGGATTTTTTTTGCAAAACACTCCGTCGTAAAATGTAGAGTGAATGCAAATTTTGTGATGGATATCTCTGTATTCAAACACTTATCTAGTCTAATGAAAATTGTAGTTTACAGCATAATTAAAAATATGATATGTATGCAATAAACACACGTTACCTTGCAAGCCCTGTACAAGTTAAAAGGCGAAATAGTCGTTAAATCGTAATTTGCATACCACGGGTTACGTTAAACTTTTATGAGCTCATAAATGATCGATCGATTCTATAGAATTTGCCATTACATGTGTTGTATAGTCCGCGCGCGATGAGAATGGGATGGTACCTTGTCGAAGTCAATCGAAAATTTACTGTATTTTACTTTGACAAGGTTGCATCGACGCGAGTTTGCTTACCGCGCGCGTCTCAGTTCCAAAAGGTCGCATCCCATTCTCATCCCGCACGGATTATAAAGATGTTTTTGATTCGATTCTTTACGGCCCAAGAAAAATGCGGAGCGGATTTTTTATTTAAGGCTTTGAAGCAATTCAAGTTATTTTAAAGTGACTTCTTTAAAAATCTCTCTGCAGTTCGAGTTCTCGTAATTAGAAACGCGCTCAAGTACGGTCGGCCACAATCTCAGATACCCCATGGCAGCTCTTATCGCGCGCGGCATAAGGGCGCCAATCGAACAAAAAGGGGTATCTGAGACTGTGGCCGACTGTACCTATCACCCCCGCGGTGCGGTGGGGGCGTGAATGCGTGAGCACGCGCGACATTACCGTGCCTCCGCGACGCATTGCACTTTGCGATATTCAAACGCACCTTTTAAAAATAAATTGCGAACACTTTAAAAAATGGAACGTGCCGTTTTAGAAAAAAACACACAGCTGGCAACTAAAAAGAGGCGCGACGCGACAGATTTTTGATACATAAACCCTTGAATTCGAAATTCGTAGGAGCAATAAAATAAAAGGCAAAAAATATAGTAGTTTCAGCTTCGCGTAGAATGCAACGCAAGGGTGCATCAACGCACCCCTCGCTATTTCACGCACACATACACAGCTATCTTTACGTACAAGCAATAACTAGGCCGCGATTGGTCGGCGATCTGTGCGCCTGTGTGCGTACCTGTTTAGCCGGAGAAAAGAGGTGGTATAGATAGAGTTATTTATAGCTGTTCTAGGCTGTATATGAATTAGTTGCGTGCGTTAGGGTAGTCTTTGCTAGGAAAAAGTATTGATTTGTTGGCTGGTAGCGCAGTAGAAGCAGTTTTCTGCAACCGAGAGTTGTGTACCTACCAACAGTATAATTTAATGCTAGAATTTTATAGACGTTTTCTGACACGATGTTTTTTTTAAAAATGCATATGTATTATTTAAATACGACTGCAATGGAACCGGTTATGACCGGCCAAGCATGACCGTTTTGCTTTTACCACCTTTTACTTCAATGGGCAGAGCTTTAATTCTCTATTCAAACTTTATTTTATCAACCGACAATGGCTCTTTTATTCTCGGTGCCAGTTTTATGGACGCCATCTTTGATTTGTTTAAAAATATTTTTGATTGTAGATATTTAACAGGCATTAATGTGAAACTACGTTTACAAAAGAAACCTTCGGTTAACAGACAAATATTACTGTGAGACAGATGTTGTCCTAATCCCATAAGATAAACTTGAGTATTTGGATTTATAACAGCTCATAAGCAAAAAGATTGCTAACAAATGTGTTCCGATCTCACATAATGATAGTAGAATCTATTAGCTAAATGGAATAACTCGTGTAATAGAACACACGAACTAACAAAGCAAAACATTATATTACGTAATGGAGTACTACATCATGTTCTAAAACACGCTTGTTTTTTCGCATTGTCAAACTCTGTCATACGCAGATAATGTTTCATAATTTTCATATGCCGCCATGCGGCCAGTGTTTAGATGTAACTTGGGCATAAACAAACTGCCTGCATCCTGTACCTCGTATTTTTTGTGCTGGCCTCTGAAATAAAAAAAAAACTAAAAAATCCATAATAAAATAAAGTTGCGTCATTAGGTTCATTACAAACAGTTGTATTATAAAATATTTTGTACCTTCCCATACCGGTTCCTTGCGTAACAGTCCAGAGACATGCACGCATCGAACACACGCAAGATGCATCTGTAATAAGCCGATTCGTCCTGCCCGTTACATCAGCTGATAGCACAAAAACCTGAATGGTAACATCTGCCTGCTGGAAGGCCGTGAATCAGCGGCCCTTAGCGCGTGCCGTTCGAAAAAAAAAAGAAAGAAAAATCAAAAGTGTTAACTCCTACCGCCGACCGTTATGATCGCCCCTCGCCGTGGGCGTACCCACGTGACCGCTTCAGCTTGACTTGTTCGAAAACAGAATGCGGCCTTTTTGCAAGGATTAGGATGCCAGAATTTTGTGCCAGAGTTGTCTTGTAGAACAAAAAATTGGCAGTTTTTTTTTAAGAATTAGTCACTTCTTTAAAGGCTGGGCAATATAAACGTTATTTACAAAAAAAAAGTATGATAATAAGCTGTTACATCGGAATATAAAAATTTCTGGGCCATTAATCCGCGAACGGAAAATAATGGCGATTAGAGAAACCATTTTTCGGCAAAACAAAAAGGCAATTAAAATCCGAGATAAAAACGGGAACGTCTTGATTTACGGCTTTCTTATAATGTTTATTGCTAGATTGTTTGCGTGAATCTCCGAGAAAAACACATTTATTCCTAGGAGAGGGACAATTTTTGGCAACCATTTTACCATTTCAGAAGTAATGGGGGGAAAATACCTTTACTTTCTTTGTTTCTGTGAAAAATACTGGTGAATATGTACTGAAATACAATTTATTTTGCTAATTCATTCACTCGCAGTCGCGCCATATTATAAATGACAGTTTACTTTTGAAACGCAGTGTCAACGATATTTTTATATTATGCCAACGCCGGCGCCATCGGTTTCAGCAAAATTTTCAGGAGTATGAATCACTTAGCGTCGCACGTTACCACTAATTTGAAGTCTGATTTATTGAGCGCTTTAATATTAAAACTAAATGCTTGGCAACGAATCCATATTTGCGATATAATTTTATTTATAGGGTCTGTTTAATAAAATATTGTTTCTATTATACGGGTTCTTTTGGCATTAAACTGGCAGCTTTTCTAACTTATCTATATTGTAGATAAGTACCTACAATAAAAAAGCTTATCATATCAGTTAGCTTTAACCGCTTTTAACCAACACATTTCTTCAGGCGTTACTTTTACAATGCAAAGAGAGATACCAATCAACGTCTTCGATAAGGCGGCTAGGTGTTCGATTTTCAAATAGAGCGCCATGATTGGAGCTCCGCGCCGCGCGCGCAGCTGTCGCACACATTGCGCGCAACGCGTGCGCACCGAAGATAAAATCAACATGAAGGTATAGTAACTTTCTTCTTCTGGATCGGTCCCTCAATTCTGAGGATCGTGACCATATACAATGGTTCTCCACTCGTCGCGGTCATGGGCGCGGTGGGATGCGTGCTGGATGGATCCACCGGATGCCTTCTTTAGGGCATCGGACCAGCGCATTGGTGTTCTGCCCCTCGCACGTCTGCCCGCCATCTGGCCCAAAATTATCTGTTTTTCCAGAGTATGATGTGGTGATCTCATAATATGCCCAAAAAAGCTGAGGGCCCTCTGGCGACAGACTGTTGACAGTCGCTTCGTTATTTTAAGCTCGTTTAAGATGGAAATATTGGTTCTGAAGGCGGTCCACGGGATTCTGAGCATTTTCCTCCAACACCACATCTCGAAAGCATCGATTCTGTCACAGTCGCGGCTTCTAACACACCAAGTCTCGGCGCCGTATGTAAAAATGGAGAATACCAGAGCTCGAACCAGGCGCACCTAGTAACTTTACTGTACAAAAAAAGAAGGATTTTACTGAATATAATTTCCAGACTAGGATTGAATTTGTGAAATATAGAGCAACATAATATTTTTTTCTTTGAGAGTAATTGAGCAACTGTAGCTTCTCTATACAGGGTTGAATTGTAGGTAACGTGAGCAACATGTGAACTGGCACAATACAACAAGACTTCATAAAGTAAAAATGAACACTGAACACACAATGAACGCATAAACACCGGTGTTCAAGTTGAACGGAAGAGAAAAAAGTTCGATGACAGTTGAAACTTTAATCGGAAAGCTTTTGAACATAATGTTGCAGGGACCATGATTTATTTATTAATCATTATGTGGTCGAGTTAAAATGCAGTGGGTACATTACATAAGAGTAGGTACATGCGGATAAAAGTGGTATTTTTTTATTTTATTTCTAAGATTAATATTTAAGCGTCCAGCATTTAGGTACCTACTTATAGCTTTGTTTGTTGCAACGAATTTATATTATTTTCATATTTATAGGTTTTTTTTTTCTGGCAGCCAACTACAGAAGGGACAATCGAACTAGAGAGAGTTGAGTCAAGTGCTAAAACTCGACTAAATACTGAATAATGTGAATAATCTGGGAGTATTTATTAATATGCTAGCAGTTTCTAAGGTGCCCATAATACAATCCAGATCTTCCCACACCAAGAAAGCATGTTCCCAAACAAAAACCCTGGATAAAACAAGTATCAACATAAGTGGGTTTGTTTGTGCCGCACACAAAATGTTAGGTGTCGAGATAAAAAGCCCCGATAAGACACGTCAGGTGTCGATTCGAGCCAGTTAAACACAGCTTAAAATAATTATCATTAATAATGACGTATAATTATAATTATCTCCAACTAAAAGGTATAATTTTGTGAAATTGGGAAACAAATACGGTAGCTTTTGAAGTGGTAGTTTATTTTTGATCAATCGAAAATACAGAAATTTTGTTATCGAGCTATACTGTATAACACATTGATATTGTATAAAAGGTGGCTTTTTGAGACGTTTCATAATATCTCAAAAAGTTATGGATGGTCTCCTAGTACCGTTTTCTTGAAACTATAACTATAACTATTTCTGGTGTACAATAAAGTGTTCTCTATCTATCTATCTATCTATCTATCTATAACGGTTAAGGTACCTGCCCTTACTGCCCCGTCTCAAAAATCCACCCTGTATACATACCGCTCTCTCCCGCTCATGGTAGCTCAAAAGTAGAGACAGAGCTTTAAAGCGATATATCGCGTGACTTTTTATGTTAGATGTGCAGATATGTATCTGGGTCATTCTTTGAGAGGTCGATTTTTTTGGTCACACCCTAGTATCTACTAAACTATACATCACACAGTACTAAATTAGCACTTAATCGTCTACTTAACTAACGGTCCATTGAGGCATATCAAATAAAATTAATATTTTATAGAGGAAATTGCCTAAATATCCCTTTGAAGGTCAAAAAATGGGTGATTTTGCGAGTATTTTGCATGTCACACGCGTGTGGGTCTGGTATGTTTTTGTTTGTGGTTTTACTCATGTGCCCACTACTTTGATAATTTATACCTTTCTAAATGCCCAATGAGTGCCTCTATCCAATTGTATATCCAGCATTGTAATAGAATTAAAACTCTTGTGTCTGTAGACATTCCTAGAAATGTCACGCGGCGAGCAAAGTTTAAATGGTGCAACGAAAGTATGTTTTTATACAAGCTTAAATACGCGGCAAGTTTCTAGTTACTGGTGCAAAATATCGTCAAATGGTCCTTGTCAACTATTATGGCTCGTATGTGTCGCTATCTTTCATGCCTAAACTTTTACGTAAGTTCTTGACTTTTTTTAAACTTTGGTTCGGTAAGGTAGCTGAAAGTGGTGGCATGTTTTTCTAGTATAGTAAACAAGACTACACTAAACTGTCCTAAGTACATGAATGCATATATCCCTGAGTAGGTATTGTCGTAAAAATAAATACGATTGCTTCTATAGTTTAAGAGAAATAGCTACATTTTAGTTATTTCTGAGATCGGTGGCACTGAGATCGGTGGATTTAAGCCACCGATCTCAGTTATTAGCCAAGGATCTCAAAGAAGTTTTCAACATATTGCATCAATTTCACAGATTCTTTAGATACCACACCGAACGAGATGCTATGACTAATTCAAAATGTATCAGTTTGTTTCTATGGACTAAAGTTTAGACTTCATTTACGCTATTAAGGTACTGTTTTTTGCAAGGAAATGTAATTTCACGCAAATAAAAAGCAAAATCCGTATAGACAGACAATTTTAGTGTATAATTATTACAGTCACACATATAATAGAGCATTGGTCGCCGATGCGAGAGAACCAGGTTCGATTCCCAGCGCAGGCATGTAACATGACTTTGTTTCTTTTCAAAGTTACATAAATTTGTAAATTTGAAGTAGCTAAACCCCTCCCTAATGTGAGGAAAAACATCGTGATGAAACCCGCAACTTAGTTGGCTCCACACGTAATGACTTCTCTTGTCGGCTAGGCCGACCAAGCTGTCAGGATGGGCAAGCCTACTCCATCTAAAACAATGTCCCAGATACTGCAGCGCCGACTGGTCTCTTCACCCATCTAGTGTAAGTGAAGGTGCCACTGGACGCTGTATAAATAGATGCAAAGGCTTGTTGACTATAATTTTGCATGTTTAGCTTAGGAATTGATCTTTTACAATGATTTTATGAAAATAAAGATATGATTTTTTTGATAAATTTTATGATGTTTGATAGAAATGTTTTGCTTAATTTAGCCCCCTTTTATCTGTGTCAGTTCATGAGTGACGTTTAAATTTAGAAAAAACGTTTATTATTCACTGTAATTACTGTTTATAATAATTTTAGACACTGTCTGAGATCGGTGGCCTTTTTGCTGAGATCGGTGGCTTGTCAAAAAAGAAGATTTTTTTTTCATTAATCTATAAAGCCTACAGGTGTGCCTCATCGACATATTGACTAGTTTTTAAGGCATCTTTTACGGTGTATTTTTAGTTTTCACCTATCTTGAAAAAAAATAAAAGCCACCGATCTCAGCGAAGAACGCTTTTCTCAGGAATGATCCATCTCAAGCTTTCGCCTTTGCGGCCTCTACTACAGTGAGACTGCCTTCGAAAACAACTTCAAAATGCAAATTATTTTGAAGAGCATTGAAACAAAAGGCTTGTTTAAAAAGATAAATCCAAACAAACGAACGAAATAAAGAGCGAAGTTGGAGAAGAAGTTTACACTCACTTTGTAGGAAAAGAGTTATGCCCTCATTAAAGGAAGGATTCCGTTTTAAATCCACTCGTAAATTCTCGGTTTGACTCCGGACTGAAAGCTAAGACAGTGTTAAGACGTTACAAACTTCTTTAGGAATAAAATTCAATTCAGTGACACGATGCGCGCTTTGTGACGTCAGACAGATCGCTGAGACTTAATTTGACATCTGATTCTGTGCCAGAAAAAAATACAGACACCAGAAACTAAGAAAACGCTGCAGTTCAATGGGCATTTAGATGGAGTAAGCTTGCCCAGCATCTATATCATATTCTCAGTTCCGCACGTACACACGACAGCACGTCGACCCTTACACGCTAGCACTCTACTCGGTTACGTTACGGGCGAATTTACTACAAAAGTGTAGGTACAGTCTGACGTGCTGTCGTGTGCCTACCTACTTTATGGCTTTTACTACTACTTTTGTATGAATACTCACACAAATACTTTTTCGATATTTTTTAGGGACTAACTGCCGATTCTTAATTGAGAAATTCGCTAAGCAAATGGGTAAGTATCCTTCTGTCTCTGCAGATTTCTCACAAAAGAGCGTGACAGAACGATAGTTAAGTATTTTCTTACCTCTAGTAAAATTCTCAATTCAGAAACCGGGCCTTTGAGTTTGAAGCGAGTGCCAATAATTCTCAACAGCATAAAACACGCAACTATCGAATGAAATCTCGATGGACAGGTTTCTTTCGACAATTCCGCGGTCGACATTGCCCAGAATAGACCTAAAGATTCTGCGAAGAAAGCATTACTAACAAGTGGCTTCCGAGATTTTCAATAATTAGCCCCAGGTATCTAAAGACAGTTTTATATCAACACGCAAATTAATACGCGAGCTCGCGACGAAAGTCTGCGGCCAAGTTTATCCGGGCCACCTCGCGCCGGGCCAGAGGCCGCTAAGCCTCTTTATGGGCTTTGTTTTAAAACTAATTTGCCCAAGTTACTTCGCCGCCCATTCACTTATAATCATAAATTAGGCACTCTAAGTCCCGTACTTATTACCAGTTTCTAGTATCAGGAGGGCAATTGGCGGTTGTAGACTGGGCATGATTTAGGATCTTTTAACCGCCGCTGAAAAGAGGTTTTCAGCTTAGACTGTTTTTGTAAACATCTAAATTATTGTGTTTTATACTATGTGCTAGGACCTAACGTTCGTTTGTAGTAGGCGCGTAGCTTCATTATTCAGGTAAGATGGTAAATCGAGTAACTTCAAAATCTTTTACTCTATCTACGGATATGCTTCGTTCTGTAAAGTTACAAACATCGAAGCTGTTCAGGCTGCGAATGTCAAGTTGTGAAAAATCAGTTGTTACTGGTTTATTAGTAGTATTCAATATTTTCACTGGAATACGTCTCTGTTTAGGTTTTGTGATTAGACCTGCCATGAAACGCTGCCTCAAGAAACTGGAAGAAGACTCAAAACATAAAGTGCAACTTATTGTACGGTCGGCCACAATCTCAGATACCCCATGGCAGCTCTTATCGCGCGCGGCATAAGGGCGCCAATCGAACAAAAAGGGGTATCTGAGACTGTGGCCTCATTAGGCTACGTGCCTACTACACGTTTCATACGAAAATCTTACAAACGATTCCTTAAAGTTTGGCAAGGCCTTTCTTGATTCGAGATTCGGACGACAATGATTAAGATTGTCGTGTTTTCTCACAGTCTAAATCACAGTCTGCCAAATAGCCCAAGTAAGGACGGACAGACAGCGGGGGCAGAGTTAGGGTCCCGTTTGGCACCCTTCGGTTACGGAACCCTAAAAATAAAGCTCAGTAGAATCGCCTTTTCTCTTATTCGCGCAATGTTAACAGAAAACCATTACCTAGACCGCGTTTGTCTTTTCTCCTAAATTTTGTGTGCCAGTAGTACGAGTATTCGAGGAGATCTGTTTGTATCCCATATCATCAGCCCTTTAATAAAGCTAGAAAGGGACAGATAGACACGATTTATTCGATGATAGACTGCGTAAGGTTCTTTCACGCGCTATTAACTTTGACTGTTATACTTTTTATGACTGTCTTCTGTCTTATGGTAATTATGTAGCTGACTATGACCAGCTTTGTTCTTCTTATTTTGTTTTTGTTTATGCTGTGGAAAATTTGCTTTTTCACGCGCAAGATCTCGTTTAAACCAGATTACAAAGTCTGCCCTCATTTTCATTCAAATATTCTGGTTATAAATCGGTTGATAAATACGTCCTTGGTCAATAGTATATTAAAATCTCCTCCGTAAGTAGTAGTAACGTATCAAAGTCAGCATTGCTTTTCTGTTGTACTTAAAGATTTTTGTTAAATTTCCTCAATTTGGTCTAAAACGAATAAAAGTCATGCTCACTGGTCAGGTTCCCAACAACGTAAGAACTGAGACATATGTAGCTAGTTATAAAATGTAGAGATAGATGAATTATGCAAGTATCCATAGGATTTTCAAAGAAGTGGTCCACGCATTCAAGTGTATGGAAATGTGGTAAGTATTTATACATGCATGGTGAACATGTGCGTCATGCTAGGCCTCGGTCTAACTTGGCTCGGAACTTTTAAGGATCTTTGCACACGTAGCAACTTTATAGAACTGCTGTAGAACTAGCTTTCAGGCTGAAAGATATGGAAAAAAAAAGTTCACCCTGTTATAAATTAAAACGTGAGAATAATGCAACACTAAAGTGTATTATCGAGTTAAAATAATGAAAAAGTAAAAAATATTTGATGGCTACCAATGGAAAAATATATATGCCATTACAATGTTTTATAATTGGTTTACACGTAAGGCTAGGAAAGGGTGGCGTGCTCAGCATGTGCCGTTCAGACCATGGATGGGTAAAACATTAGCGGTTGGGTTGAAAACATATTAAATAGTACACCGTACTACATACTAAAGTCTTGAATTACGGTCATTAGTATTTCAGTTTATCGTAGCGTGGATAGAGAATCAGTAATTTTCCACGGCCCATGCACGTCATAGATTCGCTGCATACCCAGAATTTCTGAATCACAAAGTGTCCTCAAAATATTTGTGAATGAACACAACTACGTTCGAATAAAACATGAACCATACAATGTAACCAACCAACCTTATCTATTATGGAATTATTCGAAGGCTAAATATAGGTGTTACAGTAGCAGGACTCGGCTAGTCTGAAATAGCTGTGAAATCTTGTTTTGTTGAATGAAATCCATGGCTAAATATTCATTTTATGGGAAGGTACCTATTGAGAGTTTTTTTTACGAATATAGACTGTACTTTTTTAAATATAACATTGAACGTTTTTTATCACATAGAAAAAAACTTGTGATAATCTGATTTATTTCAAACCTTTTTTAGGCGTGTAATTTTGATGCAATATTGCCAAATTTACAGTTAATAACATTTTCAACATTGCCGCACACCACTAACACTAACACAAAATAAAAGTCACCGCAAAGCTGTCACTTACCTTCTTCTCAGTCAGTTTTTCGCACCGCCTCTGCTTGCAGATCTGGTGCGACTTGTCATTGCGACAGGGCGCGCAGTCGCCGCAGTTGTCCTTGCGCTGGCATCCTATGCACTCGCCGCACCGTTTTCGCTTCTTCTTCGTCTGCGAACGAGAGGAGACATTGTAGCGACAGTCGCGCAACCGTAGCGCGACTAAAGTTGCTCGTTTGCAGAAGAATCAAGTTAAGTTTAGTAGGTAAGGAATAGACCCTTTGCAGTGTAATTGCCTTCTTTAATAAAGGTATTATTTTAAATTAAAATACCCCTATTTCAATATTTGCCTCCTTTCAGTTGAGGAGCTATCGATCTACGCATCATGATTAACTTCACACAAATTAATGTCTCCTAAAAACATACAAATGTATTAATATATTAATGTTGTTCAATACAAATATATTAATGTCACCTAAAAATATCAAAATTCCACCTAAAAGTCTTAAAAACTAGAGCAACTAGCCGCCGTTCCTCAATACTCCAAAATATGATGCCACTTCGTCAATGAAAACTAACTGTAACTGAGCCAAAACCCGGTAAGTGTATTCTGCAAGCCCCTCGTTAGTATAACATGGTGTGTGGTGTGACCCATATTAAAACGCGGCAAAAAAGAAACAATATCGAATGCAGTCGCGTGCTCTAATGGCTGTCTGGCTAAAAAGGAACCAGGGGAGTTTTCCTTGAAATAGTTTTGCCAGAAGTCTAGCTTCAAACGAGGAACATATCCACGCCACACAGATTTAACTTTGACGCTCGCTCGAAGTAATCTTGTATTATGGTGAATCTACACAATTGCCATAGGTAGGTACACGCACGACACAAACACGCTGCAAAGAGGCTGTTTTGCTACGACATGCTAACAAAACAGTCTCATCGCAACGTGCTTGTTTCTTGTATGGCGAATGCGTAGATCCACCATTCACCTTTTTTGCGTGCGCCTATCGAAGATTGGCGATCAGTTTGGCTATCTCGTCCTTCGAAGCCGCCAAAAGAAGTAATGAGCCGATTCTTTGCCGGAAACATTCGCGCAGATTTTGTATCCATGATACTTATATTGGGTCTACCAGGTCTCCTTCGGCCTAGTATTTGCTAGTATCTTGCCTTATAATATGATAAGTTAAAGAAGGCTCTACTTGTTGTCGTGGTTTCTAAATATGTGGCCGAAATACTCTAGCTTCCTCTTTTGGATGGTCTTCAAAACCTCTACTTTCTTCCTCATTCTCTGCAGTACTGTGGTGTTACGGACCTTTTGGGTTCAGGAGATTTTAAGCATCCGCCTGTACACCCACATCTCAAAGGCTTCTAAGCGTTTGGACCATTACCTTTTAGCAAAATCAGTCCTTTTCAAGCGACCACAGTAGACTGGAAAATAGAAAATTCTAAATGATAAATATTCTTATTGTGGCCTTCAAACTCTACCTTTATCAAAGTTTTACATCTTTGAAAAAAACCTGAGTTGACGTCCAAGTTTGACGAAATAATCTGTTCTTCTGTGCTCTATTTCAGTATTTAGTAAAGCAACTTGTTCCTGCAATTTTGATCATGCAACGGGGCCCTTATCTCCCCGACCGATCGGAAGGAACCGATTGCCCACCGACAAACAGCTGACGAACGAAACATTTTTGGAAATGGAATTGTTTATATATTTTTTTAATTACAGTTGCAAGTGTTTTTCCCGAGATAGGAAAACGAGACGAAGAAAAACATCTTTACAGGGTGGAATTTGAAAAGTCATTGGGGCTACCTACCACATGCGTAGGGACTTAGCCATCGTCTAAATCAAATCTGCGCGCTTTGAGTGGTTATGTGCAAAAATGCGGTAGCCAGTTGGTGATAGGCAAAGTCTAAGGAACATAAAATATTGTCATAGACAAAGTTGACAGTTTTATGAGAGTATGGCTATGTTGTAACCTGTCTTGCATAAAGATCTGGACTAGAATATTTGATACGATGTAGTTATCCTATCAAGTATTAAAATTATCGAAATAAAAAAAAAAAACAATTTTACTACTTTTTATGAGCTAGTTTATGAAGTGCCAAATAATACCCGCATACTTTTTCTACGGCTGCGTTCTAACATATTGCGTTTTTTACCAACTATTAAAAACCAATGTTGACAGCTTTTTAATTGTATTTAATTGATCTAATGTGCATTAGAAACTTCATTAATGTGCAGTTCTAATGGATGGCATCACAATGTGCATCGAAGATGTTACACCGGCCTGATGGCAGATGTTCATTTGCACTTTATACATCAAAGTTCATAGTCTGCCATTTAAGAGATAGAGAAGTAAAATAATTTCTATAGCATACCACATAAGTGTATCTGCATTATTGCCTTAGCACTTTTTGTTAGATTCCTTGGAAAATATTATTATGAATTGAATGCTATAATTCAATGATGAAAAATCGCTTAATTACATGATAGAATATTATGAAGATTGCGCGTAATAATGTGTTATTATCAACATAAAAAGGATAAAAACCAAGACTTAATAAAATAGGCACCTCGGGTCGCGCATAATTATAACAAAAAAGCATAACAGACATTTTGTTCTTTTTTTAAGGTACATAAAGGAACATCTCTAATCGCAAACATCATAAGTGCGAGTATCAAACAAAAGGTATACTTCCTTATGTCACTGACAGTACCTGTTCTGCTACAGTTGGTGGCCCTGATTGGGCGTCTAAAACATAAAAGAGCGACACCCACTCGTCTCAAGTCTGTTTGTCTGCTTTATCTCTTTGAGACAGAAAACTATTTGATTTTCTTTTCACTCTCCATTTCTTCAATGCCACGATCATATTTTTTTCGCAATGAATTTGTTTTTTTTTTGTGAGAATAGTTTTGTGTTAGTTGCCTATTTTAAGTAACTTTTTGCTACAGCGTTTTCAAATTGCTATCTTCTTGAAAATAAATAAGTATGAAAATAAACAAAATTACATAAAAGGAATGGATCGCACCACGAAGCCGTTATTCGACACGTTACAAACGCTAAATGTAAACAAAAGTGATAAAAAGTCTCGGTCACTGAAAAAATCCTAGTCATTTCTTTGGCTTTCTATTTTTCTAGGAATTCCTTCAGTGGATTTCCCAGACTGAGTCACTTGCGCTAGAATATCGTTAATTCATTCGTGCGTAGGCTCTCTTAGTCACCACGGACGGTGGAACTTATTTATAACGTTAGAATAATTTGTGACATCGTTCATAAAATCCCCAAAATGTAAGTATTTTGTACCAACTTATGAAATGTCATTTTCACAATGAGGCAAAAGCCTGTTTTAAACTATCTTCATTTTTACGCGCTTCGAAATTTGAACGCGGCGGCGCCCTATGGTGTATAAAAATTTATAAAGGAACTCTTTTGACATCTGTCAAAGCAAAGAAGAAGGAAACTCATTTCACTAACCTTTATGTAACTAGGTAGGTACATGTCTATTGTTTTTCTCGCTTCTAAAATAATAATTTCCTCGCTCTGTGAGTTGAAAAGTTGTGTGTTTCGCACCGATGCAATATTATTTGTTCAAAATACAAATACAACAAATACAAATCACTTTATTGATGCCAACTTAAAAATAGAGCTTAATATTAAAGTAATATTTAATACTTAAACAATAAGTAATATTACAATGTGTCTCGTGCTTCTGAATACACTCGCTGCAAACAATAGCTTTGCATCCTTGCATAACAAATAACTATAATAATCTGCAAATGACATGAGACGTTACTCGTAGGAACCTTTCATCTACGGTAGGTACCTATCAACTTTTTAACCCCCGACCGAAAAAGAGGGTGTTAAAAGTTTTACCGCTATGTGTGTGTGTCTGTATATGTGTCTGCAGTTTTTCTAGCGATTGTTCTTTTATATGTATAATGTTTTATCGAAATCTGTTCAGCCTTATGAGATATTCTGATATACTTACGAGTATTTAAGCTTTTAAACATTGTTAACGTTAAAAAACACTACGACTAAAGGGTGCTACCGCTTCGGTCGTCCATTTTAAACAAAGTCGCGTACTCGAGTAATTGAATATGATCAATCAGGAGATAACAATCGGCGGAATTAAGTCATTCAGTCCAGCAGCTGGTCAAGGGATCAGTCCATAGATTGTTTAATAGCTGGAGAGCTGCCCACCAATCGACTTATTTTTTCGTACATGGCTTGGAGCCTCTGGGCTGTTTATTTTACACTCCCCTGACCACAAAATCACATATATTTTTGTCGGGGCGGTTGAAAGTGTGATTTTTGTAACTTAGAATTTTTATATTTTTGTGTGTAAAATTTTATCTCATCCACTAGCTTATCCATCGCTCGATTGACCCACTGGTGGTGGCGATATTGAGCTTATTTTTTTTAATTGACTTATTTTTTCGTACATAAAAGGCTCGTGCTTATTAACCCAGCTATTCAACCCATGCTCCCAGCCTTGTACCAACAAACAAGTCGATTGGTCAGCAGCTCTTCAACTATAATATCGCCACGGGGTGGGTCGGCCGACCGATCGAGCCATGGATAAGCCAGTGGGAGTTCGCATTTTATTCCTTTTCTTGTGGATATTTAAGTGAGCTCGTGGATTTTTCGTCGTCTTCGTCAGGCTCTATTGTTCTTGACGGTCGATGTTGACATCGACAGATGGTTAGCTAGCTATAGCCACCACTAGTAGATATAACCATCTCAAATTGTGTACCCTAATTCAGGTCAGCCCCTCTACCCTTGACGCATTTTTCCAATACGGCCGCAATATGGCGCAATTTACAAAATTTTATATTTTATAAATTAAGACGCATTTTGTGTTTTTATTGAATAAAACAGCCTTACCTTTGAATAAACTTTACAAAGCATTTAAAATCAAAGCATTACTATGCGAATTCTTTTCTTTTAAGAAATTAACTTTA
Source organism: Zelleria hepariella (assembly GCA_949319315.1). NCBI lineage: Eukaryota > Metazoa > Arthropoda > Insecta > Lepidoptera > Yponomeutidae > Zelleria > Zelleria hepariella. Next base: position 4,202,562 of record OX439390.1, on the reverse strand, counting down.
AAACTTTTTCAATTCGATCGCAATAGCGTCAAGGGTAACCCCCCAGCCCCTCTACCCTTGACGCTATTGCGATCCAATTGAAAAAGTTTAAAAATTAATTTCTCTTTGAATTCGCATAGTAAGGCTTTGATTTTAAATATTTTTTAATGTTTATTCAAAGGTAAGGCGGTTTTATTCAATAAAAACACAAAATGCGTCTTAATTTGTAAAATATTAAATTTTGTAAATTGCGCCATATTGCGGCCGCATTGGAAACATGCGTCAAGGGTAGAGGGGCAGGTCAGATTTGCAGTCGAATATATTAATGAATGGATTTGGTACTGATTTAACTTCTCAATTCACTTCATTTTACATTTGCCCTTGGTAGCGTATTTCCCGGCTGAGTGAGTAGGATATTTTAGTAGAGACGCAATAGTTCAAAATTAATAACAACACTTGCACTTTGCAATCACATCTTTCAGTCCCATTTTAATTATGAGAAACCTTATCCAAAGAGATCTGGAGTTATCAATAATACGTTTTTTTTCATCGAGGAAGAATGACGGAAGCAAAAAAGGCCCGACCTACGTGGCGTCACTGTAATTAGACTCTATAGAGTCATTGAAAAGTAAAGTACAGAAGGTTTTCTAAAGACTACGTAAAATTCAGTTTGAATGGGCACTATCTTAAAAGTAACCTAATTTGGACGGGCAGCAACGTAGCGAGTGGTTAAAAAAAAGAAACCTAAGTGTAGCGAGGTTTTGAGAAGCACGAGACGCAAATTTATTATATTGCATCCGTGCGAAACACACAACTTTTCATCTCACAGAGCAAGGAAAATATTATTTTAGAAGCAAGAAAAACCATCTAAGACGGCCATAAAGGTTAATAAAATGAGTTTCCTTCTTTGCTTTGACAGATGAGTCCAATGAGTTATTTTATTTCTTTTTATGCACCATAGGGTGCCGCGTTAAAATTTTTAAGCGCGCAGAAATTAATTTGGACGGGCAGCAACCATAAATAATAATATTTAAATAAGTATGAAATAAAATTTAGCATTTTCAGGTAATGAACGGCTGCAATTTTTTCTCGTAAGATAATCAGCTGATATAATTCAGTTATGATTTAAACGCACTTTTGTATTTTTACCACTATTCTTTCGTAAGTTCGAATGGGGCAAAGAGAGATATTATTTTAGCTTATGGGGTCAGAAAGTAGTTACAACTAGCGCCGCCAATGAAAAAAAAACATATCTTCTTTTTGGATAGGTATGATTTTTTTTCATTGGCGGCGCTAGTTGTGAGACCTATTGCGTGTTAAAAGTCTTTGACACAATAATAATTGAAAGCGCTCTTTAAGTTCTTTGCGAGTCAAACTTTTGACTGGATTTTCGCGGCCCTCGGAGTGTTATTCTGTCCCTTCCACCCCGCGCTAGAGTGATGATGTAAAACGCTAGGCAGCTGCCCCGAAAGGTGTCCGCTATTAGACGAGGAAGCAGGCTGACATTTCGCCGCGCCAAGAATGTCGTCAGGATCTTGCTTGCCGGCTAGAGCTTGTTGCTTAGAGCTTTTTTGCGACACGACGCAGGTATTTGGAGGCGGTTCTTGGAAAATATGCAAAGAAAAACCTTGGATAGTGAATATAATAAAGTAAAAATTGCGTACACGCGACAGCTCGTCGAGGCTTACACGCTAGTACTCTACTCGGTTACGTTACGGGCGACTTTACAACAAAAGTGTACAATCTGACGTGCTGTCGTGTGTACACCATCTGGGACGTTGACAAGGTTGGCTTCTGTCGGAGAAGCTCAGCTAAGAAATGGAGAGGATAAATTTCCTGGCGAAATAGATATGTCACTAATGAAAAATACACCTCTAGAACATCGTTAAATAAATACGTAGTAACTAAAGCGTTTGGACGAAACAAACCCGTAAAGAACCGAAGCCGTGTAGTGTAAACTATAAGTAGACCCCTGGCGCCCGAAGGATTTTTTTTTGTATATAAAGAGTTCTCCATATACAACGTGTTACAAAACATCCTAACTCTTTTTACAGGGTGTAACCTGCTGGTCAACATAATGACAAATCTGCAAAAAAAAGTTGAAATAAACAACTTTTTTTTATAACCTCAAAATTGTAAAATTTTCAAAACTTTTTTGTTTTACGATTTAGCTCCAATTAAAAAATATGGTTGTTTGCTTAGCTGTATTTTAATAGCTTCAGGCTGTTAAAACATAGTGAAAGTCTATGGAAACAGTATTTTAAAAATACATTTCTCCCGTCACAGCGCTTACATTTTAATTATTTAAAAATCAACGGAACGTCATAGAGCTAAAAAAATATTTTGGTTGTGATCCCTATCATCAGGTACCATGACCCTGTAAAAAGAGTTAGCATCTTTTGTAACACCTTGTATATTTATCTTAAGGTAGTTCAATTCTGATTGAAATTTAAAGTATAGCAAAAAGTCGAAAAAGTCGCCATACAAAGTTGGTAAAAGGGTGTATAATATCGAACTAATCTTGCCTCCTCCGTTGAATCGGCGGATTGCGTAAACAAGCCGCTTGAGGATTGGCGAAAAGCCCGCCGAATATTCGCCGAAAGATATTAGAATTCTCAGAATTTCATCCGAGTACACGGCGCGAAGCGAAAGTGGATGTTGGCAGGAGCATGCGGTAGTGGAAAACAGAAGTCCACTTTTGTGCCTTGAATCGGCAGCTTTTCCAAACTTATCGCAAATATTTTCTGTTTTTACCCGACTGACCCAGAAGGAGGGTTATATGTTTTTTGTCAGTGTTATTATAATTGTCAGGCATGAGACTTTCCTTTATTCCCACTTCCCGTTTGAGACGTTGTGGTGCAAAGATCAGTAAAACATCGGCTCACATAAAATGAGTGACGAATTAGTGTTTTCCTCGGCTTTCCCTATAATGTACTGCTCCACCTACGCTAGTAACACATTAGTTAATGCGCTAAACTTTACATTGATGTAGAGTTTAGCAATATTTTAACGCACTAATTTGCTTGGCTACATCTACGTCAGCGGTTCTCAATTTTTTTTGGTGACGGAACCCTTTTGGAAAGCGAAATACTTGACGGAACCCTACAATAAAACAATCGTTTTTAAAAGTCGGGCTTTTGTAAGTTGGGTAAAAAAGATTAAGAATCCATGAATTCAGTTTAATTTTTGTATTCTGTTCTTCGGGAAAATACTTCTCAAAAGTATTTTCCCGAAGAACTTTTCTAAATTCTCGCTGAACCCTAGGGTTCCGCGGAACACACTTTGAGTATGGCTGATCTACGTAATGCCTGACTTAGCGCGTTGCGATTCAAGTGGAGTAGAGTCTTTAGCAAAAATAAACAAAAGAAGTTAGGATGTATCTAGGGAGGACCTTCTGACCCCTCAATGGCGGGGCAGGATGAAGATCCCGAAAAAGAGAAAGTTTCGCCGTAATTCCACCTTTTATTATTCCGGCAGCAGTTTTTATTCCCGGTCCAAGTTGCGGAATGGCCTAACTCGCTGTCTTCGCGGCTATAAATTTAATAGTTAGCCGATTCGCTTGCTCCTCCAATAAATTAACTTTCTCTCTCTCCCGTTTAAAACACAAATTAAAGTGGGGGCCGATTTACGCGTGTCCGGCTTCGGCGGGTTTTATGAGTTTTTATTATTAAAAGGAAGTGGGATGTGCGGAATAGCAATGGCGGCTATTGCTTCTGGAAATATTGAAGAATATTACAGTACCTACCTAATTGCAGTGACTTGCAGGCAACGGCATATTGCCGATTAGCATACAAATTTTTTTTAGCGTTTGGCATGACTGTACCTAGTCGAAAACGAAAAATGCATTCTTGAAAAATATGACTAGTAAAATGGGAAAATGGAAAATTTTAAAGCAGCTTGATAATAAATCTAGGTGGAATTTTGATATCTTCAGTGTGGTGGGTGCTCGTAGTGGGTGCTCGACTGGTCCTGTGTTTTCTAAAGAATGTATTCTACTTTACGTATTAACAAGAAAGTGAATAACTCACCTGCTTTTCGCTGGATATGTCGTCCATCTCCATCGGGCCAGTATTCATGGGCATCGCGCCATGCATGGGCGACTTGAACCCAGCAGTCGAAGATATCGCCGCGACCTGCCCACTGCTCTCCGACCCAACCTCCATGTTCGACCCGTCAGACTCTGAACTGTTCGCCCGAATTTTCCGTCTCTCCTTCTTCCTGAAGTCAGATCTTGTTGGCGAAGACCCGCTCCCAAATCCATTGGTCTTCTTGTCGTACCCGTTGTCTATCAACATCGGGTTCTGGAAGTTACTGTGGTGGAGACCGTTGGGAGTGTACTTGTCATGGAGAGCCTTCACGTCAAACGGCTCGTTTTTCAACACGTGAACAACGGTTGGGTTTTGGATGTTCTGTATTAGGCTCCCATTTTGGTGCAGAAGGGTCCCGTTCTGGTGGAGTATACCGTTCTGGGTTGGGAATGCATTGATAGTGGCAATGTTTGGTTGGTAGAGCTGTATGTGGCGGTCGTCGATGTATGTTTGTCCCGTCGTGAGCTCCCGCGCCTGGAGGGGCGCTGGGACGATAGGGTAGCTGCGGGCGTTGACCGCCGTCAGCGTGTGGAATGTGGTGGCGTTGACCGGAGACAGGGTGGTCAACGTGGTGGATAGGGGCGTCACCTGCGCCAGGGTGGTGAGGTGGGCTGGCGAGGAAGGCGTCGTGAGCTGCGTGAGTTGCGTTAGGTGACTAGGACTCGCGCTCGGCGTCGGGCTCGCCGTCACGGGCACCGGCGTCACGCTCGGCAGGCCCGTCTCAGGGATTACCGTCGTTTCAGGAAACGTCTGGAACTGACTCTGGAAGGACGGCAGCTTGTTCGGGATCGGCTGCAGCGTGACCGATTGGTAGGACTCGATCGGCGTGGAGAAGCCCGCGCGCAGGATCGCGTCCTTGGAGTTGACCGTGATAGGCATTGATTCCCAGGGTCGGTACTGCGGTTGACTCGAGATGATGGAGAGGGTGTCTCCGGTGCGTTCGTAGTACTCCCAGGTGGGCTCGAGCAGCCGCGTGTCGGTGAGCAGTCGCTGGTCGTCGGCCATGTCTCCGAACGTCGAGAAGGGCGGTAGATGCGCTTCCGCACCGCCCTCCGCTCCAAGCGGGCCGCTCATGGCGTCTTGCCGCGACGCGACCGCATCGCGCCTATCTCGCTCGCACTGCTAAGATTTTTCGGCGCACTTGTGAAACGAAAGTTTGCGTACAAAAGAAAAGGTTTATAATGAACACGGCGAACTAGAGTCACACTCGCGCTGGAACTTGATATTTGTACTCTGGAACTGCTGCACTACACGGTAGTTCGGGCGACAGGGTCTAACCTAATTATAGCACTTACGATTACGATTATACGGCACACTGGTTTTAACACTACACTAATCACAATATTTTCGATTTTTATGACTACGAAATAAATTATGTAAAAAATCCTTAACGAATAGAGGCAACGTCTTAACGGTTACGGGTTTTCTTTCTATAAAATCTTTGGCTGACTTGTGAAATGCTTATCGATGCTCCTCCGTGCGTTCTATAAACTGCTAACGGTCGTAAAATATTTTGTGCACTCGTTTAACGATTTTTTTACTTTTATTATTATTTTGGAACGTTTAAATACTGGTCGTTGATAGTTTGATTTTTAATTTTATCTTTCGCTCGATTACAAAGGCTCGTTTTTATTGTAAATACCGATCATTTCAGACTTAAATTAGTTTGTACTGTTTGGGAGTTAGCGTATACTAGTTTTGTTTATGATTTAGTTTTTTTTTATCGTTAAAAGGTTAAAAAATAGTGCTTATATTTAGTTGAAACGAAACGATTTGACTGGAGGCTTTGGTTTGAGGAGTTTGTTTGAATGTTTTGGTGTTGGTTGTTCTGTTGCCTCGGTGTCGTCGCGAGGTAAAGCCGGTGTTATCCGGGCGGCTTGCACCAATCTGTGGACAAAACAAGCAAAAATATTGTTACATTACACTTTTAAGGCTCCGTACCTACTGACAGACGATTTTGAGGCGATTAGCCCACGCGCAAAGAAATTACACTAAATTAATCGAAAAAGTACTCGTATAGATCATTAGAATTAGGTGAGAGCTACTTATCTAACACAAACATTGTTATCCTTTATAGCTTGCAAGATAAATCTCAAAAAGGTGCACCGCCTATTTTTTTTCAGCGAAAATATCTTCAAAACCTTTATGAATTTTAACACGAAATTAGCTGTGTTAGGTAGCTCTTACCAAATTCTAAGGTCCTATATGAGCATTTTTTAAATTAAATTAGTGTAATGATATAGGAGTCGATTTGGTACATTCTGAGTGACGCGACCACGAGCCGCAATACCTAAATATCTACGTTGGCAAACGAGTGAATCTGTTAGAAGTGAAGTTTCATTATGTTACATTAAATTATTGAAATACACAGGTAAGCGTTTCAATTATTGTCTGGGATAAAGGTTGATTGAGTACAATACATTGCAGTCTGGTATTGGCCTAGTCAATTAAGTTTTTTTTAATGTATATGAAATAAAACAGTAATGAGACTTGATTAGAGAGCAAGAGAAACTACAGAAAGAAGACAACAAATAAAAGGAAAACCTCATCAGAATATTTCGGTACAAAGAGAAAATAGGAACACTACAGAATACTAAACTAAACAGATGGCCCACTAAAATGTACTCTACAATAATGCCCATTGGCAATCTCGTGCCACCACGAAAATGTTGACAGTTGTATTTGTAGCTAACTTTGTTAGATGAGTTTGGTGGAAATAAAATTTTTTGACGCTTTCAATTGTCAACTAAGGTACTATTGTAAGATCAATCACAGTTGAAACCAAAAAGGCTGGTTTAAACCCACCCATTTCATACAAAATGCGAGGTTTAATCTATGGTCTGAGTTTAAACTGTGATTGATCTTACGGGCCTAAGGCTTGCGTTGTGCGGGCCATAAATTAGCGATATTAAATATCCCTGTACTGCACCGATCGGTAGTACTTACCTTACTTTTTCAAATCAAATATTTTTTATTGTGTCAGAAAAGATCATTTTAACAGTAACTAGGGTTTAATTCTAGGTCGGCCATGGCCCTTAGGACGGGGTGGCATAATAAACGTATTTGTGCATTTAATATACCTAGTACGTGTACAGTGGGCTCTCTGCCTAGCACTCCTGTAACACAGCGCCGGCTATTATTTTCGCTATTTTACGCGTTCCCGGCGCGGCGGGATAAATTCAAAATAATAAGGTGGTAAAGGAATTCCGTAACTATGTAAATTCGAAAGTTACGAGTGCGTTCGGACATGTTTACGATTGTCGGCGGCGCGCACGCGCCCTCGGCTCTTTCCCCGAATGACCCCGAATCGATGGCGCGGGAACTCGCTCAAGAATCGAATTAGGATTTCATTTCTCGATTATTGCCGCCGCTGTATTTTCATAACACGTTTAGTTACCTACGGGGAAAGTTGGCGAGACAAACGATACACTTAGACAAAGTGCTTTTAGGAGTTTCGCTGAAACTCTCTCTCTCTCTTAGGTTCGGGAAGTTTATTAAGGCACAAATAAATGTTGCCTCCTCAGGTGCGTGGGTGGAACTCGGCGTTTTTGCCAACTAACGAAGGAACTTAATGATTTTCTTACTCGCTATAACTTGTCTGGTGATAATTACTTTTATTTTTGCTAACAATCAGAACTCTACTGTCTCTAGTCCTTACCAAAATGAGTAAAAAGTAAGATGTTTGAGCTTAATCACCACGCGTGTCAATGCGTTTATTGCATTGCACTCCTGCCGACGATTCTGAATTGTTACTTGATCAATTTTCGAAGCAAATACGTCTATCTACCTCTTATACCCACACCTATTAGAATAAGTAACTTATTCACTTAGTTCAATAAGCGGGGCGTCGCGGAATCGCTTCGAGAATCGAGATTATAATCGCATTGTCACGTAGCGGTAACATTTCACCAGAGATGGGCGATGAATTTCTGCCTTTTCTGCCCAAACGATTTTAATCGGGCAGAAAGGGTTAAAATCGGGCAGAAATGGATTTTTGCCCATTTCGGCGGGCATAAATAGAAATTCACTACAAATTACTTTTTTGTTTACAAAACCTTATTCGGAAAATATTAAATGACGATAATAGGAAAGAAAATTGGTTGCGGTGTAGTGTTGGGGGCGCTATGGGCGCTATGGGCCGAAAACTTAATTTTTTTTACAAATAAAATTAATATATTTTTTTTTTACCGGTTACTGATTGGTTAGGTTCTGGAGAGCAAAAAAAGTCCTGTAACTTGATGCCGGGAAACGCACTGTTTTTGAGTTATGTATTTTTTTTTTATCAAAACCTCATTACCCAAAAACGGTACGTTACCCGGCACCAAGTCACGGGACCTTTTTTGCTTCCTAGGACCTACCCATTACCCAACCGATTCCCATTTAAAAAAAAACACCTCCAATGCGACCCAGTTACTACAGGGTGCACTCTAAGTCGATAGCGGAACTTTAAGTAGGCTGTATACTGATCAATACAAACAACTTGTACTAGGTGGCGACAAAAATGGAGCGAAAAAAATATCAGCTGTTTCATACATTTGGCGCAGTACTGAGTCGACCTTTTGTATGGAACAGCTGATATTTTTTTCACTCCATTTTTTTCGCCGCCTAGTACAAGTTGTTTGTATTGATCAGTAGATAACCCACTTAAAGTTCCGCTATCGACTTAGAGTGCACCCTGTAGTTTCCAGACGCCCGACAGATTAAGTTTGAGTTTTTTTTTCAAGATCTCATATTTCAAAAACGATGCGTATTCCAGCACTAAGTGTTCCTAGCGCCTACCCAAGCAATTCCCGTCAAAAAAGTTTGATTTCACTCAAACAGTAATTTAAAATTTGAAGTACATTTTAGTCTATATCACTAAATAGCTGACCCTAGACCTCAAGCACAAGATGGACACTGTTAACTATTCCGATATTTTTGTATGCAGTGCAGTGTATAGCTTAGGGTGATTGTTTTTCTATTCTGTGAACCATCAACTTACCTACAGTCCGTCCACTACAGGATAGGACGTGCGTGTCAGAGTATGATACTTTTATTTAATACCTAGGTGTTCGTTATTGGATATCTCTCACTTAGAAGGCATTATCATTCAGAGCTCACTTCAACAACGTCTAGATTTTTTCCTTGACTTCGTTTTCAACTTTTGTTACTTCTGGCAAACAGAAAAGTAACTTGAAAATTGGAATGCATGTTTTGTAAAGTTAAAAAATCCTTATGGTTTTTTGATTGGATTCTAGACGTATTATACTAGCCTCTGTAATGGGTTCCTGAAACAGGTGGCATTGTTTCAACATTTTACAAAAATCTTCGTCTAGTAGTGCTGATTTGGGTTATCCTCCATTGGTAAGTGTGTACCTAGCCTTTTCGTGGACAGCCAAGGTATAAAGGGCAACTTTAGTGTTTTGCATACTTTGAAAGCATACCTAAGCAATGACTTCCCCAACGGGTATCAGTAGGAGATTCCTATCGTATCATCAAATGTCTTTTCACCGAATGTAGTTTCATCGACAACGAATCACCGAAAGGTCGGATCACCGATGGTACACTTCATCGAATAGGTCGTTTTATCAAATGCCCTTTACCAATATTTAGAGCTAGAGCAGTAGTAGCCCAGTAGGTACCTACTACAACAGTCGTTTCACAAGCTGCCACCCGGCAGTACCTATTCAAATGTCCCACCATGCGCGTGCCCACTGCGGATTAACGTTTTTCGCATTAAGTATATGCCCGACGTTCAGGTTTCCTCAAGATTTTCCCTTCATCAGCAAGTATTGTCACTACACATGTAGGACAGATAGACAGACAGCAAAGGCAGAGTTTGTAAGTCCCGTTTAGCACCCTTCGGGTAAGGAAACCAAAACAAGTGTAAAGTCACTATTACATGCTGCCACTGGAAATCAAACATGTAAAGAAACTGAAAAAAAAAAAAAATTCCCGCCACGCTACTGTCTTTAGGTGAACCAATGTTAAATTTTAGCTTGTAAACCTCACACAATGCATAATATTGCTTGAAACTCACTTACTCATCCGTCACATCATATGATTTTCAATAAGAGTTATTTTTAAATGATAAAGTAGAACGTTCGATAAAACAAACCTTTCGATGATCCGACCATTCGGTGATTCGTTGTCGATAAAACGATATTCGGTGTAAAGACATTCGATGATACGATAGGAAACCGTCACTCTCAGGGTAATTTCAAACTCTCGCCAACATTTTTTCTTTTACCATTTTGTCCAGTCCCTACTTTTTTTCTCTTTTCTCATTTAATCATCTTCACATGAGGTTTCATGTTCAAACATTTAAATTAAGTTCGTATTTCACCTGTTTGTAGCTTCTTTTGTTACCGATTATGCACCGAATGTAAGGACAAAATTGATTTCATTTCCGCCCGGCGTTTATTATAAATGCCCGGCATTTATTGGGCAGAAATGGATTTTAATCCAGCGGTGGATTTTAACCCGGGCATTTACCCATCTCTGCATTTCACTGGCCCTGTGACGTCATCATAGCACCCCCTCTCGCCCTTCGCTTCTCACCGGACGACCCTGGGTTAACATTTAACACCTCTGACTTTGTGTAATCGTCTACTTGCTTGCTCAACATTTTTTCCTACTTCGTTTTTAAACTTTTTGGATGAGCAGAGAATATTTTTTTTATTAAAACCAGCCAGTCATAAAATCTGTTTCTTACCTCTGTATCTACCTCAATATCTATAATTTTATGAAGAAAAAACCTACATAGATACTAGGTTCCTTTTTCAAACCAGCGGGGGGAGCATGACTTTTATCGAGGCGGATTTATCCAACAAAATGGCGGTTTATCAGCATTTTTGACGTCTATAGTGGGTTATATATCGAAAAGAGCTATATGTATATAACCCACTATGGACGTCAAAAATGCTGATAAACCGCCATTTTTACCCGACTACGCGAAGCAAAAAGGAGGGTTATGATTTTAGCAGCGTATGTATGTATGTATATATGTATGTATGTATGTATGTATGTATGTATGTATGTATGTATGTATGTATGTATGTATGTATGTATGTATGTATGTTTGTGTGTTCATCTGTTCCCTCGCAGAGCCTAAACTACTCGGCCGATTTCAACAAATGAGGTGTCGTTGGATCTGTCTTAATCACCCAGGTAACATAGGATAGTTTAATTTTGAAAAAAACCAAGATGGCGGCTGTGCTGCGCCCTAAAGTGGTGGACCTAAAAATAAAAATTATCGGATACCATCGTCATGGGTATCAAATGAAAGGGCTTTAAAAGACCTTTTCAAAAATGTATAACACATGTAGCGTCAACATAACAAATAGAACAAAAAATTCCAAAATGTGTTTTTTTTTTGTTCTTCTTGGTTCTATTCTGGGTGATCGTCCAAAATGACTTACTAAAAAGCTCAAAAAAAATAGAAGTTAAAAACTAAAACCCGACTACTAAAAGGCTTAAAACAAGACCTGTTTATCCTTAAAATAGACTCATAGATAGTTAATCGTAGTCGGAGGACACCACATTCGCATTTGATAAACCGATGGCCTCCGACTACGATTAATTATCTATGAGTCTATTTTAAGGATAAACAGGTCTTGTTTTAAGCCTTTTAGTAGTCGGGTTTTAGTTTTTAACTTCTATTTTTTTGTTGGATAAATCCGCCTCGATAAAAGTCATGCTACGGGGACTGAAGTACCTATAGAGTGAGTAGTTTTTTCTTTAAAAAAAAAGCAACGAATGTGCGAGTGATCATAACAAAAAACTATTGATTTTCCTACTAGCCAGGATTGTGAGTCGCAGAATGGTATGAAAAAAAAATCGATAGAGACACTCACTATTGATCCGGTTTCTATTGTTCCTGCCAGCCCTACCGTCATAGTGCACTGTTGGTAGAGAGTGGATAGATAGTTCTTTCTCTGTCTTCACAATGTGCCGTTCATTTCAAAAGCTTCGCCACTTCTGAGTCGCCATTCGCGACTCGTTATTTGTTAGGAGATAACTTTTTCGTAATAATGATCGACGTGGTTTTACTGTCGTGTTCTCGAGGCGTGGAAAGTAAGCCCAGTTTGAATTTACTTAGTGCTGTACTTACCTCTTCTAGGTACGGCCGTCGGAGTGGGAAATTATTAGAAAAACCCAATTTTCATTTGGTTGGATATACAACCAGAAAAAAAATTAAAATGAAGAAATGTATAGAATGTTATATAGGTATAGAAGTTGTAATAAAATATCTTTATGATGTTCAAAAGCCAAGTAGAGTCACGTAACGTAGACGTATCATAATGTAATGGAACCAATTTATACCCGCGGTAGTGAGTAAACAAACTACTCTATTTATACCGGGCCTACTATTCCAAGTTCATAGTAAAGCTCGCTCCAATTCCGAACAACTATTTTGGGGCGGAGTCTATTTTTGAATTTAGAATGTCTAGTTTCGATTTTTAAACGTCAACTGCTATCTGATTGCGATTTAACTTGACGCGGCCTATTTTTGGACGATTTTATTTTTGAAGGCTCATTATTAATAGCCCATTGGGTGAAGCATTTTATCTTCCACGATATTTATAGCAATCTTAACAAGATCGGATGGAAAATGAGGTATTCATGACCGAGGATTGTTTTCGTCCAAATTCTTCCTTTTTTTACCCGACTACGCGAAGCAAAAAGGAGGGTTATGATTTTAGCAGCGTATGTATGTATGTATGTATGTATGTATGTATGTATGTATGTATGTATGTATGTATGTATGTATGTTTGTGTGTTCATCTGTTCCCTCGCAGAGCCTAAACTACTCGTCGATTTCAACAAATGAGGTGTCGTTGGATTCGTCTTAGGCCTGAATTACACAGAAAAGGCGTAAGGTGAAGGTGCGGCGCAGGCATCTTGCCGCTTCAAAACATTTCAATACAAAATGTATGGAGGCGACACGTTTTGAATTATACTGAAGCGGCGTGGCGCAGGCATGCCGTTTCGTCGCCTGTTCCGCGTCGCTAGCAGGCGCGACCGGAGAGGCGCGCAAGCAGCATGCCGTTTGTTATACAGTAGGAGCAGAAAATATGTGACGATAGTGAATTTTATGTACACACGACAACACGACAGTGTACTAAAAAAAAACTAAGGCCTTTTCGTCTACTTAATGAGATGATTTATCCAGCGTCCAGTGGCACCTTCATTCACACTAGATGGGTGAAGAAACCACTCGGCGCTGCAGTGCCTGGGACATTGTTTAAGATGGAGTAGGCTTGCCCAGCACCTATACTATGCTGACAGCTTAGTCGGCCTAGCCCACAGAAAAGACAAGTCAATACGTGTGGAGCCAACTAAGCTGCGGGTTTCCTCACGATGTTTTCCTTCACAGTTAGCGAGTGGTATTGCTACTACAAATTCACAAATGTACGTAACTTTGAAATTAAACAAACTCATCCCAGTATGTATTGGAGAGAAAGAGAGAGGAGAGCGCCGCGCCTTACGCCTTACGCCGTTTCTGTATAATTCATGCCTTATCTGCTCCACGCCTGCTCTGCGCCGTATGCCTTACGCCTTACGCCTTACGCCTTATGCCGTTTCTGTATACTTCACGCCTTAGTCACCCAGGTAACATAGGATAGTTTAATTTTGAAAAAAACCAAGATGGCGGCTGTGCTGCGCCCTAAAGTGGTGGACCTAAAAATAAAAATTATCGGATACCATCGTCATGGGTATCAAATGAAAGGGCTTTAAAAGACCTTTTCAAAAATGTATAACACATGTAGCGTCAACATAACAAATAGAACAAAAAATTCCAAAATGTGTTTTTTTTTGTCCTTCTTGGTTCTATTCTGGGTGATAGTCCAAATGACTTACTAAAAAGCCCAAAAAAAAATAGAAGTTAAAAACTAAAACCCGACTACTAAAAGGCTTAAAACAAGACCTGCTTAGCCTTAAAATAGACTCATAGATAATTAATCGTAGTCGGAGGACACCACATTCGCATTTGATAAACCGATGGCCTCCGACTACGATTAATTATCTATGAGTCTATTTTAAGGCTAAGCAGGTCTTGTTTTAAGCCTTTTAGTAGTCGGGTTTTAGTTTTTAACTTCTATTTTTTTTTTATATCGAGAGTTGAGAGCAAAATATCCGGGTCGAATCCTTTTTGACACTTTCTAGCGTTTGTAACTATTGTATGTAAATGATGATTGAAGTCTAGCGATGTTAGTGCCTCTGCTTAGCCCTTTGGGTTTACTTGCCTGAAGGCTCTTTCCACCTAAAAAACCAAGTATCATCAGACAGACAAACTTCACCTTTAGTGTTTTGAAAGTATTACTCCAATCTCTCGGGCCCCGCCACCATCATTTGAAGCGGACTTTTAAAAGCGTCCCATAAAGGGCGTTGTCTTTTGTTTTGTTCCGTCAAAGAGGTGGCAAATTGCACCACGCTTGTTTCGGCGTTTTCACTCCCCCGAAAAAAGACAAGACACATTCAAATTTCGCCTTTGCGTCAAGCGCCCTAAAGGTTGCTTGGGTATGTGGTGCCAAGTGGATCTCTTGGTAAGGTAAATTTTTTGGTTCGATTCGCGCGTTTATGACGAGCGTGTTAAGGTTGGTGGTTTTGTGTGGAGGAACGTCCTATCAAGTGTCATGTGGAGAGTTGAAGAGATGATACTTTTGGAGGCTCCTAGTCTCATGGATCGTGACGTCTGTTGGGAATTTTTACTGGGAGTATCGGAATACGATATGTTTGACGGTTGTTCCCCTTGGGGTTTTTGGTACCTCTACGCTAACTGCAACAAAATCTGCAAATTAGTCAGCCCCGCTTGTTTCTTGGAGTGTCCAAACTGAGATCTAACCTATAGTTGCTAAGCTATAGTCTACTCCGTCTAAAACTTGTCCTGAGTGTTTATTCTGTAAAAAAAATCCGCACAGTTGCTAGTCCTCAATACCGATTTATTTGCGGGAAAATAAAAGTCTTTGTTGCTGCTTTGCGGCAAATAAAACGGTTTTGAAAATAATGCGGATTTTTTTTACAGAATAAACACACTGGTCAACTAACCACTGGATGTTTTCTTTCGCAGTTTGCAAGCTATCTTACTACCACTTTACAGATAACCAAGATGTAAACAAAAGTATAAGGATGCTATTGTGTTGAAGTGAAGGCTTTTTTTTTGATGGGAGAAATAAAATATATAAAAAATAACAACCTAGATTTAAGCTTGAAGATGTTTTATAGAAATGTGCTTTTGAAAAAAAAAATCCTTTTCGTGAGAACCCAGCCATAACTACCTGACAACTACTTTTGGGCCACAATAACAGTACTATAATAATTTTCACACTCCCATGAAACTTTGTGTACAAACATGGCTCATAGTTTGACTTTTTATAGCCAAGACTGACTAAGTAATCATCAACTCTTCCAAGACCTGGAGGACCGTAAATAGCACGTTTTAATCTCAACACTTTGCTATCATCATCTCTATAATCCGTGCGGAATCAGAATGGGATACTACCTTTTGACAATCGAGTAGCGTCAGTAAAAAAAAATAGTTCTACGTTCCATCTTAAGGTTATGAAATTGGAAATACACAAAAATGTTTAATGTTTGTAATTTAAAAGGATTCAATGTTATTGCATTAATTGAATAAAACGTGATAAAACTCGAGCAGACACCCACGCGCACAGAAAACACAAGCAAGTTTCGACGCGAGTTTGCCATAGACAACTAGAGTTTGCCGAAATGCTGACGCTACAGGACCGCGAGCTTCAGTTCCAAAAGGTATTATCCGATTCTGATCCCGCACGGATTATACTACATTTTAGGTTTGTCCAGGCAGCCATTGTTGTTCAATTGTTCTTCCTATTCGCGAGCTAGCATCATTACATTAGGCCCAAGATTAGGATTAGGAGGCAAGCTATGGACCAAAATTTTGACTTAGCCTACACAAATCAAAACGGGAACACGATCAAAACGACGTCGCTATTACGCACTAAATGAGAGGAGCGAGGCAAACCTCTTTGTACGTCAACACAAAGAGGCGCGCCGCGAAAAAAGAAGATTAAAGCAGTTCTTATACAAAACGGAACGCGCACCAATGAGGGAAGCACAGAATGGCTGCTCTGTATACGAGCGCCGCCACAAAAAAAGAAACATATCTTCTTTTATGATACGTTTTTTTTTTTCTAAAAACGGGCCGTCAAATAAGAATCCCTAGGCTTAACTATTTTTAGGACCTAGATTCGTGATCCTACGAATAAATCCTGCACAAGAAAAAAACGGCCACTTCGGCGGTGCTAGTGCTTTGCTTGACCATCACCTTTAATACTCTACTTTTGGAAGATTGCAGCTCGATACACCAATGTCTTCTTCTTCTTGTAGTTCCGTCTTTTATCGTAGCTATGGATTTTTGGGACCAATGGCGTAAGTTTTCAAGCCATGATATCTTGGGTATTTTAGGTATATGTCTCTGTAACGCTCTATGTTGATCAGAAGAGTAAAAGAGTGAGAGAAACGTCATTCTATGTAGATATGGCGTTCATGGTGGGGCCCAATTTCCTTGATTCAACATCGATCAAGGTCCCTTTAAATTTGACGTTTTGAAATTTGATGTTGAAAAACGTCGGATCGCGTTTATTTGACTCGAGCTGTAATTAATTGCTATGTTGATCTTGCGTCTGAAAAAATATTATTGGCTTTTATGAACACAAGACAGCACTTCGACCCTTACATGCTAGCACTCTACTTGGTCACGTTACGAGCGACTTTACAACAAAAGTGTACCTACACTCTGACGTGCTGTCAAGTGTACTATCTACGATTGAAATTTTATTCAAAATACAGAATAAGGTAATGGATTCATGAAGCCTAATGAAGCTGGATCGTCACGATCACAGTCTTAAAATTAAATTTAATTGTTAATACGAGATTTTCTAAAGAAAAGATCAATCCTTTCGGTATGTTAGGTGCAAGATAAGTACATTTCATCGACATTCCAAGCCAAACTGAAGCAAAACTTCCATAGCTTCCAACTTAGTGACAGCGCTTGCATGTGTGCGTGCCAGGATATGTCTGTGGGCACTCGCGCGCGCCTGTGCGCGTAGTCTGTAGCCTAAAGCCCTTGCCAGTGTGGGTGGAACGCGATAGTATCTGGGTTTGGGTTGTCAAGGGCAACGGTACAACGGCATGCAGCGAAAGCTTCGCGCTTTCAGCTTCGCTGTAATTATGTGGACTTTATTTTTAGAGTCGGATGTTGTCGCTTTTTTGTGCGCTGCAGCGGCTGCGGCGGCGGCGCGGCGGGCGAAGGACGAAGTCTTAGCGTTGGTGTTTGACAAAGCGTATTGAGGTTCTGTTTTGTGGGAGTTAGATTCGGATGTTTTCATCAGTTGGCCGGCAATCTTAGGCTTGTGCATCTAAGCTAGATTACCTATTTACAAAGCGTTCAGCGGCTCCACTCATATAAAAAGAATGAAGTAGCCGCTCTAACGCTGAAGCCGTGGGATGTACTATTTTGATGTACACACGACAGCACGTCGACCCTTACACGCTAGCACTCTACTCAGTTACGTGACGGGCGACTTTACAACAAAAGTGTACGTAGATACCTTTTGTTATGGCTCTCAATTTAGTTGGCTGAGTCCAAAGGAAAGACAATGAAAGTGCAGGGCCAACTAAGCCGCGGGTTACATCACGGTGTTTTCATTTAACGTTAGCATTGAAATAGATAAGGTACCTACGTACGTGGCATGGCATACCACCATCGAACCTGGGACCTTTGTCGTTCACACTTTTCTGTCATCAAGTCATCATTTCCTCCCAAGCGTCTCATTTTCTGACACTTTTTACACGACGTATATTACAATTTAAGTTCTTTGATCAAGTCATATAAAAGCTTCTGCCTCAGAAGTGTTTGATCAAGGCGTGGTTCAGTTTTTTTTACTTCACATTACCAGCTGTAGCTATAAGTGTATCGCTTCCGGCGTGTGCGCATAATACCTGTACCGGAAACTGATATCTCTATCACTCAGCGATCTGTTAACAGATTATTGCCGATTAGGCAACTATAAAGCTTGAAGGTAATGTTGTAATTGTAATCATTGGTTCCTTGGATATTTTCTTCTGACGTTACATAAAATTGCGGGCTATTAATTCCGTTACCAAATTAAATTACCATCTAAAACAATGTCCCAGGCTCTGCAGCGCCAAATAGTCTATTCACCCATCTAGTTTGAGTGAAGGTAGACTAGACGCTGAATAAACCATCCCATTAAGCACGTAGAAATGCCTTAGTTTTAGTTTTTATTTAGTTTAGAATCAATAGAACATTTTTGTAAAAGTGGGAGCAGGCAATCAAGGAGTGCATGGCAATTCCTTCGGGCTTTAAGGGTGGACGATAGCAAAGTGGCGGGAAATTCAACCTTTTCACAGTTTTTTACATTTTGTAGCTAAACTGAGCTACTTTTGCTCAGCGGTTTTTCGTTCGCGGCAATAAAACAGTATTATTTTCATTATTGTAAACAACAGAACAACAATAATTCAGCCGATTATGTGTTCTGGTCTACGAAGCAGTGGCACTGCCCAAAAAACTTGTCGTAGACCAGAACTTATAATCAGCTGAATTATTGTTGTTCTGATGTTTACAATAATGAAAAGAATACTATGTTATTGACGCGAACGAAAAATCGCTTAACAAAAATAGCTCAGTTTAGCTACAAAATGTAAAAAACTGTGAAAAATTTGAATTTCCCGCTACGTTGCTATCTTTCAGCCTTAACTTCGATGGATTGATGACCTCGATTGTACGAAATGAAATGTGTCAAATCTGAGTGACCGTTACCCCAATGATGTACTTTTCATAATAGATCCATGTAAACTTTCATCTAGGTAGGCTTAGAGCTTCTCCGATAGCCAACTTGTGAAAATAAATGTGAACTGTGAGACGAAACCGGTACAAAGATTCCACGTTATTTTCTCAGTTGATTTCGCTTCCAGTAAAATCAATAGGACCCTGTTTGAAAAGTTTTTCTTTCGCAATCAAGTTTTCCTTATTTATTTCAAGTCCTTTTTCTTCCTTTCCGATTGGCTTCTCTAAAAACTTCCTGGAAGGTCGGTGATTCGTTTGAACTATTTGTATGTTTTCATACATTTGATGCGGTTTTCTAGCAAAGTTATATAAATGTATGAAAACAGTATCCTCTTCGCTCATCTCCATTACCATCATCTTATTTTTTACTGACGTGCAATAAAGGGTCATCTCTTTATTATTTCTTTCTCTCTCTTTCTCTCTCTCTCTCTCTCCATTTTGATGTAGACTCTGGCATCGGAAACTGAATCTGCGCTTGCGCAGTACACCGGTAGTGCCACTGATGTGTGCATCCGGCACTACGTTATCATTATCCTGGCCTACCTACAGGTGTGCTTAATGCTACGCCGTACTCAAGTACAGTCGGCCACAGTCTCAGATACCCCTTTTTGTTCGATTGGCGCCCTTATGCCGCGCGCGGTAAGAGCTGCCATAGGGTATCTGAGATTGTGGCCGACCGTACATGATATTTCCTTGATGGGTTCGTCTTTATAATTTACTTTTTTTTTCTTTTGTAGGTCTTTTTGTCTTGAACCTCATCGCCCATTTCTCCATGAGACAAATCTTTATATTCGGATCTCTTTCTTCGGATTCTTGTTGCAATATTAAGATAAGATAAGTTTCATGTTCAGAAAATTCCACCAAACTGCGCTGATAAGGTTCCAATGACTTTATTATGTTGATTGGAATAAGCGCCATGCATTCTGCATTGTAACTAAGCTTTTGGATGAAGTCCTAAACTAGTCGGCTATCTCGAAAATAATAATAATTTAAGATATAACAGGAGTAACCAGTCTGAGGCTACAGGGATAGCAAACCAATGCCTATAAATATGGTATACCAACGATACTCAGATTAAAGCAAGAAAGTTAAGTGAAACCGTAACCACAGACACAGACAATAATTGAAAAGGACAACTCACCAAAATACAAAGCAAACAC
Source organism: Zelleria hepariella (assembly GCA_949319315.1). Lineage (NCBI taxonomy): Eukaryota > Metazoa > Arthropoda > Insecta > Lepidoptera > Yponomeutidae > Zelleria > Zelleria hepariella. Next base: position 4,182,502 of record OX439390.1, on the reverse strand, counting down.
TCCGGAGAAACAGATTGAATAAATTATGAGGGATTCGCGGGAACCGTTGCTACTATTTAAACTTATAAAGGGTGGCTTACCCGAGGACATTTTCCACTAGCAAGAAGGTCTTGCTTCTCAAAATTTAACTTCCCAGGAGCTCTATTCTACCGTAGGTAATAAGTTTTTAATTCTTCTACCGTGATCAGTTTTAAATTAATCGTAAGAGGAAAACGTGCTAGAAAACAGAGCTCTTACGCGGTATGATGCAACCAAGGCAGCTGCTGAAGGAAGCATTCACCGGGCAGTCCATATGGTAGAGGATTAATCCCAACGAAATCCAAACGAGTGGTTGCAATCCTCAGCCATGAGGAATCGATGAAGAAGAAGAGGTTAACATTCAGTTAGCTTATGATATCTTGTTTCATACCATCCGCTAGGATGCTCTTCTGAACTAGAGATGGACAAATCTTTTGATTGAGAAGAGTTTTGAAACGAGCATTCTCGTTAGTAGAATCTTGCACCTTTCTGGTTAAGCCTTGAGAGATTTCGACGGAATGTTTGGTTTGAAACCAACTTTATAGCTTGTTATCAAAAGCAAACAGTGAGTACAGCAGGAATAATATTGATCGTTGACCACTGGTCATGAGGTTTCCAAATCATCAATTCAGGCTAGGTATAATGCGGTATATTACAGAAAAATATTAGAACTTAGATAATTACATAAATTATCAATTAGATAGCAATTGTATTTGAATTCATAAAACATTTCCAAAGCAAGATACGCTCATCAGAGTTTATAATATGATCATCATCGTACTTGATGTAGGTACCGCCAGATATAGAGTTACGTACGGCCCATCCCATTCACTCCATTGAATAGAGCTGCAGATGTGACGTTTTTTACCATCCTCCATTCCCACACTTCCACTTTTTCTGATGCCTTAATACTTTTGTAAAGGTTTTTTGTCGATACCAACGCACTATCGGATGCGACATCGGAAATTGAGTGTTTTTGTCGTATTTAAACTTTCGTATGAGATATTGTTGTAAGTATGTAGCTTTGTCTCAATTTTGGTGGGATGTTGATTATGTGGTGACACAGATTGCGCAGCAGATGTGGTCTTTTGTTTCATTGACTTGTGTTTGTACTTTACATTTTAAATCAAACGTTGCGTTGCTCATAAAATAAATACAGGAAATCTGACAAATCCCAAACCGAGAAAACCATGGTGGTAATATTTTCTCACAGTTGCGTCATCTTTTTGATTCTCTTTGTTTTTGTTAATAAGCTCTTAGGAGTCTATTTTCTATTTGGGGATAAATTACTTGATTCCTTAAAATAATGAAATGTTTTCTTTATTCTACTAACTGTAAGAAAAACACGTAGGTAACTAGGCAAATTGTTATGGTTAAATTTTAGTTCGTTAAACCGTCAGCCACCAATCAGCCACCTTACGTGTACCTCTACTTCAATACTTTACACGAATAAAAAAGTCTTTATACCTTCGCAAACGAGTCAATTGATCAACACAAAAGGAGAAAAGCAGAGCGTTCACCCGAGACTCGACACCGCCCACCGAGAGAGATATTCGAGAAAATTACATTTTCCACGAAAGTTCGCCCGCGAACATTGACGTGAAAACTTTTCGTTACCTAGCCGAAAGTGAAACTACGCGACTGAAGCTGAAAAGGACGAAACTGAAAGTGTACAGTCGGATAAAAGATAGGTTAATAGTGCAGATAAATAGGAGACACAGAAATGAGATCGCGATGTGCACTTGGAATAAGATTAACAGTAATCAGGCAAGTACCTATGTTAATATACTGGTTGATTGACGACGCAGTGCGTACTAATACATGTATTTTATAACGAAGACAAAGTTGCAGTATATTTCGGTTATAGTGACATCCTTCTAATGTTGGAAAATTTTTAATGACACTGCAAAAAAAAAGTACTAAAGTGGTTGTGGTCGAATATACAGTAGGTAAGCTACTTTTGGAAGTACTTAGGTACTAAAAGTCAGATCTAGTCACGCTTGTCGTAAGTGCGTTTGTCGACAGAAAAGGATACATTTTGGTGAGGCTGACTATACCTAGGAGGTTAGCCAGTAGCAGTTTGCCTGCCTCGACTACGGAGAATGGAATCTACGAACCAATAAGATGCGGATTATCCAAAAGGAGAAAAATATGATTTAAACAAGCCTTCTTTGGTAGATACGAGTACAACTTTGGCAATAACAGCTCCTGATATTAAAAAGTTTCTTGCAGATCAGACGGCTGGATCAACTTAGGAATTTGTGTGGCTTGTATTTCAGCAAATTCAATGGTATCATGGATTATGTTGTCGCAAGACAAATCTTGGATTGTGTAAGCCAAGAGTGGTCGAAATAAACTGATACGTTACGCACCTACTTTATTTACATAGAACTTGTTATGTTAGTAGAAACTGCGAATGCATTGATTCTTATGTGATAGATATAACTGATGTGAAAACTACAATTTGTACCACAAGTGCCTCCGCCGAAGACTTACGTTTGCTATGTAGGTATACACTAACTAGCCGGTAGTGTCTGAATTTTTCACAATTTAAGTAAAGTAAATAAAACGTTCTCCTGAGGAATGCGAAGCGACAGCACGATGCTTGAGTGTATACTTACTTAACAAAATTCTCAATTCGGAAACGGGGGCTAAAACTAAGTATGTAAGTAGGTTTTGAGTGAAGCCAAGAAGCTCTCTGTTTGGCTTACCATGGACAAAACCTTGAAATCCAAATCCTCAAATCTTCCAAAAACTAGAAGAGGAAACCATAACTCGGCGCGGCACCAACTAAAAAGGAAGCATGTTGGAAGCGTTGCACAATCCGCTCTCTGGCTCAGCTCTGTTAACTCGCGGCGAAATTGGCCAATTTGTTTATTTGTTTTCATTGGCCGCTCTGAACTTGACTCCCATTATCGCATTCGCGGGAGGAAGGCGTATTATTTATTCGATTATTCCGTGGGATACTCGCGTTGTGATCTGCCACCGGGTTTTGGTCGCTAGCTAGAAAAGACTCAATGTTTAATGATCCTTTTGGATTTTCAAACCAGTGCTTACAGGAGATCGCATTGCAAATATGGTGTCCAATTCAAACACAGGAGGATAGTGCCGTAAGACAGTTTGATAGCCTATTCGAGATGCATTTGGCGCTTTTATCCTAATCCTTCTGGCTTGAACTATCTTAAGAACGACCATCCTAATTAGCGACTATTAGCCATGTTTCGAAGCCCTATTTTAGGTTTTTTAATTAATAGTTTTGTCTCTTTTTAATGTCTTGGCATTTGATCGTTTCGATGTCAATTACAATTGATAACTGTAAAAATTAAGGTCTTCTTGGACTCCTTATGGAGCAAGTTATCCTAAACTTGTTTGTTCTACTTATATCCTGTAGGTATTACTGTATTTACGAGACCGTGACATTTGCTTGAATCGTGCGCTAGTTTGACATTTCACTAGAATGTCATTACAGGCTGACATGTCCTGTCATATGCGCGGGAGCTTTGGCTTTAATAGCCCATAAAAGTGACAGTTGTTTCGTTGCACACGGACTGTAAAAGTTAATTTAAAGAAAATGCCAACTTCGCCAATGACAGAAATAAACTCGTAATAAAACTTAATCCTGGCTACGATGGGTCTCCGAAGCAGCAATGAATGCATCAGGACAACTAAGCTTTTATGTTCCAAAGGGAAAAGGAAGCGCAAACATCAATGCCGCGGTGAATCACTTAATCGACATTCTTCTCCAATTTAGACTTGACTTTCATCGCGCAATTAAGACTTATTACGTGACATCACGCACTGCAACTTCAACAATCGCGTCTGCCATCAAGTTGGCGCGGTGCAACGACGACGCCATCGATTCGCGAAAGCTCCAACGAAAGCTCCAGCGGAAGTGGCACGCGAACGCACACCGGTCCTCCCTACACGCTCCACCGCGCACACAACACGTAACGAACGAGCGACCAGCAGACTGCTCCACAACCTGGCTCCAACACTTCCGAACTCCAAACTCCAGCGGAAGTACTCGCGCAAAACTTTCCAACTCCACCCGCAAGCCGGCACGTACCTTCTCTCATCGCTCGATCCATCCGCTCCTGCCTCTCCTCGCGGCGGCAACACAAAACGCAGCCGAAGGACGCACGCGAAAAATAAACAAAAGGAGTTGAGTTCGCGATCGCGTCTCGCGTCGCGTCCCGCGTGATTGTCGCGCGGATGTGGCAGCGCCGGGGGCCGGTGGCGGACTGACTGACGCCCGTGACGCCGGGCGCGCGCGGCGGACGCTGGCAGCTGCCGCGGCCAATGGCGGCGCGGGTCACGTGACGCGCAGCCCCGCGCCCCGCCGCTTGTTTACAAATAATAATAATACGGGCGCGCGGTGGCGCCGCTACCGCAGCCGCTACGGCGCGTAGCCGCTACGCGCTCCGGACAGCTGTCGCTTACATTTGGCGGGATTCGATTTCGGCCACATTTCGCTCGCTCCGCTTCGATCTGTTTACGTGCGTTCGCGTGCTATCGATCGTTACGCAACGCAACGGAGCACTTTCCGGCGAACGAGCGCAGTTAGCGACGACGCCAACGACGCCGACGCGCAATATCGCCGAGCTTTTGCTACGGAAGCTCTTTTTGTTGCTCTAATAGAGCAGGGCGTCTCGTTATCCGCCTGTCAACAGAAGGGTGTTAGAAAAACGCCCAATAATAAAATTATTCAGCGATTTCGCCGATGAGGGGACGGTTATCCCTTTTTCGCGACAGGTTGATGTTTCCGATTGTTTTGCGTTCAGGATGTAAGGTGTAAAGAGGGTTTGCACCCCATTTCAGTGCATACGGGAGCCTCAACTCTCAGGCCGGTCTATAATGTTGCTTCCCCTCGCGAGCGGCGACTAGCGCGGTGCCCCGGGTGCGCCCCTCCTAGCACTTGTCGATGCGAATTCTTAATTGGCTTCTTTACCTTTTGATGTTGGGCAAACAGAGCTACCCTATCTGGCTTCCTCGTGTTCTCAAAGGCGATGTACCTCGTTTGTTTAAAAAGTATATGATCAATATCATATCATTTTTAAGAAATTCTTGCAAGTAAAGAACTCTACATACATAATGTAATGTAATGCAGTATATCGCTAGTAGCGGTTGGCTTCAAAGTCAAAGTCATGGAAAATCTCTTGCAATTTAAATATTAATTTGGTAATCACGCCTACTAAACTGCAATCACAGTTTATGCAGCAGGCCTGCATCAGTACACGATAATAATATTTTGTCATAATTTACCTACGTTTCACAAAATTAAATAGAATTTTACATACTTATATCTCAATGTCCTTTTTCTCAACCGAAGACAGATTTCTTTTGCAAAATATTTGCTTCCACCACTTCCTTACAAAAATATTTTCTGATATTTCTCTGCTACATTAACAACAACCTACCTTACTTTGATACTAGATCGCAGGCAGACTCAAAATATTTTCTTCAAAACCCTGCCAATAAGAAGGGATAGAATACCTACTTTGAGCTTTCTGCAGGTAGCTATTTCGATCCAATATTGAATAGTATTGTTGAAACGGGTACCTACTTCGGTTCGGCCGCGACTTTTGTGACTTGAACTACGACTATTTTTTTAAGTCATTTGATTACTAACAATAAGCTGCTTATTATCTATAATACAAGCGTGATTCACAAAAGCTTATGAAATAAACGCACTCTCTTTAAGACGCAATAGGTCTCACAACTAGGGCTGCCAGTGAAAAAAAATCATACCTATGTTCTTTTTGATGCGGTTTTAGCCAAAAACGCTCCTGCCATTTCTAAACGCAAGGCTTAACAATTTTTAGGACCTAAGGTTTGGATTCCAGATCCTATCACTATCAGATGCAATCGATTTCTAAGTTCTAGGATCTGGAATCCAAACCTTAGGTCCTAAAAATTGTTTAGCCTCGTGTTGAGAAATCGCAGGAGCGTTTTTTGCTAAAAACGCATCCAAAAAGACGATATGATTCTTTTTTCATTGGCGGCGCTAGTGTGCGTCGTATTTCGTTTAAACTGAATTATTATTGAATATTAGCGCCGAGAGGGATAAGGGGCTGAAGTACGTCGTCAAGTAGAAACCGATACAACAGCCCCTCTACCCTTGACGCATTTTTCCAATACGGCCGCAATACGTCGCGATTTACAAAATGTAATATTTTACAAATTAAGACGACGTACGTCAGATGCAATCCATTCCTAAGTTCTAGGATCTGGAATCCAAACCTTAGGTCCTAAAAATAGTTTAGCCTCGAGTTGAGAAATCGCAGGAGCGTTTTTTACTAAAAACGCATCCAAAAAAAAGATATGATTTTTTTTCCATTGGCGGCGCTAGTTGTGAGACGTACGTCGTCTTAAGACGCATTTTGTGTTTTTATTGAATAAAACAGCCTTACCTTTGAATAAAAATTACAATGTATTTAAAATCAAAGCATTACTATTCGAATTCAAAGAGAAATTAATTTTAAAACTTTTTCAATTTGTTCGCAATAGCTAACCCCCTTGTACTCGTACTTGTATTCGAAATAAAATCTTTCGAAGGAAATATCGAAGAAAATAAACATTGCCTTCGACACTTGCGTGTTCGATATTCCCAGGAATCGACCTCCAGATTTTTATTGTTAGAAGACATTAGATTGTACAGTCGGCCACACCCGGCCTTTTGGTTCGATTGGCACCCTTATGCCGCGCGCGGTAAGAGCTGCCATGGGGTATCTGTGACTGTGGCAGACCGTACTCATCCCCCAGGAGTTCGTAGAATCATCAATGCGATTTTTTGTAGCAAGTTGTAGCGCATGTCGTGTCGCTAAGTCGTAGCAAAGCCGTTTGAAACTGAGATAAATCATGCCCTTTGGCCCTTTGGGAAAAAGGAATGCCATCAAAATGGCAATACACTTTCTATGATTACAATGAAATTGGAAATAGGACGGTAAGTAAGACCATTATTGTACGAACGGTACCTACAGTTGTAAGCTGTCATGACTGGTGTTTTCTCCATACAAACGTAGTCCCCGATTTCCTCCGTGGATAATTTTATGGTACTAGAGCAAACATTTTTAGTATGCTGGGACATCTAGGTTGTGGCACATCTTGATATCTAGGTTGTGATAAGCGGCGAATTTGAAATGTTGAGTGTGAATCTACATTTTGTTGTAGCTATGTCATTTTGTCTCTTTGACACATTTTTTTCCGTTCGCTAGAATGTGATTGGTTATTTGGAAAATGTCTGTCAACGAGCTCTTTCCCCAAAATGTGCAAATAGCTGTGCAAATCGAAGAGTTGCCAAACTTCTTCCTCGACTCTACAAGGCGAGTAAAAAACGTGACAGAAGGAGTTTAAAGGAATAACAAGTAGGCAACCGTAGTCGAGCTCTATGATCAAAGGGCTTTGCATATTTTACGTTTTTTCACCCTTTAATCTGTTCAAATTTCTCTCACGAACGCTGTCTTTTTAGAATGCTTTATATTATTTACATTGTTATGTACTCAGATAATATATTTAGGGAAAGGGATTCCAAAAAAGTGAGTACAAGCCCGGTTTCTGAGTTGAGAATTTTTGCTAAGCAAATGGGTAAGTAATCGTCCTGTCTCTGCAGATTTCTCACAAAAGAGCGTGACAGAGCGATACTTAAGTAAGTGCTTAGTAAAATTCTCAACTCAGAAACCGGGCCTTTGTCTCCATTATAAAAAAGACGACAAAAAAAACAAAATAATTTATAAAAAAGGCATGAGAAATACAAGAATATCACTAAAAGTTTGTCGATAAATAAATAAAAAAAACAATTTAATAGTTATTGAACGAATTTTCAGATTTTTTTTTATTCTGTAGAAAAAAAAACTAAGGCCTTTGCATTTACGTAATGAGATGATTTATACAGCGTCCAGTGGCACCTTCACTCACACTAGATGGGTGAAGAGACCACTCGGCACTGCAGTGCCTGGGACATTTTGTTTTAGATGGAGTAGGCTTGCCCAGCACCTATACCATCCTGACAGCTTAGTCACGTATTGACCTGTCTGTAGAAAATACAAATGAATATCTACAAGAACATAAGAAAATTCGCAACAGTCATCCTGTCATCCACTAGGCCACATGGCAGCCCCCTCCCCTAAGATGACTCATCAGAATTTCACCACCCATACGTTTTCCAGCATTACTCAGCCTCAAACGTCATTTGTTTTATTATATTCCATCGCGATAATTAGACAGCTGCTGGCCATTTTAATTAAACTGCAATTGCAGGAGTTTTTTGTTCAGTTGTTAGTTCAACTCTTCGATCAAGTGGCTTTCTTCAAAGGTAATATTATTAATAATATTGATCATTCTATATCATATTTTTACATTAAGGCTCGGTATAAGGCTAACTAGCGCCACCAATGTTGAAAAAATCATATGTCCCTTCAGAAGAAGTTTCTGACAAAATCCTAAGATGAGCTCATGCGCCGTGCTTTTCTAGATTTTTAAGTTTAGGTACCCAACTCAATTTCTATTCTTAAGCTAAAAAATTTTCGATAACCGCCAAAAACGGCTGCTTTTGGCGGTTATCGAAAATTTTTTGGCTTAAAAGTAAATTTCGAAGACACTTAAAAATCTAGAAAAGCGTGGCGCATAGGCTCATCTTAGGATTTTTTCAGAAACTTCTTCTAAAGGAAGATATGATTTTTTTAACATTGGTGGCGCTAGTTAGCCTTATACCGAGCCTTAATCTCTTTGTCTTATTAGGTACGAATTGCATGAAAAAATGGGATGAAGGTATCTACCTATTTGCGAATATTTACAAAGCATTTTGCAGACAAGTAAGAAAGGTAAACAACTTGAGTTGAGTTCGCTTATAAGGTTATAGTAAATAAGCGCCAAGGCCCAAACTCAATAAAAGTTCAAAGCTACGCTATCAAAATTCTATCCCGAATCGCCTAAATCGAATTTAATTTAGAGCGAGAAAGACTGCAACGCGTGCAGTGCGTACGAGATTGCACTACGCGCCAATTTCTACGCTCGACAAAAGTGCGTAATATCGATTTCTTGCTCCCTTCGTTCGCCTTCTCTTTCTCTCTGGTGCGACGCACAAGCGAATGTTCAAACGCGAAAAGACGTATTTGCCCCCGCGGAAACTTAGCTCGGGAACCGTTAGCCGCCATTTTGTAAATTGCAACTGGAGTTACGATGTTTTTCCGCTGGGGCTGCAGTAGGGGCCGTCGGCGTTGCCATGGCGACAGATCTGTCACACGCACAGCACATTAAATGCAGCATTGATTTTTTCCCCGCTTCCTCTTTTACTTTACGCGTGTAAGCTAGTTGGAGATTTTATTTTTAAATGCGAGATTTTTGGCTGTCTGATTGCTGGGGTTGATTTGAAATTTTCAGGGTTGTTGCAATGGGTATTAGAAGATTTCAGGGTTTACCAAATAATAGAGATGGCGTTTTAGATAGTCTCATGTTTTTAGACAATTTTGAATTTCGCAAGAATATTGGGTTTCGAGAGAGCCACCCGATAGAAAGCGCTTTGTTATTAAATACATAGATAAAACGTTTATAAGGTCACAATATCTGCTTACTTCTTAGTTTAATTTAGTTTGTAAGAGCCCGTGGAGACATGTCCGTTAAAAGTCGTTTGCCACAGTAAGGAATACCTGCAGAATGTCCCTATAAGAAGAGTTAAACTAAAATACCTCTTTAAAGCAGTGAACTAAATGTGATCTGATTCTGATCCTCCACTTGACACACTAAGGTAAGCCAAGTACTTTTTACGGCTGGAAACATATTATGCGTGAGTAGGTAAGTTCTTTGTTTTATTTCAGCTCAGGGTTTCGCCTACATTGTCGTAAGTTGGAGTAAGTCGGTACTTTTATAAGACTTCAAAATGTTTTCTTTTGGCATGTTTTAATTAGAAGTATTAATTATACAACAAAGAGTTTGCTTAGCCCGCAGTGAAAGTTTTAAGTTGGAGACAAAGACCATAATTCAAAGCGTAAAAGGTAAGTTTTACTGTTTTTGCTTGCCCGCAACCTTGAGGTCCTTACAACTTGTACTTATGTAAGTTCGCTCTAAACGAAAGCTCTGTTAGATACAATTATTTTTGTTTGGGTGAACCTTGTTTTTACTGGCACGATAAAGTATTTTGTTTCTATTTGAAGTGATCACGTTTCAGTTTTTTGACAAACCTAAAGCTAACTACAATATTTTTTCTATCATTCTAGGTTCAATGCAATTTAATTTCAATTTGAATGTTTGATTCGCTAAAGAGTATGAATAAATGCTGGAGTGTTTGCGTCTTATATTTTTCCCAGACTCAGCGAAGTCTATACTATTAGCCTACAAACACCCAGCCTTGTACGATAAAATAAGTTGAATGGTCACCAGCTCTCCAGCTATCACACTGGGTGAAGGGACCACTTGGAGGCTGCAGTGCCTGGGACATGTGAGCTTGGCTGATTAAGCTGTCAGGATGGTACATGTGCTGGGCAATCCTACTCCATCTGAACTATGTCCTAATAGGATAAGTTAAACATTTATAATAAGTTGAAAAAGTTCACTCGGGACAGGGCTTGAACCCGCAACCCGCAACCCGCAACCGGTCTCCGTCCAGTAGACGGAGACTAGTTGAAGAAATTCGCATCGACAGTTACTTGACTCGGTAGCTCCTGCACGGTATGCGAGAGGTTGCGGGTTCAAGTCCTGTCCCGAGTGAATTTTTTCAACTTATTATAAATGTTTAAATTATTCCCTAGCACGGGTTAGTGCTTTAGAAAAAAAAAAACAAAAAGGATAAGTTAAGTTCTGTATTACATCCACAGATATGAGATGCGAAGTTAAAAAACGTAGTTCCTTTCCAAAACATCAAATTTCTCAAATCCACGCACGTCAACCTTTGAATTAAATATAACCCGATACGTGTCCGGTTTTCTCGTGGCATAAAATAAATATACGAGGTAGGTGGAGGGTAAGAGAGGACGTGTTAAGGTAGGTTCCGACCCCTGGGGTCCGTCCCTCAGCCAGGGCCGTCCTCCGGCACAACACACCAACACACAGATGCAACGATTCTCGGGCGGCTCCCAAATCACTCATCTACACTATCTACACTCTAATATTATGAAGAGGAAAAGTTTGTAAGTATGTAGGTTTGTCCATCGGCATCGGCAAACGGGTAGCGTGAATTGCCACTTAAGGGTAGACGATAGCAACGTAACGGGAAATTCAAAATTTTCACAGCTTTTACATTTTGTAGCTAAACTGAGCTATTTTTGTTCAGAGATTTTTCGTTCGCGGAAATAACAAAGTATTATTTTCATTATTGTAAACAACAGAACCATAATAATTCAGCCGATTATGTGTTCTGGTCTACGAAGCAGTGGCACTGCCCAAAAAACTTGTCGTAGACCAGAACACATAATCGGCTGAATTATTGTGGTTCTATGTTTGCAATAATGAAAAGAATACTTTGTTATTTCCGCGATCGAAAAATCGCTGAACAAAAATTGCTCAATTTAGCTACAAAATGTAAAAAACTGTGAAAATTTTGAATTTCCCGCCACGTTGCTATCGTCTACCCTTAAGTGGCAATGGGCAGGACACGTGTGTCGCCGAGAAGTCCTGACATGGCGGCCCCGTTCAGGAACGCGGAATGTGGGCAGGCCAGCTGCACGATGGTCCAACTATATCAAGGCCACATCAAGCTTAAACTGGACCACAATAGCCACAGACCGGCTTATATGGAAAATACATGAAGAGGCATACGTTCAACAGTGGACGATATAAATGCTGAAGAAGAAGATATAGGGTCCAGGTGCACTGTTACTCGGACCACTTGACCACTCGGACGCTGCAGTGCCTGGGACATTGATAAGATGGAGTAGGCCTGCCCAGCACCTACATCATCCTACCGGCTTAGTTGGCCTAGCCCACATGAAAGACAAGTCAACCAACCCAACTAAGCCAAGTAAGCCGCTGGTTTCCTCATGATGTTAAAAGAGCAACACAACATCGAGCTATTAGAGTTGACGTGTTTGAGAAATGAAGCTATTTACAAATTACTCTGAATTTACAGTACCTAGCGAGTTAGGTGAGTGGTTGGGAATGAACCAAGTTTTCCACTCCCCTATACTCCACCCCAGCTATCGCCATTGCAAGACGCTTTCCCCGTCTTCAGGACTTTGTTAGATGATTAATTCGTCATACAAATTACTTTAGGCCTTAGGTTTCTTTTCGCGTAAATTGCAGAAATGCAATACGGAATTTTAAAGTTTTTTTTTTCTTTGCATCGATAGATTGTACGTTCTTCGGAGGATTGTTAAATAAAACGCGTGTTAGATTGAAACTATACATAGTGTATCAAATGTACTCTAATCTATCAAATGTACAAACATTGCAATAATTTAAACAAATTGTCACACAACGAAACAATGTAGAGTCCTTACCAAGTTGTTCCCAATAATTGTCTCGACAGAGATCATAATTTATTTATAAAATATGTAAGTATATTGCAACTTATTTTTCTTGTAATTTTAGTGTAAGTAGGAAACATTGAGACCAATTTTTTTTTGTCTAATTTCTCTTATCCAAGTATCGTTTTACGTCTGTGTTAGTTATTATATTTATTTACAAAAGTATTGAAGTACGTACAGGTAGTATTTACAGAGTTTATTTCAAATGTAACATCGTATTAATACTTTGTAAGTTTCTTTAAAAACTAAAGTAAAAATATAATACTCTGTCTTTAGGACATAACTTACCTATTTGATAAAAATTGTTATAAGCAACTTAAGCCTCACCAGTTATTAGAAATGCAAAGTCCTATCTATTTACCTTGTTTACTTACTAAATAGTATTTAAATCTAAACTAAACTACCTACTCAACCTATAAAGTAATTACATAGGTAGATGTCATGACTCTACAACACACTTAAAACTAAACAAAAAAAAGGCAGTGACTGTACTCTGTAGATTACCATTCAAGATACTGAAAACCTACGATAAATTCTACAAACTGGATTAATATTATTCTAAAATCACATGTTGCAAAACTTTATACATGCTCCAAACCAAACTTTTATTCGTATACAAGTAGCGCCATCTGTTGAGGAGTAGCATTGGTCCTGAAATTTATTTACTTTAGCTCTTGTTAGATCACAATGTAAATTTTTGCTAATATTAATTAACATCTGTAGCCACTATTGAACACTGACAACAGCTGGGTATCCAAAATACGTCCGTGTACAGGTTTTGTCCGTTGGACTCCAAAGCAACCAGCCGCTTTTGTATGTATTTCTGTTCACATCTTGTGGTGTACCCTATGGGCACGGAGCATAAGCCGTTGCACTCTGTAGATCTAAAAAAAAAAAAAAACTCAACCATAAATAAGTGAAAAACAACACAGGAAAAGGAGCTAAATTCTTCTTGACAGCGCCATCTTCATTTATACTTCACAACTAAACGATTCTACTACTCAATACTAGGTGGCGCTAAATTAATAGTACACATACCCATTTCTAGATGGCGCTGTTATTAAAAAAGGTTTTCAGTACTTTCCAATTATAATTTTTCTTGTTTTTTTTTTCGTTTATTATTTCTCTCGGAAATTACTATTTACAAGATTTTTTTTCCATTGTTACAGATGGATTGTGTAAAATATAAATAAAATATGATATGTAAGTTGACTGCCAAACTCCAATAAAATTATGAAGAATAATTTTATTTATTCATAGTATTATTTACAAGATTTTTTTTCCATTGTTACAGATGGATTGTGTAAAATCAAATAAAATATGATATGTAAGTTGACTGCCAAACTCCAATAAAATTATGAAGAATAATTTTATTTATTCAAAGTATACATGCTCAAGACCCGGAAGACCGTCCCAGACTTGGAAGGGATGCGCACTCTATGAGACAGAGAAAGGAGCAACTTATTCAGAGCTGCGCTAATGGAAAGCCCTTCTGTCGGCCCCAGACTCCACGGAGGAGTAAAGGGATCCAAGAAGAAGAAGAAGAAGTGTGCACTCACGCGCAAATCTCCGCCTTGACCAGCTGCGTCATGTTGTCGGGCATGTTGACGACGTACTTCCAGCTGCCGCGGTTGTTGAGGGCTGCTCGCGGCGTGATGAACTGTGTGCGGACCCGACACAGCTCCTCCACATTGCCTGCTTGGCGACGAGACCGCAGTTCCGCTGACGACTCGGCACTGGAATGGGACAATTTGCATCCATTTTTAAATGATTATATGGTGTCATACTAAGGCCCTGTTTCTGAATTGAGAATTTTACTAAAGTATATTCTTAAGTATAGTTCTGTCACGCTCTTTTGTGAGAAATCTGCAGAGACAGGACGATACTTACGTATTTGCTATGTGACTTTCTCAATTCAGAAACCGGCAGTAAGGCCTTTGCTTTGCATCTACGTACTGAGATGATTTATATAGCGTCCAGTGGCACCTCGACTCACACTAGATGGATGAAGAGACCACTCGGCGCTGCAGTGTCTGGGACATTGTTTTTAGATGGAGTCGGATTGCCCAACACCTATACCATCCTGACAGCTTATGTGACGGTGTAATAGTGGTAGAACAATGGACTCGGAAGCGGGAGACCCAGGATCCATACCCGGGGCATGTAACGTACCCTATGACTTTAACTTATTTCTATCGCCCAGTAGGTCTTAGTGGGAGAATTATCGCGAAGACACGATCTCGGGGTTGGAGCTTGATGGATCCTGGGATATGTCGTGTACCTACCAGGTCAGGGCTAGAGATCAGATGTGGTAAGATACATTCTGTTTTAAAGAAGCTAGCGCGATGCAGGTCGATCCTTCCTCAATAAAACCAAACTCCCCACCTAGCCAATTCCAGTACTATCTTTAGCGCCTCTACTCCAGACAACTTACTGCCGTTTACTCGATGCCTGCACCAGCTCAGCATTCCGCCTTTTTCTTCCCTGCGCTAGCGCAGTCGAGTTCCGCCAGACAGTCATGGTTCGAGTCGGAAAGTGATGGAACGCTACACATTGACGTTGAAAACATAATGCAGGCCTTTACCAATGCTACACCTATTTCAACGCTTGTGAACCAGTCAACTATCTTCTCCTAGAAGCCTGGCACCAGTTAAACATTCTAACTTCTTTCGATCAAGTCTCAGATAGTCAAAACCAGGCTAAACGTAGCTAGCACGATGTTCTTACCTGGCCAATCCCAGAGCTATCTTCAGCGCTTCTGCTCCAGTCAACTGCCGCTTCCTCCAAGCCTGCACCAACTCAGCATTTCGCCTTTTTGTTCCCTGCGCTAGCGCAGTCGAGTTCCGCCTGACAGTCATGGTTTGAGTCGGGAAGGTGATGGAACGCTACACATACATAATGAAAGCCTTTACCAATCCTGCACCTATTTTCAATGCCTGTGTACCAGTCAACTGTCTTTTCCTAGAAGCCTGACACCAGTTAAACATTCTAACTTCTTTCGATCGGGGGCTAAGTACCCTGTAACGTAATGGCATGTCGATGGCCTCCCAGCAGAAGGACAAAACCGGGGTTTCCCCTATTTTCTCCTACAACCAGAGAACTAATCCTCTAGAATTAGAATCAGAATATTCTTTGCTGTACCTACTACAAAAACATTAAAAGGACCGACAGCATTAACAAATCATAATTGAAGCCGTCAACTGAGAGCCCGTTATGGCACCATTGCGTTATAGGCTAAGGCCCCAGGTCAAAGATGGTCGAAGCCAGGCTACCTTTAGACCATCCAGGTACCTAGCTAACGCGATTCAGGATGATCTTACCTGGCCAATCCCAGAGCTATCTTGAGCGCTTCTGCTCCAGTCAACTGCCGCTTCCGCGAAGCCTGCACCAGCTCAGCATTTCGCCTTTTCCTTCCCTGCGCTAGCGCAGTCGAGTTCCGCCTGACAGTCATGGTTCGAGTCGGGAAGGTGATGAAGCGCTACACATTGACGTTGAAAACATAATGAAGGCCTTTACCAATGCTACACCTATTTCAACGCCTGTGAACCAGTCAACTACCTTCTCCTAGAAGCCTGGCACCAGTTAAACATTCTAACTTCTTTCGATTAAGTCTCAGATAGTCAAAGCCAGGCTAAACGTAGCTAGCACGATGGTCTTACCTGGCCAATCCCAGAGCTATCTTGAGCGCCTCTGCTCCAGTCAACTGCCGTTTCCTCGAAGCCTGAACCAACTCAGCATTCCGCCTTTTTCTTCCCTGCGCTAGCGCAGTCGAGTTCCGCCTGACAGTCATGGTTCGAGTCGGGAATGTGATGGAGCGTTGTACCGTGACGTCGGAGCGGGATGGAGAGATGTATCTGTGGACATGGGGAAGAGTGATGGTGAGTAGTATCTAAGTAAATTTTGGGTGTTGGACTTTTTTTTGTTGGATCTTTCAAAGGTGGTAATGGTAGGTACGTTTGTTAAAGATTGTTGCTGGTATTTGCAACCTTATTTTTATGAGAGATTTTATGAGAGATATAAAGCAGATTGTTTTAATCGTAATATTACCTAGGTACTTATGCTACTTCTGACATACCTAGGTACTTAACTTCTGAAAGTTTTTATTTCAGTCTGGGTGAAGTGACTAAACTATCCACTTAGATACAATAATTTTTAAATGTTTCATTGATTCAAAATCATTAGTTATTTTTGTAGAACCTGTCTGTGTTAGAGTTTAGATGTTTTGCGATATTTGTTTTGATAAAGCTTTTTTTTAATTTATTTTTGATGCAGTCAACATCTTAGAATCTAAACGGAAACGAAATAGTTTAATAAGTAGGGAGGTACACACTTACTTCCACCACTCACTAGGATTATACATGGTGACCCCACCAGACGCTTGTCTGAACCAGTCCATCGACTCATAATTCGGGTTGAAACTCGGCGCATTGAATAAATTCTGGTTATAAATTCCTAAATTTGGATTCAGTCCATTTTGAACCCCCACGTTTGGGTTCAGCGCATTTTGAACCCCGAGATTTGGGTTGAGGCCATTCTGGATACCTAAGTTTGGATTCTGTCTATAGACATTCTTGTCGTATCCTTGATCATAGTTGTTTAGGTTTGGTTGCTGGTTCCAGAAGTTTCCTGGGGCTGTTTGGTAACCATGGAAACCATTGAATTTGGAGAAGTTCGACGCTTGAAACACGTTGATGTTGTAAGGCACTGGGTCAACCGGCGAAGGTGGCTGCAGGGGCGTCTTTTGGGACAAGATGTCTGGAAATTATATGATTTTTTTGATAAAAGTTAGCGTGCCCTGCTAGGGAAGCACCACTTCAAGATAAAAGTTTTATCCCGCTATCGGGTAGCGGCATCTCGCTTTACACGGTGAAATAAAGCAAGATAGCGATAGCCGATAATGGGATAAAACTATTATCTTGAAGTTGTGCTTCCTTAGCTGGCAGCGTGCACAAAGACAAAATTCACGATCATGTTTAATAAAATTTATAGACATCAGCAAAATTAAGTTAACCACGTAAAATGAGCTGTGAAAAATACTTGGCCAATCGCGATTCTAAATACAAGGTGAAAGAGATTTCATTCTATTAATTTTCACTTACCGCGATGATTATGATTGAAGCTGTGGAACTTGGTGTTATAGCTCTTTGGGAACACCTCGTTGACAAGCGAGATCTGATCTACATGGGGCAGCGAGTTGGGTCCGTACCCATAAGGATAGTCGTTCTTTCGCGAGTTGAAGTCTTCGAGCGTCTCATCAGATAGGAGTGTTCGGACGTCGTACTGTCCAGCTTCGACCAGCTGCCGGATTATCTTCCTGGAACGGATAAGCAAGATTGGTGAGTTTTGGTAGGGATTGGCGTTCTGCGACTAGAATTATCTACTGACATCTTCTGCGTGGAAAGCGGTGGTTGCCTAGTGGTAGAATATCTCAAGTGGTAGAACATAGGTTCGATTCCCGGCGCAGGCATGTACCTACGACTTTCTTTCTTTTCAAAGTTACATACATTTGTGAATTTGAAGTAACAAAACCACTCGCTAACCGTGAAGGAAATCATCGTGAGGAAACAAGCGGCTTAGTTGGCTCCACACGTCATTTTGACGTGTCTTTCCTGTGGGCTACGGTCGACTAAGCTGGATGGTAAGTATAGGTAAGCCTACTCCATTTGAAACAATGTCCCAGGCACTGCAGCGCCAAGTCGTCTCTTTACCCATCTAGTGTGAGTGAAGGTGCCACTGGACGCTGTATAAATCATCTCATTACGTAGATGCAAAGGCCTTAGTTTTTTTAGTCTACATGGCACCAATCGGTCACCTGTGAGGCGTGGAAAGTCGGTCTACGTGAAAGACCTCGAATATGGCCTCATTTGGGAAGATCCCTGAAGAAGGTCGCACAGAAACTCAGGTTTCTTACCCCCTCTGGTGGCAGAACGACCAAATTTCGGTTAGGTTAGGGTGTAACCTAACCTAACCGAAATTTGGTCGAAATAACGTCGCCGGCACCACGAGAAGGTCGCTCTGCCAGTCATGGGGTTACTTACTCAGGGTAAGGCTCAGGGTGCACGCAGTAGGTTAACCCTGGCAGTGCACAATTGGGCGCCCTACCGGGTGGAGCGGGCTCGAAGGTGCAATGTCGTCCGTATGGACAGCTGTAGCCGTCGCCTCCGCGCGGCAATGTCCACACCAACTAGGGGCAAGAAGAAACACGACGTTAGGGTTGAAAATGCTAGGAAAACTATATCGAACAAGTTTATTTACAGGAGAGCCAAACTGATAGTATGGGTATCAGTTTGGTATCAGTTTTCCTAAACAAAATGGCATTCTCTCTCTACATAGAATTATTCTAGAAGTTTTTTCTCTCTAGATGATTCGGTTTAGAAATATGTACCTATAGGTAAAGAAAGTTAGGTTAGGATCAGATGGCCTAAAACGCAACCGACCGCTAATTTGTCCCAATGTATTTGGATGAGATGTTTCGTGCTTTTTGGCGATTTTTTGCCATAGAGACCGATTAGGTTTAAGACCGGCTAACCCTAAGTTCAACATCTGGCTGGAAGAAATTTCTCTACAACCAACCCCTCTACCCTTGACGCATTTTACATTTTTTTTATTGTCATAGCGGCGGAGGGTCCATGGATGCGGATGGCTAGGGACCGTGAGAG